>CANTUQ010000067.1:1702500-2292500 GCA_947683425.1 Excoecaria cochinchinensis | reverse complement strand
GTCAGAATTTGCATGATAAGTCGAGAAATTAAGGGTAATTCGGTAATTTGTGCTTGTGATATTTGAGTAATAAGGACCTAATTGCAAGAATAAATGAAGTTTGACTAAAAGAATTTATGTTAGTGAGTGAAAAGTAAATGGCCAAGGACTAAAAGAGAAGTTGTAGGGTTTGATTTGAGAAAAGCCAATTAGTGGAATTTTTGGTCCAATGGGAGCTTGACACATGGGAAGGGTAGGTGAGAGCAATTAATGAAAAGTGGGTGAAAGAGAGAGGGAAAAAGAGGGCAGATATTTTGGCTTCTCTTCCTCTCATGTTTTCCTCTCCTTCTTCCCTTTTCTTTCATTTTTCTGCTCTCTCTATTCCCTTGTGTGCCCTAATGCGATTTCTTCAAGATGGAGTTGGATTTCTGAGTTTGAGAGGGGTTCTCGGAGGAGGTAAGTTTGGTTGGGTTTCCTTTCTTCTCTTTCTCACGGGTTTGAGGGGTTTTAGGGTTATATGCATGGGTTAATGGAGTTGTTGTTTTGGTTATTTGCAAGCATCTGAAGATAAGAGGAAAGATAAAGGGAATGGAAATTGGTAGAGTGAAGGAAGAGAAGTTTTGAGCTCCATAACAGGTTTGGGAGCTTTGGTTGTTTATATGTTTTTGTGTGTAATTTTGTTCATTTGATGTGTGATTATATGCATATGGAATTTGTGTGTGAATATGTGTTGATTGATAGATGAATAATTGAGATATTTAATTGACTTGTGTTGAAATTGTTTATTGTATGATTATTGAGCTTATAATTTGTGTATATACCCTAGTTTAGGGAGAATTCTGTTTATGTATTACCAGACCTCTGTGTATTGTTTTGATCATAGCTAGAGTTTGAAAACTCTAATTTGAGTGTTTGTTGCGTCCTTTGAACCACGTCTAACGTACCTTTAAAAGTCTAAGAGAGACCATAATTTAATTGGGTCATTAAGAGGCTTAGACATGGCCAAAACCAGACATGTCTCTACCCAGGTAGGCTCATTAGAACAGTCCGCAGTGTTTGATTCATATCTATTGATTTTAGAGTCCAAACGACCTGAAACTTCTTTATTTGGAAACTTAACATCCTAGGAAACAATTGTTAAGAAGGACACTTTGTCTAAAAAGGAGGTTTAGACATCGGTATAGGCTGTACAAAATTGTGGAGTGAAGCAGTCCTGAAGTTTAGCTTCTATTTTGCTTATTTTGGTATGTCACGGTGGCAACCAAAATGGTTGCCACCGTGACCAATGCCGAGAGAAGTCAGAATTGCCTATTTTCGGACCTCATGGTCACAACCAAAAGGTTACCACCGTGAGGTACCTTCAACTTGCTTTTTCCTTTATTAAACATCATCAAATGTTATATATGTATGCCAAATGGAATCTAAACTAGTTTAAATACATTATTTGAGAATTCTAAAGTGTTTAACATATGAATATGTGTATATATGTGATGTGGAAATGAATAATGCATTGTATATTTGTATGTTGAACTATATGTTTAACATTAAGAAATGAGTGTCCTAAGTGTGAAGAATTATGTATGTGAATGCGTATAAATATGTGTGTGCTAATATGTAACAATATGTACAAAGTAGTATGCAATCACATATATATAAAGTGTTGTATTTGTATGAGCTATAATATCTTAAGCATGATGAGTTATATATATATATATGTACATGAGTATTATTATATATGATTTAAACACATATAATTTATATGTACCTGCATTATTTAATCGTGAGTTATATGTTCATATTGAGACTTATATATGATGTATATGTTTCTGAGTTTGACCAACATACATGTATTCATAAAATAACATGATTATACTTGATTTATCCTCAGTTACATGATAATTATTTTAGATAATGATTGAGTTGTTATTTGAGCCTGGTAGTCATAGTTAGTGGATAGATAAGCGCTTATCAAGGGTCAGGGTGCGTGTGCAGCTACTATATTTTAATTGTTTTATGCGGGCCCCGTTTGGGTCTTTGATTCGGGCCCCGTTTGGGTCATATAAGATGTATGAGGCCTCGATCTCCTGTATACCTTCGGGTATACATGATTATAAAATGTTTTGAGACTCATATCTCCATATGCTTGGGATACTGTGTCCTATCAGTATCGTTAGTACCCGTATCCACTAGTTAGCGAGTAATCAGGCTATTACTTGAGGTTATTATATGAGTTGGATATATGAAGCTAATAGTTATATGAAATGAATATATGTTACATGTATATGAATATGATTTATGACATGATGAGATGTAACACTTGTATTCGAATTTGAACGGTTTATTTTCCCAATATACTTGAGTATGATGAACAATTGTTATATGCATGAGTAGTATATGTTTTTATGCTTTTCTTATTATTAAGTTTATATATATATTATTGCGATTATATGTACATGCATGTGTTGTTTCTCCCTACTAAGCGTTATCGCTTAGCACGGGCTCTTTTCCCGTGTAGGTGGCAGGTTCTTTTTGGGAGTCGGACATCTGCAGGTTGGCCACTAGAAGTCTAGAATTGGAGTTATTTTGTTTTCCGCTGTATTTTTGTAGATGGAGTATGATTTTGGAAATGTAATTTTTGTAAAGGATTATTTCGTATATGTATTTATTTACAAATCCCTTTTTGTAAAATGATATGATATGATAATATTATTATATGTATAAGGATTTGTTATATTTTGATTAAATGTACTTGTTTTCTTAACATGTCTTGAATATATGTATGCGTTTTAGTGATTTGTGCTCGTGGCACCCCGGGATCCTTCTAATGGGGGGGGGGGGGTATCGGGGTGTTACAGCAGACACCTTGCATCTTTCACATTGTAGACCATATCATGCACATGCATTGTCATGCATGATTTATGCCATGCACATATGAATCCTGCATCATGTATGTTAGTTATTGTATATACCAGTGCATGTCTTATATATGCATGACATGTAAATACACATACTTTATAAACGTCATTCGTTTCTTGCAACCACTTTCATCCCATGTCTTGTGTTGCACTCATATGTTGCTCATTGTACACAGTCATTTTTATACTGAGTCCCATGTCATGTGCATTATTTGTATATATTTTGCACTTCTATGTATGTGAGGTTTGCCATACCTCACGACTCATTAATACACATTATCGTGCCAGACTTTATTCGTCTTACATCGCATACGTGGCCCTATCATGTCTCAGTCATGCCATGCCCACATGCACCATGTATCAAGAACATTCATTCTCATGTTGTGCCATATTTTGTACTTATGCCATCGTTGCTTGCATGTACACTGCAAATTTATATATGCACATCATTTGTCATGCAGCTTTTACACACTCACTTATAATTTTTTATAGGTCTTTTGCGCACACACGTCCTTGCACATATTTCATGTACGCATTCCTACACAATATGTTTTTACACATGTTTCGCACGTATAGTTCCTTACACGCATTACTAATATGCACGACACTATTGCATGCATCTTTCCCTGTACATGATTCTTAGCACATAGTTTACACATATTTTACAAACAATTCTTTGTATGCCTATATGATTCTTTTGTATATTAATTTTGATAGAATCAAAAAATTTTGTGTTAAGTTGTTCCCTAAAACGCTGACATGTTTGCACCTTATTAAGGTACCTTTGATTCAAAGTCTGACTCTACCTAAGTAGTTCTCAACTATGAATGGCTTTGATCTCAGTTTTAAAAATCTTCATTTCATTCCATTTTGAATTAAGCAAAGGGTAAATATGTTTGATCTCTGAGTGCTGGATCACATGAAAACATTTGACTATACCATGTAATTTCTAAGTTCAGAGCACTTCTGGCCCATTTTGGAAACAAATTGAAAAAAACTAGTTGCAATTAGGGGATTGGATGAAAACTCACTAAGAGCACTAGAACCTTTCTGATTACCCGTCAAAGTGATCCCTGGATAAGGCTGATCCTAGAAAATGATTTAGGCAATTATTTCTTTGTATAGCTCTCTAAATGACTATTTCCTACCCTTGTTTTGCAATCGCTTGCTAGCCCGTTGAGCCTTTATTTTGGTATGCTAAATGCGTACCAATTTTATTATTACTCATGTTAAAATTACCCTTCACCTAAAATGATTTTGGCTTCTCCTTCGAAGAATGGCCACTCTAATAGGGATGGATGTACATTACGACATTCCTTTGGGCTATCAAAAATCACCCTGATAAGGATGGGTTTACACTTCAGGGAAAAGAGTTTCAATCATTGATAATTCCCCCAGGATATAAAAATTGCCCTGATAAGGATGAGTTCACACTTCGGGGAAAAGAGTTTCAATCTTTGATAATTCCCTCAAGATATCAAAAATTGCCCTAATAAGGATGGGTTAACACTTCGGGGAAAAGAGTTTCAATCATTGATAATTCTTTAGGCTATCAAAAAAATTGTCCTGATAAGGATGGATTTACCCTTCAAGAAGGGGGTGTAATCATTGTCCTTATGTAATTAAAGACGTAAGCTTGCGAAAAAAAAAGAAGAAGAGAAAAAAAATAAAAAGAAAAAAAAAAGAAAAAAAAAGAAAAAGAAGGAAAAGTAGAGCTCAGGATAATACCCCTTGATGAGTTTCAGTGGTCGTCTTTTTTTAACTTAATTGTTATACTGAGTTTGATGAGCAAAAGTACTACCAAGTCCAAATTCAAGAATTCTTGAACAGTATGGTCCTTTCATTCGTCGAGTGAACGTTGCAGCCATTTTTCTGTAGAAACTTGATCCTTTCTTGGTAACCATTTGCCTAAGCCTAACGTTACGACCGAAGTAAGACCTCTTGATTCTTGGTTTAGTCTTATCTAATTAGCGGAGATGACTTTCTAATAAGGTTTGGTATGGAGGAAGAGGCATATGGTATTTCTTGAGCTTCAAGCGAGAAGCCACGAGTGCATTTATGCATTCGAGTTAAGTCTCGTCCCCAACGTTGCATCTAGAATTTGCTTTCAAATGGTGAAAAATTCTATTTTGGCCTTTTGCACACACGCATAGTGATTGCATGGTATGCCTTGTGTTTGCATGTTGGTTTAGTAAACCTTGATATTCACATGTTTATCTTCTTGCACTTCATTGAGAATGACTCCTGAATTCTTTTGCTAAGATTGAATCAGTTGAGAATGTGGTTCATTCAGTGCGTTTAAGGACAAATAGAAACTCGAGTTTGGGATGCCTAATAGGTTGCAATCATTTCACAATCTTGGGGGACTTCTTATTGCCACTCATGAAAGTGATACTTTGCATATACTCCGAGCAATATTCTTTGTACATATGCTTTCTACAAATGTTTTTACACATAACTGTATCAAACATTCTTATAAATAGTTTTACATGTATAATTCTTGGTGCATGTCTTTTGGCATAAGATCTTTAGCGAACATATTTTATAGATACTTTTGCGTACATAGCTCTCTAAACTTCATTTTTATAATCAATTATTTTCACGCATTTTGTGGGCATGTCCTTTGCATGTATATCACATGCACATCTTTCGTATGCATTTTGTACACACATATGATTTTTTTTGCATTTGTTTCATATGCATAATTATCCATGCACACATCACACACGCTCAATTCTTTACATGGCCTTCATGACTTTCCACCTATCGTCGCATATGATTCTTTACATCTATGCTGATGAACGACTCACATGCATGATCATTTGCATATATTTCACATACATAAATCCCCCTTCATATATTTCTCGTGCCTGATCCTGTGCATATATTTTTCATTCATGATCATTGGCAAATATTTTGCAGAATACGATTCTTTGCGCACATTCCATAATCTTTTACATGTATACAAGCCATGCACATGACTATGGCATATATGTCATATGCATAATTCTCTGCAGGCATTTCATGTTTGTAGTCCATGCATAGTATGCACAGTACACACTTCACATACACAACTCCTTACAGTTGTCTCATATCGCACTCTAAGCATCATATAGGTCTAATCTCTTGCATATATTTAATATTTCATATGAACAATTATGTGCTTAAATTTCACACATGCATAACTTCGCATGTCATTTCATACATGCATAGCTTTTCACTTGCATTCCATGGTGCCCTGCACCTACTAGACGGTGTACATCAGTCTCAACCGTGACTTCACATGTCGACATTTTTTGAAGTCCTCTAAAGAGACAAACCCTTTAAGTCCTCCGAAGAGACAAAGACCTCTCAGGAGGCAGTCAACCAAAGACCTCTCAGGAGCCAAATCAACCAAAGACCTCTTAAGGGGCAATCAACAAAAGACCTCTCAGGGGGCAGTCAACCAAATACCTCTCAGGGGGCAATCAACCAAAGACTTCTCAGGGGGCAGTCAACCAAAGACCTCTCAGGGGGCAGTTAAGCCAACGACCTCTCAGGGGGCAATCAACCAAAGACCTCTTAGGGGGCAGTCAACCAAAGACCTCTCAGGGGGCAAATCAACCAAAGACCTCTCAGGGGGCAATCAACCAAAGACCTCTTAGGGGGTAGTCAACCAAAGACCTCTCAGGGGGAAGCAATCAACCAAAGGGCTCTTAGAGGGCACCACTTCAAATCTAAAACACTTTATATATACCGACCCGGCTAAGGCTAGACACCGCACAGGTTAGATGCTGCAATGAGGGAGGTTAGACACCACACCAATAGGTTATATATACCAACCCGACTAAGGCTAGACACCGCACAGGTTAGATGCTGCAACGAGCAACCCGGCTAAGGTTAGACACCGCACAAGTTAGATGCCGCAATGAGGGAGGTTAGACACCACACCAATAGGTTAGATACCGACCCGGCTAAGGCTAGATACCGCACAGGTTAGATACCGAAATGAGGAAGGTTAGATACCACACCAATAGGTTAGATACCGAAACGGCTGAGGCTAGACACCGCACAGGTTAGATGCCAAAATGACAGATGTTAGACACCGAAAAAAAGGCTAGATACCTCACAGGTTACATGTCAAAATGATGAGGGTTAACACGTCGATAAACAGACGATAAATACCCCAACAGCTCTATTCAGATCAGAACGATAACTTCATCAGGTACACTTCTCTTCTTTCCTTGTTTTCTAAATTTTGGCTCACCTAGGCGTCTAGGCACTAGCTTCCCCAAAATTGGGGGTAACTGTAGACACCGGGTCCTGAGTCAAGGGTAACATCTGTCCAAAAATTGGCAATTTTGGCTCTCCAAACAAACTTGATAATTTCTCCAAAAAAATACAAAAACTTAAAAATAGAAAACAAAATATATATATATATATATATATATATATATATATATATATGTAAAATATAAAAATTAGGATTAGGTTAAATTAATTAGTTAATATTGTAGGATAATTAAAGTCGAAAAAGAAAATAAACATAGAGTGTTTAATTAGGTAAAATATGTGATAATTTAAGTAAATTAATGAAATTAAGAGAAAAAGTCAAAAATATGGAGAAAATCAATAGGGAATTAAAGGGGCTAAACCTACCCTAATTTGGTGTATAAAAAGAAAAAATGAAGAAAATGGGGACAGTGTGCCGAGCCAAGAAGAAACAAAAAGAAATGAAAAAGAGCAAGAAAAAATTAAATAAAAGAGAAAGAGAAAGAAAATGGAGAAGGAGCCGAGCCAAGAAAGAAGAAAACAAAGAAAAAAGCAAAAGAGAAAAGGAAAATAAAAAGAAAGAGAGAGCAAGAATAGGAAGAAGAGGGACAAAGAGCAAGAAACAAAGGTAATGAAAAGTAAATAGAAATGAAAGAAAAAACCAAAGAAAGAAAGGGAAAGCAAAATAGAAAGGAAAGGGAAACCAAAATAAGGAAAAGAGAGGAGGAGCAAAGGCCAACGGAACGCAGAGACAGAGAAACC
This sequence comes from Excoecaria cochinchinensis, assembly GCA_947683425.1. NCBI lineage: Eukaryota > Viridiplantae > Streptophyta > Magnoliopsida > Malpighiales > Euphorbiaceae > Excoecaria > Excoecaria cochinchinensis. Next base: position 2,284,593 of record CANTUQ010000067.1, on the reverse strand, counting down.
GAAGGAAGAAAAGAAAAAAAAACGGGGGAGAAAGCGGAGGCGCTGTCGGCCAGGCACGGCGTCGGACCGACGCACGCGCCTCACCGGAGAAACGAGGAGGCCCAGACGAAGCTTCCGGTACCGACTGACCGTCCCCAATCGCCGGTGTGAAGGAGATCGGAGGGAGTGAACTGCGAGGCTTTGGGAGCATTTTTCGGCGAGGTGACAGCTCTTTCCGACGCGTGAACGAAGGCGACGAGATTCCAAAGACCAGACGAAGCTTCCGGCAGCGGCGGTGTCATCAACGGCCGCACCGGCGAGGCTTCGGTGAGGAAATCCGGTGAATCCCTTCTTTTTATTTATTTTATATTTTATATTATTATTATTATTATTAATTAATTAATTAATTAATACTATTTTGCATTATTATTATTATTATTATTATTATTATTATTATTATTATTATTATTATTATTATTATTATTATTAATATTTGTTTTAGTATTTATTATTATTATTGTTGTTATTATTATTGTTATTATCATCATTATTATTATTGTTAGTATTATTATTATTTTATGTATATTATTATTGTTAATATTATTTATTTTATGTTCATTTTATTATATTATTATTATTATCCTTATTATTATTATTATTATTATTATTATTATTATTATTATTATTATTATTATTATTATTATTATTGTTATGATTATTATTGTGACTATTATTATTGTGTTATATTATTATTGTTATTTATTGTTATTATTAGTATTATTATTTTATGTTATAATAATTATTATTATTATTTTTGTTGTGTTATTATTATTATTATTATTATTATTATTATTATTATTATTATTATTATTGCATTTGTCATTATTGTTATTCTATTTATTTATTGTTAGTATTATTATTATTTTATATTATTATTATTATTATTAATATTACTATTTGTTTTATTATTATTATTATTACTATTATTGTTGTATGTTAACATTATATTATTATTATCATTATATTGTATTGTTACTATTATCGGTAATTATTGTCATTAATACTGCTAGTTGTTTTATTATTATTATTATTATTATTATTATTATTATTATTATTGACGTATGTTAATATTATATTAATATTATTGTTATTATTATTATTTATTGTTATTATAAGTATTTGTTTTAGTGTTGTTATTATTATTATTATTATTATTATTATTATTATTATTATTATTATTATTATTGTGTAAATGAATGTTGTTTTCACTGTTATTACTTGGTATCATTATTACTGCTATAATTATTATTTTTATTGTCAGTGATTATTATAATTATGTCATTTGTGTTTCATATTCATTAATTCAGTCAGTTTTTATTTTATTTCTATTGCATTAGATTAATTATTTTTCTCAATATATTTCATCCAAATATTTATTTATCATTTAGTTTAATTTAATCCATTATTGACCAATATTATTTTCTATCGTGATCGCGACCGCGAGGGGCATGTGGCTCATCCATGGAGCTAGGCGAAGTACAGTCGGGGCGAATACTTTAGGATTTATTTATTATTCTGAAATATGTATTTATTATTTTATTTTCTTTCATTTACTTGAGGACTGTAATAATAAAGGATTTTCAACCGCACTTAAAAAGAACATCCACACAAAATGTTTTCTACTAAAATTGAAAATTTGTTAATAAAGCTGGACCAATGTCCTTGTTTTCTTCCCAAAAATGAAAGGTTCACGTTTCCACTAAAACAAGATCGCTTCGTTCTTTTTCATAAAGTCGGTTTGAGAATTTTGTACTTTTTTGTAAAATAAGTAGTTGGGAACCAATGTTCTCGTTTAAATGAATGCCCCGATTTATGTATGTATTTTCATTCTGTTACTATTATGAATTTCATGTTTATTTTTTGATAATTGTAATTATATTTATCGCTTTATTTATTGCCTTTTTGTGTGCTTGTAATGCGTTTTAAATTTATTGCATGAATCGTGTGAGAAGAGAGATAAAATAATTGACTCTAAAAACTCATTCACATAACGTTAACCAAAGGTATGAATAAGAGTGAGGTCTCGAACTCTTTCTGGTTTTGGCCTCATAAGGTTAGAATTTATTTCTCAATGTTTTATTGGGTGGCGACTCCGTGATACCTACCTTATGATACCCAATAGACGCCCTCATAAGTTGATTGCCAACAATGGAATGGGGTGAATCTTTGTCCATTGCGAAGCGATCAGCTTTCATAAGTTTTAATGAACCTCCATCCGGTCTCGGGTCCTAAAAGCGGACACACGAGAGAGACCCGGATGCCGAGCGGGGTTTGCGCGCGTTATAGACGCCCGTCGCTCGTGTGGGAAACGCCTTCCTCTTGCGAGCAACGGCTGTCTCTTGGCCTCCGTCTCTCGTCCAAAAGACCAAGGATGCCCCTATCACTGACACCCGTCGGTCCCCCACTGACGCCCGTTGGTTGTCGATCTGCCATTGGTTTGAGCGGGATTTCCTAAATTTTCCAAATCAACTTAAATATATTTCTAGATTTTCCAAATATTTCTTAAATCTTTTCAAATATATTTTCAAGGTTTCCAATATTTCCTAAATCTTTTCAAATATCTTCAAATTTTGGATTTGATTTTGAGAATATTCTGCAAATCAATTGGATTTGATTTTGATTTCAGAAATCTTTTTCAAATTTAACTTCTAAATTTGAATTTATTTGAATTATTTTCCTAAATCTATAAATAGGGGGTTGAGGCTCATTATTCGAGGTTAGCAATTTTTACGAGATAAAAAGGGTTAGCAATTTTCACGAAACAGAGAATTTTCCTAAAAAAAAGTCTTTCGCTTTTATTTTCATCAAATATTCTTCAAATTAAGGCAATCTAAGGGAACGAAACTAATTCGTTTCTATCCGATCTAACCTTTTTAGCATTCATAAGTGCTACCAAAACATCAAGAAGGAAAAATATTATTTTGTTTTCTTGATTTGTTTTCGAAAACACGATTTTTGCAATCAAAAATCTCCTAAAATTACACATTACGGATCAATCCTTGTAGAACTCGAGAAACAAAAATCACGCGACATTCACCTTCAGGAATAATATTCCGAGGGTAAACATTCTGGATCAATATCCAGTATATTTAATCATGTCATATTGATTTTACACATAGAATCTCATTTTATTTAAAATAAAATGATTTTTGTTTGATTTTGTCTGTTTTTTCTGGGTCTGGGACGACCGACAGGCAGAGGACCCACCAATGGCCATCGCTCATCCGAGTAACGGGCCATCGAGGGCTTCTACCTCCACCCATCGGTCAGCCTAGGGATGCCCGTCGCTCACGCGTTATGGGCCATCACTGGGCCTTTCCCCCTCCATTTCCTTCACTTTTCTTTTCACTTATTCCTTTCTTTTCTCTTTTTTATTTTCATTATACATTTTTATAGATTATTTTCTTCATTATTTATTTTTTATGTATATTTTATTTTAATTGTTATACTAACATAATTTTTGTTTTTGTGAGTTTTATTGCTTCTTTATTGGAGTTGGGTTATTAAAAATGGAAGACACCGCAATGATCTGAGAACCTTCGTTCGGGTTTATTTGTTTACCTTCCTCCTTATTTTAATTTTCATTTATTGTAAATATTATTTTATTCCGCTAACATGAAAATGGCTAAGTATTTATATTAATTAAATTGGAGTTTCCACTAATAAAATGAGGACTAATGTCCTATTTCTTTCATCAAATAAAATTGACACTTTAAAGTCATTTTTGTAAGTATGCATGCAAGGACCAATGTCCTCACTCCTTAATGAACATCCCGTTTTATGTATGATCCACATGCCATTCACAATGGGGTTGTATTCCGTCATTAGTTTTGTTGTAATTTATTGGATTTTCACTTATTTTAGTCTAATCTTGCTTCCATTTACCGCTTTCGTTATATGATCGACTTGCGCTTTAATCAATTGCATTGAAATGAATGAGAAAATAAAATGAAATTTTATTTTTAAAACTCAATCATAACTTTAATCAAGGTATGAATAAATGGGAAGTCCCGAACCATCTCTGGTCTTAGGCTCAACGAGATTAGAGGACCATCTCAATGTCTTATTGGGGTGGGGTCTCCAAAATATCTCTTGTTGCCCAAAATAGGACCAATTTACATAGTCCTAGGCTCCATGAGGTTAGAGGACCATCTCAATATCTTATTGGGTTGGGGTCTCCAAAATGTCTCTTGTTGCCCAAAATGGACGTATATGCGTCGTCTTAGGATCCATGAGGTTAGAGTACCATCCCAATGTCCTATTGGGATGGGGACTCTAAAATATCTCTAGCTTGCCAAAAATAGACACAGATGCGCTATCTTAGGCTCAGTGAGGCAAGACGACATTTCCTAATATTTAATTGGGTGGCGACTCCAAGAAACCTCCTTGTTGCCCAAAATAGACACCCTTTTAATTTTAGACACCGGGTCCTAAGGCAGCCAAGACCAAGGTTACCTAGTGATGAAAATGATGCTTGTTCATGAGTAAATTGGTTAAAAGTGATGATTTCCTTGTCGAAACCTTTTTTTAAAATATATATATATATATATATATATATATATACACATATATATTAGTTTTTGAGTTTTATTCGAGTTTTCGGTGACCTGTCGCCGCGCTATCTGCGCGGCATGCAAGGCGGTGCCTGCTAGCCGCGGCACCTGCTCACGAGATGTGGTGCCTTCGCCCAGCGTGCGGCCCCCTGCATGGAGTCAGAAGTAGTGTTATCCAACTACAACTCGGTTGCGGTTTGTTCCACAACGGATGTCCCGCTGGCCTCGTCTCGGCTTTCACGGTGTGAGAGGTAGTCCTATCCAACTACAACTCGGTTGCGGTTGGTTCTACTGTGGATGTCTCGCTGGCCTTATCTCAGCTTGCACAGCGTGAGAAGTAGTGTTATCCAATTACAACTCGATTTTGCGATGTATGACTCTTGATTTCACCATTCGGTTAGCAAAGTATGACTGTCGACCATCCTCGAGTCGATATAATGTCGTGTTCCTGTGGTTATACAGAATTTTCATTAGTCAATTGTAAATCAATTTATCTAGTAATTTCATAAATAGTTTTTATGTTGTCGTTTATTTCCTTCTTCTTACTTATTCGTGTTATCAAACGTTCGGACAATATAAGTAAGATGTTAATCACAATGCAAATATACAAAATGAAATATAAATTTAACAAAATGTAAATGTAAGTTTCCACTGACAAAATACAAATTTTGTACAACCATATACAAATACAAGGAAATAGACTCCCTGAACAAACTAGAGAGGCTAGTAATCCGAAGGCTCCTCCGGGTCCTCCTCATCATCAGACACATGCACTGGCTGGCTCCGAGATGACGATGCGGATGGTCCTATTCTGGAGGTAGAGGGATGGCTGGGAGGTACTGAGGGTCTAACCTCTAGCCGAAGACGAGGAGGGACGACTACTAGTGCGGACACTGGCTGCCCTACTGCTAGAGCGGTCTGCTGGAACTGGACCTGGGTATACCCATCTAGGAAAGGCTGAGTGCAAACCCCGAGGAACTCCAAGGTGTCTCTAACTATGCCACCTAGCTCTGTAAAGGCTCTCGATAGTCTCAAAGTCTGGTCCCTAGCTACATCTCTGATGCCCCCAAGCCTAGTCTCCGTCTGCTCTCGAAACTCTCTGATGGACTTAGAGATAGGCGGTATGGCACCCTCTAACAGCTCTATCCTGAACCTGAGGGCGCTGACGAACTCGTCCACCATCTGAACTGCGGTATCAACCCTCTGAACTGTGGCATCATGGGAGGCAACTAGACTCCACCTTAGCTCCTCAATGAGCCTCCTCTGGTCCTTTATGACCCTCTCCTGCTAGCCTAGCCACTCTAGCAGCAGCCGATCTCGCTCCTCGTATCGATCAATCCGCTCTAGAAGAACTCAGTCCCTCCCTCCTATCTGTGCTCCATGGAGGCGAGTATAGAAGTCATCGCTGTCACTACAACAGGTTGGGCTAGCTGGGGTGATGGTGACGGTGCGGCAGGTGCTGGCTCTGTCATCTGCTCTGGAGGTGGTGCCGTGGATGTAGATGCCCCCGGATGCCCTGCTCTACTATAAGGATGGAACCTCTCAGTATCCTAGGGCACTGACCTCTGTACTCATGTTGAAGGAGGAGGAGTGGGACTCTGTTCCCTCTGTGCTAGAGGAGTGACCAACAACTCGTTCATACGGAACTCTATACCCATGTCGAAAAGAGTCTGCGGCTGCTCCTCCTCTACTGGTTGCTGTGGAGGCCGCCCCTCCTAATACCCCTACTGCTGTGGAGGCTGCTCCTCCTGATATCCCTGCTGCTATGGAGGCTGCTCCTCCATCTGAGGCCCCTTCACTACTGGCTGGAGCGAAGGGAGACTGAATGCACTTCTGGTCTCGTGTATGGATAGTAGCAAGTACTCCTCAGCCTGGCCTGTCAGCTGGGCAATCATCCCCATGGTCAAAGCCGCCGGTGCGTCCACATAGATACTCTCCTCTAAGGCGGGCCCAAAAATGTCTGGAAGAGCTCCCAACTATAGTAGCAACCTGGTCACCACTCCTCCTACAAACACTATAGGGGCTGCCCCCTGTGATACTCTGACCAGGTTTGCCAAAATCTTGCGGCTAATGTTAAGGTGACAACCTGCTACTATCGCCCAGAGGCTCCAAATCTCCTCCCCGTTCACTGACCCAGGATTATCTGCCCGTCCCAGGTAAGAACCAGATATTACCCTGTTCATGTACCTCAGTGCCTCTGATGAGAGTACAGTACTCTTTGCCGTATCGTGGTCGTATGGCACTCCCGGCAAGGCAATCATCTCCCAGTTCTGCCTCCTAACGGCTCTCTAGGAAACTATAACATTCGACGCAAGTGGGAGACCCATAGCCTCGGAGAACCTCTGGCACATCATGTTGTAATGGTAGCCTCAGACCCAGAACTGTATCGTATTAGATCTCTGAAATCCTCCGTAGGGAAGGGTAGCCAGAAACTCCCAAATGACCTTGGGGTGAGTCTGAAACAACGACTATAAGAACTCTGTCCATCTTGCAACTGCCACCAAGGCGTCTACCTCCCCTAGCATACCCATACTCTCCAAGAAAGAAGTGGTTGGCCCGAAACTGTACGCGAGCCAATGCTCTGAATCTCTCTCTAGCCTCATCGCTCATCCAGAGAGGAGCCTGAGGCTTAGGCTGGTCACAAGGAATGTTACGCCATGGAGGCATCCTGGAAGGAAAAGAAAGTTAGCTTTACATTATTGTTGCAAATAACAGCTAAACAAAAGATTATGAATTTTGAAAAATTCAGCAGCATTTCGGCTAAAATGTGCCTACCCAAAAAAATTTCGGCAGCATCCCCGTAAGGATGTGCCTACCCAGAAAATTTTTAAAAAATTTGGGCAGCATCCCGGTAGGGATGTGCCCAACTTCCTGCATAGAAAACACAATAAAGGGATAGGCCTCAGGCCCCAACCAACAATTTCATCATTTGCGAGTTATTTTCACGTCTTATTTAGTTCAAACCACTCCTAAAACTAAGTTATTCCAGGGCAAGTCCACAAATCTCAAATTCTTTTCTTTTCAATTTATTATTTGTTTGTGCATATTTATATTCTTACAACTATGTTTCGCATGCAGTCCAAAGAAACTAAGTAGACAGGAGTAGATATCAATACTAAATCTTGCTAAATTACACTAAACATGCATTTTCCATGCAAATTATTCAAAAAGAAATAAAAAGTAATAGAGAAATATGACAAACTAACCTGGTAGTCGATGAAAATGTACTAAAAAAAACTTGACAGAAATGCAAAATAGATATCCTAAGTGCGGACGATAGTACAAGGGTCATTTTGACGCAAACGGTGAGCAAAACGGGCAAGAAATGAAGAAGAAAAGTGCAAAAAACGAAGGGGTGGCGCTGGTTTCGCGGGGGAAGAAAGGAAGAAGAAGGAAAAAAACTAAAGGGGCGTCGTTAGGTACCCCTTTTATAAATTTTCATGACCGAGGGGCTTCCCGTCTGAATACCGAGCGACGGGCAGCCTGTCTGTCGTTAAAAATTCTGTTTTTATTCCTTTCATTAATGGCCTATTTAATAAGTCATTAATGAACTCATTAAATGGTTTTTTTTATGTAAAACTCCCTGAATATTCTTCGATTTCCACATCCAACGCATGTCCCTGTCAAATTGTGAAGAAATATGCAAAAATTATTTTATGCGCGTGACATGCATGAGACATGTAGGAAATAAACCTGCCCAGTGGTCAATAAGGTTGACCGACGGGCTACCCGTCGGGTAAATGACAGATGGGTACCCTGTCAGTCACTTCTTCCTTATAAATACACCCCTTTCCTTGGATTTTGTGCATTTTCATCATTCTGAGTCTTAGCCCAAGTCCTATCTCAGGTTTCTCTCTCTTTTTCCTTTACTTCCCTTTACTAGCTTTTATTTTCTTAGGACATGTCTGTGTCTACCATTACTAAGATGCATCGAATCTTGGATAACCCTCAAACCTAGGAGAATACCAGCCTTGCTCCGCTTTCTGGTTTAAAATTCCTGAGAAGGATTAGGATAGATCACAACCTCCTTCTGGCTGCAGTCCGCTTTTAGGACTCGTGCTTTCATGTCTTCAGGTTCACCTATCAGGAACTGTGCCCTCTGCCTGAAGAATTTACTGCCATTATCGGGGCCTGGTATCCTCCCAGTGCCTTACCCTGCATTCCCTGCTACAGTCTGACCCACACCTGAGACATTGCATTGGCCTTGAGCGTTGCTCCTTCTGACGCTGCTAGCTTAGTTCCTCAGGGTTCCACATTTGTTTTAGAGCTATTGATTGAGGCATTGGATGAGTTCTCTGATGTCCCCCCATACCGTACGAGTATCATCTTCCTATTTTGTCTCATAAGTATCTGATTATGACTTTAGAGGAGTTGATTGGTGACTCTCGTCTATTTGGGATTCTGGGTGACTTTCATCGTAGCTTAACCCCTTTTTCACTAGTCCTCACGGAGACTATCCTTGGTCTGGATTCTGCCTGTGCTGAGCCTTCTGCTATCTTTTTTGGGAGCCCCTTATTACTCCAGGTACATCATCATCTTCCAAGGTAGTGCGTCCCTTGTAGATTTTCACACTAGCTTTTCTTAGCGGGAAGTGCATTCTTTTCAGATTTTCACATAACCCTATGCCTTACTTTTGACTGGGGTGAACCTAACTCACCCCAGCAGCTCTTATTTTATTTTTCTTTTCCCTTATATTTTTCTTTCTTTCTTTTCAAATATGGCTGTAAGAGAAGTTAAAGTTACTGTCAGAACCACCTCCCATGGTCATCAGCCAATACTCTCCGAGGCATTTCCTTCCTCGCCAACGACTGTACTCATTCGCAGCTCTTGATGAGGGCATCACCAGATTTGGCAAAGTAACAGATGAGGATATTACTTTCATAAGAGCTTGGCTTCCCCTACCTACTGCGGTAGTCGTTGGCTCCTTGGGGTGTGTCCCCCTATGTGGGCTTCGCGAAGCTACCTTTTTCATCACAGGCCGCTGTGCTCGACAGCTCAGGATGACCCAAGATGTGATAAGGCTTCCTTTATCTTTCCGAGTTGGAGTTCTCTCCTCGGCCTTTGCTTCCCGATATCATGATCTCTGGGCTGAACTACCAGTAAAGACTATTATATCCTCCTTCGAAAATCATTTTATTACTTCTACCATTATATGTAAGAGATGGGTGCTTAGCCCTGCAGTTGATAACAAGACTCGACGACTTAGACACTTGGCCGGCGAGAGTAGTGATAGAGCCTAGTTTAGATTTGCATGCATTTTAAGCGATGTGTTTCTTTTTAAAACAGAACTAGAAAATAATGTAAATGAATAAATTCAGTTTTATTTCATTTCACAAAATTGTGTACATTTCAGCATGATTTTAGTATGCATGATCGTCATTTAACACTAATTCAAAATGCAAAGCTACATTCATTCATGGAACAAATCTTGACAGCATCGAACTCCTGTTACCAATCAGTACTCTCGAGTTTTCTTGATTGGACATTTTCTCTCAAGCCTCTAATTTTTGCCCAGGATGCCTTTTTTCTGTTTTCACCCTGACGAGGCGCCCAATTTTAGCAAGGCAGCCTTTTTTCGGTGTTCGACACGCGGGGCTTTTATTCTCTTCTTTTGATTTTTATTCTTTAGCCATGGAACCTCTTGAATCTGTCAACGTTGATTGGCTCCTTTAACTCATTGCCATCGCTGTCTGCTAGAATTGCTGCCCCTTTCGTCAACAGCTTATGAAGGATGAAAGGGCCTTCCCACGTTGGTCTGAATTTCCCCCTGATGTCGGCCGCGCCCGGTCTCATCTGTTTGAATACTAGATCTCCTTCCTTCAGCGGGTGTTTCTTGACTTTCTTCCCAAATGACCTGGCTAACCTTTTCTGATAAATCTGATTATGATAATAGGCCCTTAATCTGTTGTCATCCAGCAGGTTCAGATTTGGGCTTCCATAACTACCCTTAATGACCTAAGCTCGATCTCTACTGGTAGTACTACTTTTGTCCCTGTAGACACCGGGTCCTGAATCAGCCTAGATCGGAGTTACCCAATGATGATAAAATGCCCTCGCAGACAAAAATAGTTGGAAGTGACGATTTTCTTGTCAAATTTTGTATTTTTGAATAAAAAATTAAAAGAATAATAAAAATATTTTAAAATTATTTTTAAAAATATTTTTATTAATTTTAGTGTTTTTTAGACATATTGAAAAAAATAAAAAATTTTAAAAAAATATATATTTTGAGTGTCGGTTGCGGCAGCCGCGTGCGGCAGCACGCTGCTGCGCACGACTGCACCCATCAGCGCGCTGCTGCGCGCCAGTCTCACCCAAATCTCGCCCATCGGCGAGAAATCTCGCCGACAGCTCCCCTAAACCCCCAATTTCCATTTTTTTTTATTTTTTAGGCTTAAAAATAATTTTTTCTTGTGTTTTTTTTAGTTTTCATTCAAATTTGACAAATATTAGTCAAATTGGGTGGGAATTAAAAGTCAAAAAATGACAAAAAATAATTAAAAATAAATAAAAATGTTAATTGTCCATATTGGACTTTAGGGTCTTTTACTTTGAATTTTTGAGTGTTTTTTGTTGAAATTAGGGAGAGGGATCTTTGAAAAATCTGGGAGGCAGCTAGAAAGAGGGGAAGAGTGGAGTTTTTATGGAGGATTGAGTTTCATTTGAGGGGAGGAAAAAATTTAGTTTTTGGAAAGTAATAAAATTCTCTCTAAAAAACACATTTTTTCTAAGTCATTTGGGGAGGAGATTCTTGAACAAAGATAGTGGATTTTGCTGGAAAAAACAAAGAACTCATTGTTCTTGAAGTTCATTTCTTCTCAAAAATCAAAATCATTTTCTTCAATCTCTTTAATTCTCTTTTATTAAATCTAAAAATTCTCTTCTTAAATTCTATTCTAGTTTTTTTTTCTTTTTACATCAAAAATTTTTATTGAGTTTGAAAACTATGAGAAAGGAAAATCCATTCCTTAACTTGAGTTTTCTCATCAAACATCAAATACAAAAAAATCAAATCATTCTTAAATATTAGTGTTCTTGAGTTTTTGAGACATAAACTTAAGAATTTTCTTGAATATTTTTTTTAGTTTATTTTTGGATCTTGACAAGAGATTAGATTGGGACTTCTTGCTTCAATATCATTTAAATCTGAGGGTAAATATTTCTAGGCTTGATCTCTTAGTCTTTTATTTTTCTTTTATTTTATTTTACTTATATTTAATTGTTAACCATGCAAGTCTTTACATTTGTTTGGTTTTTATTTATCTTATGTGTTTTTATACATAGATCTAACATTTCTAATTTCATTCTTACACTTGTTTCATTTAATCGTTCATTATCATTATTATTATTATTACTATTACTGTTAGTATTATTATTATTATTATTATTACCATTTTCATTATTTACCATCACATATTATTATTATTATTATTGTTATTATTATTCTTGTTGCCGTTGTCGTTTTTATTACCGTTTATTTATTATTATCACCATCATTATTATTATTATCGCTTTATGTTTTAAATAATGATATATTAATATGTTAATTTATTTTAACATGTCATTTAGTTTATTTATCCCGTAATATGCATGTTTTATTTAATTCATGTATTGTTATAAATGTTTAATTGATTTTCTTGTTTCGATTACTAATATCAAGTTTATTTGTTTTTGTTATTGGTGTCAAATCCTTGTGTTCCCTTGTTTGAGCACCCGTGCGAATGAAGGAGGAGATCCGAGGAGTTGTTATTTTTCGTCGTATTTGTTATTTTTCCTTTGTTTGTTTTATTGAGTTATTTGGCATGTAATAATTAATTAAACCATTTAGTTTATGCACGCTTAATCAAAAATCACACAAAAATATTTCTACAAATAAAATTGAGTTTTTCTAATAAAATGGGACCAATGTCCTAGTTTTTCATCCAAAATAAATTGTCACTTTAAAATGATTTTCTTTAATTGTGCATGAGAGGACCAACATCCTCAACATTAATAAATACCCCGTTTTATGTATGATTTATATTTTATTTACAATGGGGGTTGTATTCCGCCCTTAGTTTTGTTATAATTTAATTTTGTCTTTATCTTTATTCTTATTTATCATTTCATATGTGATTGATATGCGCTTTAATAAACTGCATTAATTGTGTGAGATGAAAAGGAGATTTTATAATTTAAAAATTCATTTATAATTAACCAAGGCACCAAAAATTGTGTAGTTCCGGACACCATCTCTGGTTTAGACCGATAAGAGGTTAAACTTTCTCAATTTCTTGTAAATTGGGTGGCGACTCCAAAATACCTCAAAAGTGCCTAAAGGTGTTATGGCGATGGATGGTCCTTTTCAATGTTCTATTGTAAAAGGAGGTGCCGAAAATATCTCATAACACCTAAAATCGGAAAAGACGCGAACCTATCCCTCGAATCCTAAAAGCGGGTTCAAAGAGAGCCTTGCTGGTTCCGGCGCGCGTCACAGTGGCGACTCCACTGGGGAATGTTTGTGACTTTGCACTGAAAATGTCTTGGTTAAAATGTATAATTGGGTTTTTAAAACTAAAATTTCATCTCTCATCTAAATTGCATTGCATCTATGCTAGAGCCTTAGAATTATGCTAGTTTGGTCCCTTTCTTAACCTCGGTGCGTTCTCGAAGCACGACCTTACGTTCACTCAATGTGGAAAAGTGTTAGGGATAATCACCAGCTCAAGCCTCGTACCATCTTGGTATATCAAATGGAGACCCAATTGGTCGTTACACTTGATCCGTTGGCAGGGACCATGCTTGGATAGCCTTAAAGTATCATCACCCTTGACCAAAGCTCATGTAATAGCAATAGATACTTCCCCTAGGTTACATGTACCTTAATACAATGCTTGTTATGTGGGCCCTTGTATATCAAACCAAATCAAACATATTAATCGGGCACTCATTAAAGGCTTTCATGCCCCGGTGGGCTCATTTTAGTCTGTTTGAAAGATCCAAATATATAATGGCCAAAATCCATGCGCATGTGCTTTAAATTAAGAGTGTTATGCTGCCGATTTTCCACCGTGCACCATACGTGCCCATCGGGTCCCCCGTTGACCCACGGATTAAGCCCACCTAGGAAGAGACCAACTGACTTTGTGTGTGGGAGCTAAAAGGTTGGGAGGATTTACTTGCTTGTATGTGGTTGTGACGTGCTGCATAGCTCACAATCATGCATCATGTATGTCATTCACGCATCATTCTAACAAAGTGAGTTATTCAGCCATCATAGATTCATTCGGGTGGTCTAGAGATCCTAGCGGGCGGCTGATCAGGAATCCTATCGTCGGGTTGCCTAGAGGGACATCAGTTCAGGAGTCAGACACAGAAAGCAGTAAGACTTTATCTTCAGTGGCATCCAACATGGCTGATATTTCCAGAGAGTCAGAAGCTACCCGTGCATTGGTTGCTGAGGAAGTGGGTAAGAGATTGGAAGAATTTGAAAATAGAATGCTGACAATGATGGGGAACTTGACCACTATGATGACTCAGTCTGCGGGACAACCATCAACTGCTCCCACAATGACACAGCTTCCTGTACAGCCACCGGTTGCTCCTGTAATGGGACAAGAGAGGCAAGATTCGGGCAAAAAAGATCCTCCAGTGATTGTACGCCCACCAGTGGTTGAACCCAGGGGTGCACTCGAACCGAAAAGGGTTGTAGACCTTGACAATGATTCCTTTAAAGATAACTTGGAGGGTCCAGTCTTAGTAAAGGGCAAGACACCTAAAGTCGAGGAGGCAATGTGGAAAAAGATGGAAGAAAAGTTCGAAGCTATGACAAGGATGATGGCTGTGGGGAGAGGAATGAACCCTGAAGATCGGGAGTTACACAGTGATGACCTAATTCCCCTTAATTTTAAGATGTCCGATATCCCTAAGTTTGACGGTACTTCTGACCCTACAGCACATATTAAACAGTATTCATTAGTAATGAAGGGGACAACCTTAACCAGGAAGCAAAAAATTGAGTACTTCTGCTTGAGCCTTGCGGGGCCCACGATTGACTGGTATCATGGATTAGATAGAAGATCCAAAGAAGATTGGGACTTGCTGACTGAGGAGTTCCTAAAGCAGTATGATTGCAGTACTAGGATAGAGGTCACGCTGAAAGATCTAGAGTTGTTGCAACAGAAGCATGGGGAGTCTTTTCATGAATATCTCACTAGATGGAGAAACCGGGTTATGAAAATAAAGCGTAAATCAGACACCCCCGACCAAATTCGACTGTTTATCAGGAATGCCAGCCCATATTTAAAGGATGGATTGAAGATGAAAGGGTTAAAAGATTGGGAGTCCTTAAAGGATATTGCCATTGAAGCAGAGAGTGAGTACATGGCGAGAAGGGCAAGCGGTGAGGCCTATGCAAGGAAAGGCTACAGTAATTTAGGGGCAAGCAAGTTAGCGAGTTCTAGCAGTGGTAACAAGATCATAAAGACGGCTGAGGTTTCAGCTACAGGAGTGAATCAACGACGCTTTTCAAATTTGGGTAGACCCTTAACTTGGGTGTTGAAGAGATTGGTAAAGGTGGGGAAGCTACAACCCCTGCCTCCTAGGCCGGCCAGAACCCAAGGACAGCCCGGACATAGGGACGATCAATATTGTGAGTTCCACCAGCATACTGGGCATCCAACAGATGAATGTGCAAGATTAAGGCACCATATTCAAGATTTGATTGACAGCAGGCAGATTACTGATCCTGAACAGAGGGAAAGCAAGAACAAGGCTGGCTATAATACTGTGCCGCCACCAATCTTCATGATTAGGTCAAGCTTGCCTGAATGGTACGTAGTGCAGGACTTATATGGTAATGAGTATGTTGCCATCACTCGCTCCGAGGCAAGTAGAGAAGGAACTCCTGTGGCGACAATTGACTGTTGGGATTCGATCAGTGAGAGTGAGGTAGAGAAAGTTGATGAGCTAGAAGACCTGTGGAATTCTGAAGATGAAGAGGTGCAGGAAGTGCAGGCTGTTACTCGGAGTGGGAGAGTAGTGCCAGAAGTTGAGAAACAACCGAAAATAATGCCCCCAATTGTGGAAAAGGAGCCAGAAGAAAACCAAGTTCTGAAATAGCTAAAGAAGACACCGGCTCAGATATCGGTGTGGGACCTACTAAGGCAGTCTCCGAGTCACAGACAAAAGCTGGTGGAGGCCTTATGCG
This sequence comes from Excoecaria cochinchinensis, assembly GCA_947683425.1. Taxonomy (NCBI): domain Eukaryota; kingdom Viridiplantae; phylum Streptophyta; class Magnoliopsida; order Malpighiales; family Euphorbiaceae; genus Excoecaria; species Excoecaria cochinchinensis. Next base: position 2,268,813 of record CANTUQ010000067.1, on the reverse strand, counting down.
AATCAACGGTTGCTACCACCATTTCACCTACTGAGTTGCTCGACATGGTGAAAGGGGGATCCAGAGAGAATGTAGTCTACACTGATGCCGATCTACCAGTCGAAGGTCGCAATCATAATCGCCCCCTGTACATCAGAGCCGAAATCAATGGGAAGCACACAGCTTGCGTCATGGTGGATAACGGGTCTTCCATCAATGTATGCCCACTCGTGGCATTATCTGCTTTTGGCATGGATGAGAACCTGTTGAGCAAATCTGACCTAACCATTACTGCTTATGACAATTCGAGAAGACAAGCTACTGGGACTTTCAAGGCACAAGTAAAAACCGGGCCAGTTGAGATAGAAACTGAATTTGTTGTCCTGCCTATCCCAGCCAACTTTGCAGTGTTGCTAGGAAGGCCTTGGTTTCATAAGCTAGGAGGGGTCCCGTCCACCCTCCACCAAATGATCAAAATCCCTTATGAAGGCCAGGTTGTGACAATTAAAGCAGCCAATAATAATCATGTATCCATCCTCGGAATTTCCAATCAACCCTTTAGTGGGTTCCATGTGGCCATGGTGGACGAGGAGGATAGCCTAGAGGGGACCCCTCAGGTTGTCAACATGATGAAGAAGATGAACTTTCTCCCAGGGGCCGGTTTGGGCAAGAGTTTGCAAGGGCCCCAGACGCCTATCACTACAAGGGGCAAAAGGATAGAAGAGGTTTGGTTTATACTGCTAAAATCGAAAGGAATAAGCTTGTGAAAGAGCCTGCAGAGATCTCGCATATTTTAGAGAGTTTCATGCCGGCTGCATCAGCATGTGCCTATTGTGGGGAGGCTGAGCCACAGTGGGTAGGAGGCAAGATCACCCCAGGTTTTGAGATCTTTAATGATGTTTTCGACTGGTCCGATGGGTTGGTCAAATTAGTAGAGGGTTTTTGGGACGAGGAGATTCTCAATCAAAGCTTGGCATGGGATCGGGAAGTTCCCAAAGAGGTCGTCACTGGTAGTCTGCTGGCCACACAGGTGAAGGGCAAAGAAAAAGTGGAAGGTAAGGAGGCAACACCAGAATTAAAGAACCTAGAGATCGCAGATAACCAAGGCATTGGACCATCAACTTCGGCATCGGCATCAGCAGAAGATGGCAATGATAACTTTTCTGATGTACTTTTTATTCCTGAACTGTTTGACAATCGTGCTTGTAATTTTGAATATTTCAATAAGATGAATGACTTTGCTTACTTGTATGACGTTTCTCATGATTTCATTATGCATGATCACGAACATGAATCATTCATATTTAACATTAACTCAGCTAATACCACCCTATTTAATCTCGGGACTTTGGAAAATCCAAAGGAAATCCTGATAGCATCTGATGTAACCCCTGAAGAGAGGGAAAATTTTGAGAGAATATTAAAAAAATATGAAAAAGTCTTTGCCTGGACCTATAAAGACATGCCGAGAATTGATCAAGAGGTCGCAGAACATGCTATTCCAACCTATCCAGAATGCAAGCCAGTCAAACAGAAGCTTAGGAGGCTCAGACCGGAATGAGCGGAAAAGGTAAAGGAGGAGGTGCACAAACAGATCGAAGCAAAGTTCCTAATAGAGGTTCAATACCCAACATGGTTGGCTAATGTTGTCCCTGTAGCCAAAAAGGATGGAAAGGTTCGCGTATGTGTGGATTACCGAGATCTAAACAAAGCATGTCCGAAGGATGATTTCCCTTTACCCCACATTGATGTGTTAGTTGATAGTGCGGTAGCTTGCACAATGTACAGTTTCATGGATGGATATGCAAGGTATAACCAAATCCTCAATAAGATCACAGACCGGATTAAGACAGCTTTCATCACTGAATGGGGTACATTTGCCTACCGGGTAATGCCATTCGGACTAAAAAATGCAGGGGCAACATATCAAAGAATGGCCACCAAGATCCTGGATGACTTGATCTATAAGGAGGTAGAAGTGTATGTCGATGATATGATGATCAAGTCGGTCACTCGAGAGGGGCATTTCGAGGCCTTAGAAAAGTTCTTTCAGAGGATTGACAAGTATAACCTTCGCCTTAACCCCAAGAAGTGCATCTTTGGAGTAACCTCGGGTAAGCTATTAGGCCACGTGGTGAGTCAAAGGGGAATCGAAGTAGATCCAGATAAGGTCAAAGCAATTAGGGAAATGCCAACACCTTAGAAGGAAAAGGAGGTCAGGAGTTTTTTGGGCAAATTGCAATACATCAGCAGGTTCATTTCCAAGCTTGCTTCGGTATGTGAACCAATTTTTAAGCTCCTTAGGAAGAATCAGCCAGTTAGGTGGAACGATGACTGTCAAAAAGCTTTTGATATTATCAAGGAATACCTGTTGTACCCCCCAGTCCTGCGGCCACCACAGCCGTTTAAACCATTGATCTTTTACCTAGCCATAGAGGAAAACTCTGTGGGTGCCATGATGGCCCAAGAAGATGAGTTTGGTGTTGAGTTCGCGGTTTATTACCTCAGTAAAAAATTTCTTCCTTATAAAGCCAAGTACGTTGAAGTGGAAAAGATCTGTTTAGCAGTGATCTGGGCTTCAAAGAAACTAAGACACTATTTCCATTCTTACAAGGTACAGGCGGTCGCAAAACAAAACCCTCTCCGATACCTTCAAGAAGCGCCCTCTTTACTAGGAAAAATGGGAAGATGGTTGTTTTTGCTGCAAGAGTTTGATGTGGAGTATATCACCAGAAAGACCATTAAGGGCCGGGCAGTTGCGGAGTTCTTAGTCGACCACCCGATCGAAGGTGACCAATTACAATATAAGTTTCCTGATGAGGATGTGTCGGCTATCACAGTGCAGAAGTGGCAAATGTACTTCGATGGAGCAGTGAACAGCAAGGGAGTGGGGGTAGGAGTAATCTTGGTAACCCCAGAAGGTGAAAAACTCCCCTTAGCTAAGAAGTTAAGATATGGAGCCACCAATAATGAAGCCTAGTATGAAGCCTGCATCTTTGGGTTGGAAGCACTCTCGGCCGTGGGGGCGAGAGTAGCAGAGGTCTTCGGAGACTCGTCCTTAGTGATCCATCAGGTCAGGGGTGAATGGTCCATTAAGGAGGAACGATTGCTACCATATGTGGAGTATTTAACGGGGTTTGAAGTCTGCACTTTTAGCTATGTGCCCCGAGATGAGAACCAATTAGCAGACGCCCTAGCCACCCTTGTATCTATATGGGATAACCCAGAGGGAGTAGTTATGAAGCCTGTACTGGTCTTTAGTTCGGATAAGCCATGCTTTGAAGCTGAGCGGGTGATGGATGTTGAGGTTAACGATGGAAAACCTTGGTATTACGATATCCAGAATTACTTGGAGAGGTCAGTTTTCCCAGAAGAGGCCACTGAGAAGGATCAAAGAATGATTAGAAAGCTATCCTCTCGATTCATCAGTGTGGATGGGACATTGTATAAGAGGTAAGTAGATGGTATTCAATTGAGGTGTTTAGCAGAGAGAGAAGCTGAAAGGATTATGGAAGAACTTCATGCCGGTGTTTGCGGAGCCCACATGAACGGTTTAGCCTTGGCAAAGAAGATCATGTGCCAAGGATTTTATTGGATTATAATAGACGCTGATTGCTCAAAGTATGTGAAGCAATGCCAGTTATGCCAGCAATACGCGGACATGAGGCACATGCTAGTTTCAGAACTACACAATTTGACATCTCCGTGGCCATTCGCAGCTTGGGGAATAGATATAATAGGGGAGATACGTCCTACAGCATCTAATGGGCACAGGTTTATTGTGGTCGCTATTGATTATTTCTCTAAGTGGGTCGAAGCTGAATCTTTCAGAAAGGTCGACGCTAGGGACATGGCCAAGTTCATCAAGCGAAATTTGATATGCAGATATGGCCTCCCACACCACGTCGTGTCGGATAACGGGGTACAATTCTTGGCAAAAACCAAGCAGATGCTCCAAAAGTATGGAATCCAACATCACAAGTCCTCCTCATACCGACCGCAGGCTAATGGAGCAGTTGAGGTGGCGAATAAGAATGTCAAAAGAATATTGGCCAAGATGGTACAGACTTATAAAGATTGGGCAGAAAAGTTACCTTTCGCACTCTGGGGCTACAGAACCAGTATCAGGACTTCGACAGGAGCTACCCCCTTCTCCTTGGTTTATGGGACAGAGGCAGTTTTACCAGTAGAAATCGAGCTCAAATCGTTGAGAGTAATATCAGAGGCCCAGCTGCCAGAAATAGAATGGACGCAGCAGCGATTGCTACAACTGAACTTGCTGGATGAGGATAGGATGCGGGCCTATTATCACAATCAGGTTTACCAGAAGAGATTAGCTCGGTCTTTTAGGAAGAAAGTCAAAAAGCACCCCTTAAGAGAAGGAGATTTGGTCTTCAAGCAAATGAGGCCGGGGGTTCCGGACTTTCGTGGTAAATTCAGACCGACTTGGGAAGGACCTTTTGTTCTAAAGAAGATATTATCCAGAGGGGCTGCAATCTTGACAGACAGTGACAGAAATGAGTTCAAGGAACCAGTCAACGTCGACAGATTAAAGAGGTTCCATGGCTAAAGACTAAAATAAAAAAAAAAAAGAGAATAAATGCCCCACGGGTCAAAAACCGGAAATGGCCTTGCTAAAATTGGGCGCCCTGTCAGGGTGAAAACCGAAAAAAGGCATCTTGGGCAAAAATTAAGGGCTGAGAGAAAATGTTCAATCATGAAAACCCGAGAGGGCTGATTGATAACAGGAGTTTGATGCTTTCAGGATCCATCTCGAGATTAGATGCGGTTTTGTATTTTGAGCCTAATGTTAAATAATGGTCATGTATAATGAAATCACGTGGAAACATTTACATGTACGCGAATGTATGCTCATTTTGCGTAATGCCATTATGTTCCCTTCGGGAGAAGTAATACATTATTTTTGGATGTGTGCGATTGTCCACCATTGTTTTGCCGGCAAAGGGTTTAGCTTAAAAAAATAAATAAATAAAATAAAATAAAAAAATAAAAAATATATATATATATATATAAAATAAAAAAAGGGGCCGTTAGAGATGAAAACCGTAACTGGCTCTCTAAGCAAAAGTTAGGCCAAGGGACAGGGTGAAAATCTGGATATGGGCAGTCTGTCCTACAAAAAAAAAAATATAGCCGCTAGGATGGGTTCGGTCCGTCCTAGGCAAAAATAAGGCATAGGGTTATGTGAAAATCCTCGAAGGGACGCATTCCCCGCAAAGAAAAGCTAGTGTGAAAACCCACAAGGGGCGAACTACCTTCAAAATAATGACTTCTGATGCATGGAGGGATAAGGTGGCATAAACTCTGATGATTTTGCTTGAGACAGGATGAAGCCTAACTCAAGATATAATTCAAAATTCGAGCCATGTGCCCATTGACCAGGGGCAAAAATGCGCACTTGACCATTCACTCTGAGAAAATTATGAATCAGAATCCCTCAGCCAAGAAGCATTACGATTCAAAGCCTCGATACCCAGGCCACCCGGATGGATTCATCACTTACATTTTGCATGAGCATGTGCACATTCACGCGCATAATTTGCCTTTGGGCATTGTCTTTAATTTTGTAGGAGGCATTAGACAGTGAAACTCATCTGCAAGCACACCTCAGCAATTCAGGGAGTATGCGAAAAGATTGTAAATAAATGAATAATTGTGTAAATTTTTCTCCTTTCAGGATGCCTCCACGACGTGCTCCGTCTAGAGAACCAGTAGATGCCCCACCTCCAACATGGATGGATGCTGCACAAAGGCAAAAGTTTAGGGCATTACGTGGTTCGCGATTCCTGTCCAGTAAATTCCTGTCCCAAACATTCTTATATCAGATGGGCATGTGGGAAGAAGTTAGCAGGTTGTTAGCGGCTATGGGTTGGATGGATTTCCTCACACCAGCTTTCCTCACTTACCTAGGGGTTACTAAGGAGTTTCTGGCTATGCTTAAATACGGAGGGCTTTCATGATCAAACACAGACCCTGAGGCTATATACTTTCGAGTCCAAAATACGGAGCATACGATGAGTCGCCAGGATTTTGCACAGGTCATGGGTCTTCCGACGGGGAATCAGGTACAGGCACCAAGTAGAGTAGTTCTTGCACACCAATGGGAAATGATCACGGTGCCAGGAGCTCATTATGATTGCAATACAGCAAAGAGCACCCTACTGGCCTCACAGGTATACAGGTATGTTCAGAGAGTTTTATCCAGCAGCTACTTGGGTAGAACTGGTAGTCCTAGTGCCATCAGCACATTAGAGGTTTGGAGTCTATGGGCTATGGCAACAGGGACCCCGCTCAATATTAGTCACAAGATTATAGCCGGCATGGTTAGACAGAATTGGAGAGCTACAGTGCAGATATGTGTAGGCGGGGTAGTCACCAGGTTGCTACTGCATTTAGGACACGACCTCGACACATTTTGCCAGCCTGTGGACAGAGACATTTATGTCGATTGGGCCCTTGCCAAATATATGGGCATGGTTGAACAATTGCCTGGACAGGCAGGAGGATATAGACTTCTTACTATGGCGAAAACTCGACAGATGTATCATTTGCCTCCACTCACGGCTGCTACACAATTCGAAGATCAGTTCCAGGGTGAAGGAGAGCTTCCACAACCTCAGACAAATGAGGAGTACTATCGCCCGCAGCCAGCAGAAGAAGAGTCTCCACAACCGCAGACAGGTGAGGAGAATGGTCATCCACGACCAGTGGAGGAAGAGCTCCCACAGCCTCAGATAGATAAGGAATACTATCATTCACAACTAAGGGGAGGAGAACCTTCACGCCCTTAGACAGACGGGGAATATCATTGTCCACATCCGGAAGAAGAAAGGCCTCACTCGCCGCCGGATTATATGAATATGGACATTAATTTGGATGACTTTGACATCGACCTGAGTGATGTTCTTCACGCTTCATTATCGCAGCCAGTTCCCTCGGAAGGTCAGATACACCCTCCTCCTTATGTGCATGCTTCAGAGACGGGTTCCCAAACGTATAGGGGGTATCACCCCTATGATCGTCCGGATTCTTCGGGTGCATTTACTTCAGCAGCTCCTCCACCACCACCTAGGCCCGGGATGGAGCAGAGCCAGACAGGTATGGAGATCCTCATCCAAACCATACAGAGGCAGATTATAGCAACATTGGAGGCTAGATCCCAGCGCTTTGATGAAAGGCTGATGGCTGTGGAACAACGAATGGGCGAGAGATTGATGGCTATGGAGCAGCGCATGGGTGAGAGACTTCTGGCTGTGGAGCAGCGCATGGGTGAGAGACTTCTGGCTGTAGAGCAGCGCATGAATGAGAGGCTGATAGCTATAGAGCAGAGTATGGATCAGCGCATGGATGGAAGACTACAAACCATAGACAAGAGATTGCAATGCATAGGGCGGTTCATGAAGGATACGTGACAGCACCCGGACAGACCTGAGGAGCCCACAAGAGCCTCCTACACACCTATGAGCCACGAAGGATCAAGCAATGCACGCCAACCATGACTTTTTTTATCAATGTTCAGGGAGATTTATGATCTTTTGATGTAATTTGTATAAGAAAACAATATCTGTATGGATGATCTTTAGTTGTGATTTGCATGTTTGGATACCCTTTAAATAAAAAAACAAAGAGAGAAGAAAATTTTTTTTTGTGAGCTATGGATAATAAAATGACAAAAATGGAAATCATATGATAAACCACGAACTAGTAAAATCATAACGATTAAACCTTCATAGAAGTTAAATAATTGAAGTGAGCACAATGATAAATTAATCTAATCAGAGTTCATTTTCTTCAGGAAGCAACAGAAGTTATGTTCAGAAGAGCAACCCTCACGTTTTGTAAGTCTGGAGCAGACTCGGCGCATCACCATCCGCACTTTGTAAGTTTGGAGCAGACTCGGTGCAGCTCAGGAGAGTAACCCTCGCGTTTTGTAAGTCTGGAGTAGACTCGGCGCATCACCATCCGTACTTTGTAAGTCTGGAGCAGACTCGGTGCAGCTCAGGAGAGCAACCCTCGCATTTTGTAAGTCTGGAGCAGACTCGGCGCAAAACTTCCGCACTTTGAATCTCGGTAGCGATTCGGTGCAAACACTTTGAATCTTGGTAGCGATTCAGTGTAATTTCAAAATTTTCGCGCCTTGAATCTCGGTAGCGATTCGGTGCAAACACTTTGAATCTTGGTAGCGATTCAGTGTAATTTCAAAACTTTCGCACTTTGAATCTTGGTAGCGATTCGGTGCAAACACTTTGAATCTTGGTAGCGATTCAATGTAATTTCAAAACTTCCGCACCTTGAATCTTGGTAGCAATTTGGTGCAAACACTTTGAATCTTGGTAGCGATTCAGTGTAATTTCAGAACTTCCGTACCTTGAATCTTGGTAGCGATTCGGTGCAAACACTTTGAATCTTGGTAGCGATTCAGTGTAATTTCAAAACTTCCGCACGTTGAATCTTGGTAGTGATTCGGTGCAAACACTTTGAATCTTTGTAGCGATTCAGTGTAATTTCAAAACTTCCGCACCTTGAATCTTGGTAGCGATTCGGTGCAAACATCTTGAATCTTGGTAGCGATTCGGTGTAATTTTAGAACTTCCGCACCTTGAATCTTGATAGCGATTCGGTGCAAACATCTTGAATCTTGGTAGCGATTCGGTGTAATTTTAGAACTTCCGCACCTTGAATCTTGGTAGCGATTCGGTGCAAACACTTTGAATCTTGGTAGCAATTCAGTGTAATTTCAGAACTTCCGCACCTTGAATCTTGGTAGCGATTCGATGCAAACACTTTGAATCAAGGTAGCGATTCAGTGTAATTTCAGAACTTCCGCACCTTGAATCTTGGTAGCGATTTGGTGCAAACACTTTGAATCTTGGTAGCGATTCAGTGTAATTTCAAAACTTTTGCACTTTGTAATCTTGGTAGCGATTCGGTGTAATTTCAAAAATTTCGTACTTTGTAATCTTGGTAGCGATTCGATGCAACCACACTGTAGCCTAGATGGCAGCTCGGTTATATCCAAAGACATCCGCACTTTGTAGTCTTGTCAGCGACTCGGTGCAGCCCAAGAGAGCACTTCTGGCGTTTCGTAAGTTCGGAGCGGACTCCGTGCATCACCATTTGAGGATGGAACCCACATCTCGTAAGTCCGCAGTAGGCTTGCAGTTCGGGAGAAATGATTTACTTTTCATAGCAATTGGAAGGTCGTCGCCTCAGGTATGCGCTTCTTTCCTCTTCTCTGAATTTCGGCTCAACTAGGCACCTGTGTGCTGGTTTCCCCAAAATTGGGGGCAACTGTAGACACCGGGTCCTGAATCAGCCTAGATCGGAGTTACCCAATGATGATAAAATGCCCTCGCAGGCAAAAATAGCTGGAAGTGACGATTTTCTTGTCAAATTTTGCATTTTTGAACAAAAAATTAAAAGAATAATAAAAATATTTTAAAAATTATTTTTAAAAATATTTTTATTAATTTTAATGTTTTTTAGACATATTGAAAAAAATAAAAAATTTAAAAAAAAAAATTTTGAGTGTCTGTTGCGGCAGCCACGTGTGGCAGCACGCTGCTGCGCACGACTGCGCCCAGCAGCGCGCTGCTGCGCGCCAGTCTCACCCAAATCTCGCCCATCGGCGAGAAATCTCGCCGACAGCTCCCCTAAACCCCCAATTTCCAATTTTTTTTATTTTTTAGGCTTAAAAATAATTTTTTCTTGTGTTTTTTTTAGTTTTCATTCAAATTTGACAAATATTAGTCAAATTGGGTGGGAATTAAAAGTCAAAAAATGACAAAAAATAATTAAAAATAAATAAAAATGTTAATTGTCCATATTGGACTTTAGGGTCTTTTACTTTGAATTTTTGAGTGTTTTTTGTTGAAATTAGGGAGAGGGGTCTTTGAAAAATCTGGGAGGCAGCTGGAAAGAGGGGGAGAGTGGAGTTTTTACGGAGGATTGAGTTTCATTTGAGGGGAGGAAAAAATTCGGTTTATGGAAAGTAAGAAAATTCTCTCTAAAAAACACATTTTTTCTAAGTCATTTGGGGAGGAGATTCTTGAACAAAGATAGTGGATTTTGCTGGAAAAAACAAAGAACTCATTGTTCTTGAAGTTCATTTCTTCTCAAAAATCAAAATCATTTTCTTCAATCTCTTTAATTCTCTTTTATTAAATCTAAAAATTCTCTTCTTAAATTCTATTCTAGTTTTTTTTCTTTTTACATCAAAAATTTTTATTGAGTTTGAAAACTTTGAGAAAGGAAAATCCATTCCTTAACTTGAGTTTTCTCATCAAACATCAAATACAAAAAAATCAAATCATTCTTAAATATTAGTGTTCTTGAGTTTTTGAGACATAAACTTAAGAATTTTCTTGAATATTTTTTTTAGTTTATTTTTGGATCTTGACAAGAGATTAGATTGGGACTTCTTGCTTCAATATCATTTAAATCTGAGGGTAAATATTTCTAGGCTTGATCTCTTAGTCTTTTATTTTTATTTTATTTTATTTTACTTATATTTAATTGTTAACCATGCAAGTCTTTACATTTGTTTGGTTTTTATTTATCTTATGTGTTTTTATACATAGATCTAACATTTCTAATTTCATTCTTACACTTGTTTCATTTAATCGTTCATTATCATTATTATTATTATTACTATTACTGTTAGTATTATTATTATTATTATTATTACCATTTTCATTATTTATCATCACATATTATTATTATTATTATTGTTATTATTATTCTTGTTGCCGTTGTCGTTTTTATTACCGTTTATTTATTATTATCACCATCATTATTATTATTATTATCGCTTTATGTTTTAAATAATGATATATTAATATGTTAATTTATTTTAAAATGTCATTTAGTTTATTTATCCCGTAATATGCATGTTTTATTTAATTCATGTATTGTTATAAATGTTTAATTGATTTTCTTATTTCGATTACTAACATCAAGTTTATTTGTTTTTGTTATTGGTGTCAAATCCCTGTGTTCCCTTGTTTGAGCACCCGTACGAATGAAGGAGGAGATCCGAGGAGTTGTTATTTTTTGTTGTATTTGTTATTTTTCCTTTGTTTGTTTTATTGAGTTATTTGGCATGTAATAATTAATTAAACCATTTAGTTTATGCACGCTTAATCAAAAATCACACAAAAATATTTCTACCAATAAAATTGGGTTTTTCTAATAAAATGGGACCAATGTCCTAGTTTTTCATCCAAAATAAATTGTCACTTTAAAATGATTTTCTTTAATTGTGCATGAGAGGACCAACATCCTCAACATTAATAAATACCCCGTTTTATGTATGATTTATATTTTATTTACAATGGGGGTTGTATTCCGCCCCTAGTTTTGTTGTAATTTAATTTTGTCTTTATCTTTATTCTTATTTATCGTTTCATATGTGATTGATATGCGCTTCAATAAACTGCATTAATTGTGTGAGATGAAAAGGAAATTTTATAATTTAAAAATTCATTTATAATTAACCAAGGCACCAATAAGTGTAAAGTTCCGGACACCATCTCTGGTTTAGACCGATAAGAGGTTAAACTTTCCCAATTTCTTGTAAATTGGGTGGCGACTCCAAAATATCTCAAAAGTGCCTAAAGGTGTTATGGCAATGGATGGTCCTTTTCAATGTTCTATTATAAAAGGAGGTGCCGAAAATATCTCATAACACCTAAAATCGGAAAAGACGCGAACCTATCCCTCGAATCCTAAAAGCGGGTTCAAAGAGGGCCTTGCTGGTTCCGGCGTGCGTCACAGTCCCATATACTAAAGAATACGGCGTGGCCCCTGTAGAAGTTCTGACAGTCGTTCTATAACCCCAGAGTTCAAAAGGCAATTTTTTCGCCCAATCTTTATAGTTCCGAACCATCTTGGCCAGGATCTTCTTGACATTCTTGTTGGCGGCCTCTATTGCCCCATTGGCTTGAGGACGATATGGAGAGGACTTATGATGCTCGATACCGTATTTCTGAAGCAACCTCTTCGTTTCAGCCATGAACTTGACTCCATTATCGGATACAACATGATGTGGGAGACCGTATCTACATATCAGGTTCTTTTCAATGAATTTGGCCCTATCCCGAGCGTCGACCTTTTTGAAAGATTTAGCCTTTACCCACTTGGTAAAATAGTCGATAGTGGATATCATGAATCTATGTCCATTGGAGGTCGTGGAGCGTATTTCTCCAATAATGTCTATCCCCCAAGCTGCGAACGGACAAGGCAACGTCAAACTATGTAGTTTTAAAATCGGCAAGTGTCTCAAATATGCATACTATTGACACCACTGACATTGCTTCATGTACTTAGAACAATCCACATTTAAGGTAAGCCAATAGAACCTTGTGGTCCTTTTCAAGAAGAATGGGAAAGTACGGGTATGTGTATATCAACGGGATTTGAACAAAGCTTGCCCCCAAAATGACCTTTCTTTGCCCCCGTATCCACAGCTTTTTTACCTTTTTTCCTTTTTTTGTCGTTCGTTTTTTTTCCTTTTTTCTCCTTTTTTTTCTTTCCTCTCTTTTTTTCTTCTTCTATTATTATTATTATTATTATTATTATTATTTTTTATGGATGTGCTTTGTTCAAATCCTGATAGTTGACACATACACGTACTCCTCCTCCTCTCGATATTGGAGTAACACTGACCATAAAAGAAAATTTGGCCTCATTTTCGCTTGTGGATCTCTCCTTTTAACCTTTTCTTCCCCTTCCGGCTTGAGTCTTTTGAGCTCTTGCTTGACTAGCTTACGGTCCAGGTATGTTGAGATGGCATGCTTTGTAACTTTATGATCTATTCCGGGTATATCTTCATAGGTCCACGCAAAGGCTTTTTCATATATTTTTTCATTCTCTCAAATTTTGACCTTTTATCAGGAGTTATTTTCTTTGGGTTCTCCAAAGTTTTCGAGATTAAATGGAGTGGCAACAATTGAACCATTGTTAAATACAAATAGATTACGCTCATGATTATGCATATTGAAATTATCAGAAATATCGCACAAATAAGCAAAATCTCTCATGTTATTAATAAAACTAGAAATGTCATCAATATTATTGAAAAGCTTGAAATTAAAAAAAAAATCTAAATTATCATCTTTCCCTCTCTCTGCCGACACAGATGTTGTTGCTGATGGCCTACTATCGTCCTCAGGGCCCATCCTTCCTTCCTTTCATCTCCTCTTCAATGAGGCTTTGAACATGTTTCCTCAAAGTTCGGCATTCATCAGTATCATGCCTAGTCTGTTGATGGTAGGTGCAATACCAATCTGTTTGATGACCTGGACATCCTTGGCTTCTGGCAGGTTTAGCTGGCATCGACTGCAACTTCCCTTGCTTAACAAAATAAGCGAAACGTTTAGATAGAGGCTTTTCCAAGATGACACAGCCGTTTTGGGTCACCCCCCTAGTTGAAACCTTCGTGTTTCCTAAACTTACCCTGCTACTATTGCCACAACTTGGGCTTCCATCACTTCCTCCTTCAGGGATTATAGGCGGCTCAAGATCCCAAATTTGCCCCCTTAGGATTTGGCCATCATTAATCGAGCCTTTGGTATATTGATGGTGACTCATTAGCCCATGACCCATGGTACGTCTAGCTGACCACATTTGCGAGCTTTTCTCCAACACTTCAGGAAAAGGTCTACCTAGGCCGAATTGATATTTATGGGCTATTCCAGCCACTGATACTTTTTCCTCCTCCCAAATACCAACGCAACTATCACATCTACATAAGCAATTTTCCTCTTACACATTCGTAGCACCAAAAGTGAGCCTCTTATAGGCGGATTGAGTAGTAGCACGCTTAGATCGCAAAATTTCATCGTCATCCTGAACTCATCCTTGGAAGCATGCCCTTTGTCTTTTCGTTCAAATGCCAGAGCAAAAGGCACTTTCCCTCTAGACTCAGTCTGCGGTATGCATGCCGTCTTAGTTGTGTCACATTCGCTCTGTAATGAGGTAAAAATAGTATATTGCACCTTGGCGGATGGCATCATCGCGATAGCAAATTTCTCCCTCATAGTCCTCATCCTAGCCTTAAACTCTTCAAGCTTCCATTCTAGTTCCCTTGCCTTCCTGTCCATTTCATGAATAATAAGTGCATGAGCTGCGCTGGGTCTTCTTGATGGGTTTGCCATGTCAATCTCTGCTGAACACTATGAAGGGGTATGACTCACTGCTTTCTGAGATTAACTCTAAGTTCGCGTATACTTCTCCTCTTCTCCCTCTTCTAACATTTCAACAAAAACAAGGATTATTGATTAGTCGCTCGTCGACACCTTTAGACCACTTGGGCAGATCTATGATAGACCACTTGCGCAGATCTATGATAGCTGCAAAACATACTCGTTAGGATGATATATGAATGACATATAATGCATGGTCGTGCTATGCAGCATCCACAAATCACATGCAATCATATAGGTCCTTCCAACTCTGTCACTCCTGCACATGAGGCCATAGTCTCTTTCCTAGGTGGGCTTGGTTAATGGGTTAACAGGGAACCCGATGAATGCTCATGATGCATGGCGAAAAAAATCGATAGCATAACCTCTCCTAACTAATGCACAAATGTATGGGTTGTGATCGTTATGTATTTAGGCAGTCCGAATAAATTGACATGGGCCTATCGGGGCATAATAGCCTTTGATCAGGTGACCAATCAAGTTATCTGGGTTTGTCTAATATAGAATGATCCATACAACAAGCATAGTATTATGGTTCATACCACCTAAGGGAAGTATCTATTGCCATTACATGAGCTTTGGCCAGGGTGATGATACTTTAGGTCTACCCAAGCATGGTCCCTGCCAACGGGTCTAGCTCATCACGAGTGTAATGATCGATTGGGTCTCCATTTGATATACCATAAGGTATGAGGCTTGGGCTGGTGATTATCCTTAACACTTCCCCACATTGCGTGAACATAGGGTCGTGCTTCGGGAATGCATCGAGGTTAAAAGAGAGACCAAACTAGCATAGATCTAAGGCTCTAATGAGATGTAATGCAATTTTCAAAAAAGGATGAAATTTTTAACTTAAAACTCAATCATATGTTTTAATCAAGGTACTTTCAAAGCGAAGTCTTAAAGCAAGTCCCTAGCGGAGTTGCCACTGTGACGCGTGCCGAACCCCGGGGCACCCCGAACCGCTTGCCTTTAGGGAGTGCGAAAACTTGTAAGGAATTACAAGTGCATCTATTAAAGAAAAGATACAGAAAAGAAAGCCCTAGCCATCACAAGGAGTTAGCACTTAAGCAAATCCATTCATTAGTTCGAGTATGGATACCAACAGAGGATGTTCGTTCCTTAGAGTAGCAACTAGACTTCATTTCGATTTGGAGAAGTCGAACATTTAAGCATAGAATTAAGGAGTCAATTCATGGTTTCTGTGCGTTAAGAGGTCAGTAATCATAAACTTTTTTTTTGAATCAATTGGATCGCATGAATCTTGTTGGGTTTTGGTTTAATTCCGATTGTGTAATTTTAAATTATTTTCGCACAAAACCCTACACTTTGGGCCAAATGATCGAATTTTTCAATCAAAAATGAAGAAAGCCCATAAGAACTGCAAAAGGATACTGTGACGCGCACCGAACCCCGTGGCCTCCCGAAAGCCCGCTTTAGGGCGATCAGGAAAGGTTCATAAAACTTGTAAGGTATTTACAAGTGCGTCTATTTTGGGCAACAATGAGGTTTCTTGGAGTCGCCACCCAATAAAACATTGGGAAGGGTCGTCTAGCCTCGTCGAGCCTAAGATGGCGCATACATATCCATCTTGGGCTAGCCAGAGAGATCTTGGAGGTCTCAGCCTCTACCCCCTGGAGCCTAGGATTTGTATATTTAAGTCTTTTGGTGAGACTCAAGAGGTGTCTTGGAAGTCCTAGACCTCTCGCCTCATTGAGCCCCAAAGACCAGAGTGAGTTCGGGACTTCTCATTTATTTATACCTTGATTAATATTATAATTAAGTTTTAAATTTTATTATTTCACCAACTTTCCATACAATGCATTTAATTAAGGCACAGTCATTCACGTCAAAAGCAATAAATGGAAGTAAAAATCAAAATAAGGCATTCAAAAATATATTACAATAACACCAGGAGCGGAATACAACTCCCATTTGTAAAAGTACAACACATGCATAAAACGGGGTATTTATTGGGATGAGGACATTGGTCCTACCATGCATATTTTATTACAAAAAGTGATTTTTCATGAAGCTTCAATTTTATTGGCTAAAACGGGACATTGGTCCACAACTTCTGAGAAAATCCCAAAGTTAACTGTTAGAAATCTTTTGGCCTTTTTTCCTTTAATGACATTAAAACCATTTCCATAATAACATGAATAAAAGATAAGGGTAAAGAAAGAACCTGAGTGGAAGTCCTCAGACTGATGCAACCCCCATCTTTCAGAACTCCAACTCAAAATGGTCAGAAAATAACTCATAGGGATAAACACGCTAGCATCAAAAGCGTGGATAAAAATAAAAATAAAAGAATGAGAAATTCTAACAGAAATGAGTTGAAAGATAAAATTTATAAATTAAAAACATGAGAGTTTGCCTAGGGACGGCCCCCTGTACTGTGCCAGCGGCCGTCCCTAGTATAGGGAAACAATTAAAAGAGAAAAACTTTCAGTTCTTTGTAAAAGATTATAAAATAGAATAATAAAATATATATAAAATTAATGTAAATCAAATAAAATTATGCAAATATTAGTCCAGAATGTTTACCCTCGGATTTTACCTTTTAGGGTGAATGTCGAATGATTCTGATTCCCGTATGCTTCGCAAGAATCAAGTAAAAAAAAATCAGAGAAAGAAAATTTATATTTTTCTTCCCTTGAAAATATGATAGCAATTGAGTGTTTGAATTAGCTGTATTGATGGAAACGAATGAATTTCGTTACCTCAATTTGGCTTAATTCGTAAGAAAAATTTGGAGGAATCAATTAATTGGAAGAAATTTTATCAAATAAAATTCTGCAAATGAACAGAGATTTTATAAACTTTTTTGAGTAAATTGCTCACAAAACCCTTTTTTTAAAAACGATCTCTCGAAGAAAATTAATAAATTTTCTTCAAAGAACTTTTCTTATAAAAAATAATCACTTTTCTCACCAAAAATTCTCAAAACTTCTAACCCCTAAAAATGGAATTAGTCCACTATTTATAGGATTTTAGGAAATAATTCAGATAAGCCTCAACCCAAAGTTTGAATTTTAAAAGGACTTTAAAATTCAAATTTTTAATAAATCTTATCCCCATTTTGAAGGAAAAGAGATTAAATTTTATCCAATCCGGCGGGATTTGATCAGTTAACATACCGACGGGCTTCCCTGCAGATACCAACGGCCGTCCCTACTAAGGGCACATGCAGAAAACCAACTACCGACGGGGCGCGGTACTAGGGACGGGCATCCCTATACTGCCACGCGTCCGTCCCCACTACGCCTAGAGACGGGGATCACCCCAAGTAGGGACAGGCACGGGAATCCCGTCTGTGGAGCAAAATTCTCAATTTCAAACAAAATTTATCAAACTCTATTAAAACTCCATGCTAAAGAAAAAGATTTTAATCCTTGCGAAACATGAAAGATGAAAACCTCCGAATTTCACCCATTTATCCGAAAACCAACGTTGTTCTCTTCATCGAGTAACTCTGACCTGGACTACCTCAAGACCCGGTGTCTACAGATACTGTGGATGTGTAGACACTGGGTCCTGAGGCAGTCCAGATCAGAGTTACCCGATGAAGAGACTAATATCGGTTTTCGGATAAGGGACGAAAGTTGTGGGTGTTCATTCTCCAGTTTTATAAGGATCAGAGGTTTTCTGGGTAAACGGGAGACTTCGGAGAGTCGAAGAGAGTTCAACTTTGAGAATTGGGATTTGGTTCCACAGACGGGCAGCCCGTCGGCGGTGGGAGAGCCTGTCGATCGCTCGAGAGGCCCATCCCTCACATCGAGTGCCGGTTGTCTCTCGGTAAGGGAGCCCATCGCTCGGCTAAGCAGCGCTTATCGCTCGTTTGAACGGCAACCGTCACTCGATTGAGCGACGCCCGCTCCTCGCGAGAGATGGCCGTCTTTCATCTCCGTGCCACGTGTAGGACCCGCCAGCCAAATGACCGCTGATACCCCCACAATCGACACCCGTCGGTCATCCACGGGCAGCCCGTCGGTCGATTATCTGGTTGTATAAATAGCCGGATTCTCCAAATTTTGAAAGATTTAGAAAATATCTTTTAAATCTCCAAAATCTTTCAAATATTTTTAAATATTAGATTTGATTTTGGGAATATTCTGAAGATCATTTGGTTTTGATTTGATTTCGGAAAATCCTCTTCAAATTTAAATTTATTTGAAATATCTTCCAAAATCTTTAAATAGGGGAAGGAACTTCCTTATTCGGGGTTAAAGATTTCAGGTGAGAAAATTTCGATTTTTGGAAAACTAAATTAAGAAAGGTCACTTTAAAGGTTTTCTCACTAGATTTCAATTTTCTTCAAAAAAATGCTTTTGTCAAATACTTTCTGAATCAAAGCTGAGTCAAGGAAATGATATTCATTCATTTTTTATCGATTTAGCTATTTTCAACCCTCGAAGTGCTATAATACCGAGAAAGAGAAAGCAATTTTCTTCTCTTGGTTTACCTTTTTTCCTTTCGCAATACGAATTTTGTAATTAAAGATTTTTCAAAATCACGCAATCGCAGACCGATCCTTATAGAACTTGAGGAATTGACATCACATGATGCTCACCTTCACGAGGTAAAGATCCGAGGGTAAACATTATGGATCCATTATCTTGAATTTAATTATTTTACAGTGATTTATTGCACAAAAATCCGGTTTTATTCAAATCAAAACAACAAAACCATTTGAGTTTTCTTTTCTTTTGGAACAGGGGTGACCGACGGGCTCGAGCAACCACCGACGGCCGTCGCTGAAGGAAGTGACGAGCCGTCGATGGATGTCATCCTAGCCCACCGGTCAGCCCAGAAGCATGAGTGACCGATGGACAGAAATAACAACCGACGGCCGTCGCTCAAGCGAGCGATGGGCCGTCGATGGGTGTCATCTTAGCCCGCCGGTCAGCCCAGAGACGCCCGTCGCTCGCATGCCTTGGACCATCCCTGGGCCTCCTCTCTCATTTGTTTTCCCTTTTCCTTCCCATTTTCTTTTTCATTGGTTTTTCTTGTAATTTTTCACATTTTGTTTTACTATTATTCAATCTCTTGTTTATTTTGCTCCTAATTTTGCACTAATATGGCTTTTATTTTCTGAGTTTTATTTGACTTGCTTGGTGAATCTGGAGCTGTTTGTGATAGAAGCCACTGCGATAGCCTGAGAATCCTCACCCGGGTTTATTCTCTGGACTTTATGTTTTAATTTATGTTGCTATTATGAATGTCATTTTTTTATTTCACTAATATAAAACTGGATAAATATTTTTATTCATTAAAATGGGATTCTTTTATCAATCAATTGAAGACCAATGTCCTATTTTTCAGCAAATAAAATCGATGTCTCAAAATTTGTTTTGTAATAAATATGCATACGAGGACCAATGTCCTCATTCTTCATGTATATCCCAATTTATGTATGAATCATGAGCAATTTACAATGGGGGTTGTGTTTCACCCCTAGTTTTGTTGTAACTTATTTTCTTATGCTTTATTTTAATTATGTTTTTATTTATCGCTTTCCTCGAATGAATAACCTGCGCTTTAATTAAATTGCACTGAATTGAATGAGAAATGGGATGAAACGCTAAATTTAAAACCTTATTATAAATTAACCAAGGTATGAATAAACAGGAAGTCCCGAACCTTCTCTAGTCTTTGGGCTCAACGAGGCGAGGGGGCCATCTCAATGTCCTATTGGGGTGGGGCCTCCAAGACACCTCTTGTGTCCCTAAAAAGGCTTAATTTGCACAGTCCTAAGCTCCACGGGTGAGAGGGCCATCCTGATGTTCTATCAGGGTGGGTCCTCCAAGACACCTCTGGCTTGCCCAAGTGCGAGGCAAGAGGGCCATCCTAATGTTCTATTAGGGTGGGGCCTCCGAGATACCTCCGGCTTGCTCAAAATGGACATAGCAGTGCTGTCTTAGGCTCACTGAGGCTAGACGACCTTTCCCAATGTTCTATTGGGTGGCGACTCCAAGAAACCTCCTTGTTGCCCAAAATGGATGCACTTGTAATTCCTTACAAGTTTTTATGAACCTCCTCTCGAAAGCCCTAAAAACGGGCAGTTCGGGGCGACCCGGGGTTCGGCGCGCGTCATAGTGGCGACTCTATAAGGGACAATACTCAAGACTTCGCTTCAAAAGTACCTTGGTCAAAATTTATAATTAAATTTTAATTTAAAAATTTCATCCTTTTTTCGAAACTGCATTGCATCTCATTAGAGCCTTAGATCTATGCTAGTTTGGTCCCTTTTTTAACCCAGGTGTATTCTCGAAACACGACCCTACGTTCACTCAATATAGGGAAGTGTTAAGGATAATCACCAGCCCAAGCCTCGTACCATCACGGTATATTAAATGGAGACCCGATCGGTTGTTATGCTCATGATGAGCTAGACCCGTTGGCAGGGACCATGCCTGGGTAGACCTAAAGTATCATTACCTTGGCCAAAGCTCATGTAATGGAAATAGTTACTTCCCCTAAGTGGTATGAACATTAATACTTTGCTTGTTGTATGGATTATTTTGTATTGGACAAACCCAGATGATTTGATTGGTCACCTAATCAAAGGCTTTCATGCCCCAATAGGTCCATGTCAACTTATTCAGACTGCCTAAATACGCAACAATCACAACTCATACGTCTGTGCATTAGTTAGGAGAGGTTATGCTGCCGATTTTCCACCATGCCCCCTACACTTCTATCGGGTTTCCTGTTAACCGATGGGCCAATCCCACCTAGGAAAGAGACTATGACCTCATGTGCGGGAGCAATAAGGTTAGAAGGACCTATGTGCTTGCATGTGATTTGTGGATGTTGCATAAACACGATCATGCATTATATGTCATTCACGCATCATCCTAACAGGTTTGTTTTGCAGCCATCATAGATCTGCCTAAGTGGTCAAGAGGTTCTCAAGGGCGACTACGTAGAAATCCATTCTTTGAGCTACCAGAAAGGGTGGAATATCCAGACACTCCTTCAGTAACCAACTATGCTACTTTATCTCAGTTCTCTCTGCACGAAGAAATGGCAAACTCACCAAGGGGGTCAGATGTAACCAGGGCATTGATAGCTGATGAAGTAGGCAGAAGGCTCAAAGAGTTTGAGAATAGGATGATAGCTATGATGGCCAACACAAAGAACCCACCACTACCTCCTATGAGGAATAATGAACAGGAGGAGGTCAGAGAAGACCCACAAGAAGAGATGTGCCCACCACTAGTAGACTTAAGAGCTACTGCAGCAGGGGTACAAAGGAGAAGGCCAGCCCAGAGGATAGATGATGACTGAGAAGAGGATGAATACAAAGAAACAGTGTCAGGGAGAGGGAAGGCACCTAAAAATGAAGTAGCCATCTGGAAGAAGATGGAAGAGAAATTTGAAGTGATAGCAAGGATGTTGATGAGGGGTCGAGGGATGAATCCCGAGGATAAGGAGTTGGAAGGGGAAGATATGATCCCAATGAATTTTAAGATGCCGGATGTCCCCAAATTTGATGGCACTTTCGATCCCACCACGCATATAAAGCAGTACTCGCTGGTGATGAAGGTTACTACTCTGACAAAGAGGTAGAAGATTGAGTACTTTTGCCTAAGCTTAATCGGCCCAGCAGTGGATTGGTATCACGGGCTTGATCGCAGAATAAAGGAGGATTGGAATTTATTGACGAAAGAGTTTCTGAGGCAGTATGACTGTAGTATGAGAATAGAGGTGACTCTCAAGGACTTGGAACTGTTGCAGCAGAAGGCTGGTGAGTCTTTCCATGAGTATCTGACCCGATGGAGGAACCGGGTGATAGAGATGAAAAGAAAGCCAGATACTTAGGATCAGATACGGCTCTTCATAAAAACTGTGAGCCCGTATCTGAGGGATGGACTAAAAATGAAGGGATTGAGAGACTGGGAGTCTCTAAAAGACATCGCTATCGAAGCAGAAGGAGAGTACCTCTTTAGGAGAAAGAGTAGTGAGAGCTATACCAAGAAGGGCAGCAGCAGTCAGGGGGCAAGTAGGTTAGTAGGCTTCGGCAGTGGCGCAAGGAAGACAGCTGAAGTTTCAGCCACCAACATGGCCCCGAGGCATTTCTCTAATCTAGGAAGGTCACTGTCATGGGTACTTCGGAGGCTAATGAAGGATGGTAAGTTGCAGCCCTTGCCACAGCGACCAGCCAGGACTCAAGGTCTGCTGGGACATAAGGACAATGAATACTGTGCATATCATCAGCACACTGGGCATACGACTGATGAGTGCAAAGCACTGAAGCACGCGATTCAGGACTTGATTGATTCGAAGCAAATCATAGAACCAGAGAAGAAAGGGAATCAGAAGAAGACTGGTATGACGCGCGCCGGACCAACAAGGCCCTCGCTGAGCCTGCCTTTTGGGGCTCGAGGGATTGGTTCACGTCTTTTATGATCTTGGGCATCATGAGTCATTTTGGATGCCTCTTTTCCAATAAAACATTGGAAAGGAGGATCTAGACCCACAATGCCTTTAGGCACCTTTGAGATATTTTGGAGTCGCTACCCAGTTTACGAGAAACTGGGAAAGGTCTCTAACCTCTATTGGTCTAAACCAGATAAGGTGTTCGGAACTTCACACTTATTAATGACTTAAGTTTTATAAATGAGTTGTTAAGAAATCCAAATTCCATCTCTCATCTCACGCGGTAATGCAATAAATTAAAGCGCGTTCATTCATATTAAAAAGCGATAAATAAAGCGGTAAATAAATAAATTACAAAATAGAAATTGGGACAGAACAATCCTCCAAAATAAATTATAAATAAAAGGAAAATGGGACAGAACAATCCCCCAAATAAATAAGTAAATAAATAAAATAAACAAATAAATAAATACATAAAGGGAATTAAAATGCAACATAAATAAATCGGGTTGTTTATTGAATTTTAGGAACATTGGTTTCTTTTTTATTTATTAGAAAAATTGGAGAACTATTTTTAGAATATTGATTTGAAAAACCTGGATGAGTGATCCCATTTTATGAAAACTAGTTCTCCATTTGAAAGTGTAATTTTATTGGTTAAAATAGGACATTGGTCCATTTTGTTAAGAAAATTCGAAGTTATTAATTATTATAAAAAAACATGATTTTCTATAATGCGGATGAATCAAAAATACATTTTTACATACAACATAAAAATAATACACTAAATAAAGTACAATAATTAAGAAATGCAAACCACATTACAAGAGCCTTTAATTCTCGCTCCTCCGGCCCGCTCGGGAATATCACTCAAGGTAAAAAAAATGGGGGCCATAAAAAGAATAATGAAATAAATTTGTTAGTCAATCAAGTAATATAAACAAACAATTAATTAAATAAATTAATCCATTTAAATAATCAAATACACAATCAACCAGAAAATATGGCAATCAATTGAGCTAATTAAATATAAACAATCAATTAAATACAAATTATTAATTAAATTAATTAAATGTAAACAGTCAATTAAATCAATTTAATATAAATAATCTATTAAATTGATTAAATATAAACAATAATAATAAAAATTAATTAAGCAATTAATTAAAAAAAATATTATAAGCAACCAATAAATAAATTAAACAAATTAAACAATCAGTTAAACATTCCATTAAAGAAATTAAAGAAATTGATCCATTAATTAAATTAATTAAACATGAATAATCAAATAATAATAATAATAATAATAATATAAAACAATAAACGTAAAATAATGGAATAGGATTTGTAATAAATAAAAGAAAGGTGAAGTGAAAAGATTTAAAAGAACAAAAGATGGCCAAAGTGAGAGGAAAGGAAAACGCAGTGAAAAAAAGTAAAAGAAATAAGTAAGCGGGGATAAGTCCTTCACGAGTCGTGAATGGCATTCACGAGTCGTGAAGGACATTCATGAGTCGTGAAAGGCATTCACAGCTTGTGCAATCCGAACGGGAAGTTGAGGTTTTCTGACATATCCGATCGATTCAACGGCTCAATCCGGTCGGGGAAAATGAAATCCGATCGGGAAAACACAATACAAGCAAGAACAAGAGTAAAATCTGATTGGCAACCAAAAGCAAGCAAAACAAAATCACTGACATTAAAGAAATGGAAAAATAGAGGTGCATAGAGGAAGAAGAACGGGCTATCAGATATGACGAAATTAGATCGAAACATGCAAAATACTACAACTAACATGCTAATATATTCATGATAACCACAAACACACAATCAACGGGTTAATAAGATCAAGCAATAATATATACAATATATACAACAAATAGAGCTTACCAGCTCAGCAAAACAAAGTAAAGAAACAAAAAGAAATAAGAGAAGAGAAGAGAAAGAAAATAAACAGGAGAGGCGGTTATTCAATATTTACCCTCAGATTTTTTATCTTTGATCGGCAAATGAAGTTTCTGATTTCCTCTTTGCTTTTCTTGGGATGGAAGTTAAAACAGAGACTTGAAAAACTCTTGATGAAAGTTACGTTAAAAGAAAACAAAAGGTGATTGAATCTCCAACTCAAGAATTGGTTTCCAGAGCTTAAGAGACAATCTAAGAATGCCTATTAAGAAACAAGAATTATTTTCTTGCTCTCAAAGTTTTTCTTTCTTTCTGTGTTTCTCCTCTATCTTTCCTCTATCTTTCCCGTTCCTCCCCCAGGCCCCCTCCTCTCCTTTTTTCAACTCTTTAAATGTTATTTGACAGGATTAGTTCATTTCCTACCAAATCCCACGTAAACCATGCTTTTCCAAACCAAATCCCCTAAAAATAGGGAAGGAAAGCAGGCTGGAGCATGGGATAGGTGAGGCGCTCCTCTCACCTGTGAGATGGGCCTCATGTGGTGAGGCTTCATCTCACCAACGTGAGATGGGCCTCACCCCACAGGCCCCCAAAACTGGTCTTTTTCTTTTCTTTTTTTAAATAAAACAAAATGAGAAATACTTTTTTCGAGGAAACCATCACTTCTATTTGTCCATTCGCCCCTGAACGGGCATCATTTTCATTACTGGGTAACTTCGGTCTAAGCTCCCTCAGGACCCGGTGTCTACAGTTGCCCACAGTTTTGGGGAACGTAGTGCCTGGGTGCCTAGGTGAGCCAAAACTCAAAGAAAGAAAGAAGAAGCACGTACCTGAGGTAGCTGTCTTCCTAGTCATGAGAATGCGCCGAGTCTGCTCTAGACTTACAAAACGCGAGAATTGCTCTTCTGAGCAAGGTTGTTCTTCTGAACTGCACCGAGCCGAGGCTTGCAAAGTGCGGGTTGCTCTTCTGAGCTGCACCGAGTCTGCTCCAGACTTACAAAGTGCGAGGGTTTCATCTTATGATGGTGATGCGCCGAGTCTGCTCCAGACTTACAAAACACAGGAAAATGTCCTCCACAGAGGGCTGCACCGAGCCGCTGACAAGACTACAAAAAGTGCAGGAAACATCCTCCGCAGAGGACTGCACCGAGCTACTGACAAGGCTACAAAAAATGCAGGAGACATCCTCCACAGAGGACTGCACTGAGTCGCTGACAAGGCTACAAAAAATGCAGGAGACATCCTCCACAGAGGACTGCACCGAGCCGCTGACAAGGCTACGAAAAGTGCAGGAGATATGCTCCACCAAGGAATGCACTGAGCCGCTGACAAGGCTACAAAAAAGTGCAGGAGATATCCTCCGCAGAGGACTGCATCGAGCCACTGACAAGGCTATAAAAAGTGCAAGAGATATCCTCCGCAGAGGACTGCACCGAGCCGCTGACAAGGTTACAAAAAATGCAGGAGACATCCTCCACAGAGGACTGCATCGAGCCGCTGACAAGGCTACAAAAAGTGTAGGAAATATCAATTTGCCTCTAAAGAGAAATCGAAAGAAATAACTAGAGTAGACTTTATTTCGTTCGGGTGAATGTTAATGCTGAGTTGAAACTGTCCTTGATTGGCCTTTGCATGTGTATCCTTCTTTTGGATTTTTCCTACAAAGCTATGTGCATAGGAAAATATGCAAGGGATAATGCATGCAAGTGTAAATGGCCATGTGCAGATGTTTGCTAAAGAATAGCATGAAATGCATGCAGCAATGGATAAACTATGTCCTGAGTGGTTAAGTATCCATTGAGGATATGGCTTGGCCGCTCGCATTGTATGATACCTCCGGAGGATCTAAGCAAATGTCATCTTGGCTTAGGGACTCTAACCTGTAAACTCTTCAGGGAGAACCATTAGGTGTGCGTCTTTTCCCCCTGGTCAACGAGCTTCAGTTCTGGACCCTGACTCACGTCCTGAATTATACATTATCTGACTGGAAGAAGGTCATAATGCCTCCTTATCGCTCCAAGTATAGGAAATCATTGTTTTAAAGGTAGTGTGTCCCTTGTGGATTTTCACACCAGCTTTTCTTTATGGGAAATGCGTCCCTTTAGGGATTTTCACACAACCTTATGCCTAACTTTTGCCTGGAATGGACCCGACCCAATCTAGCGGCTTTTTTTTTTACGTGGCTATATAAAAAATGAAGCTACTGTCAGAGCCTCCTTCCATAGCTGCTTCCCAAAACTGTCATACTGCAGGTCAGAGACTACACCCTCGCTTCCATAAGTGTATACGAGAGAAAGGTACTTAGCCCCGCGGTAGATAATAGGGCCCATCGGCTTAGGCATCTGGTCGGTAAGAGCAGAAGCAAAGTATAGCCATTTAGATTTCACACATTCAATAATGAATTATGTTTCTCTTTTTATTAATAAACTAGAAAATAATGACACATGTATTTGCAAAGATTGTGTACATTTCGTTATGATTTCTCTATACATGACCATTATCTAACATCGATTCAAAATGCAAAACTACATCTGATCTCAGAGTATATCTTGTAAGCATCAAACTCCTGTCTCTAATCAGCCCTCTCGGGTCTTCATGATTGAATATTTTCTCTCAGACCTTATTTTATTCTTTGAACGCAGATTCTAGATGCAACATTGGGGACGAGACTTAACTCAAATGCATAAACGCACTCGTGGCTCCCCCCTTGAAGATCAAGAACATCATATGCCTCTTCCTATGTACCAAACCTTATTAGAAGGTCATCTCTGCTAATTAGATAAGACTGGACCAAGAATCAAGAGGTCTTACTTTGGTTGCAACGTTAGGCTTAGGTGGATGGCTATTAAAGAAGGATCAGGTCGCTAGAGAAAAATAACCGCAATATTTACTCGACGGACGGGTGAACCGTTCTCAACTCAGTTTCATACACAAGGGTATTCTTGAATTTGGGCTCGATAACATTTTAGCTCATTAAGATCAAGATAAAAAGGTAATCGTCGAAACTCGTCAAGTGGTTATTATTCTAAGCTCTTTTTTCTTTTCTCTTCTTTTCTTCTTCTTATTTTTCTTTTTTTTTTCTCTTTTTTTTCACATTATTATTTCTTTTCTTTTCTTTTTTTTTCATAAGCTCAATGTCTTTGCGCATAACTAAAACCCTCTTCCCAAAGTGTAAACCCATCCTTACCAGGGCGAGTTTTGATAGCCCAAAAGATTATCAATGAAGTACATCCGTTCTTACTAGAGCGGCCATTTTTCTAAGGGGAGATAAAAATCATTTTAGGCGAAGGGTAATTTCAACATGTGTAACAACAAAATTGGCACGCATTTAGCATACCTCCATAAAGGCTCAACGGGCTTGCAAGCGATTGCAGAATAAGGGTAGGAAATAGTCATTTAGAGAGCTATGCAAAGAAAGGCTGCCTAAATCATTTTCTAGGTTCCGTCTTATCCAGGAATCGCTTTGATGGGTAATCAGAAAGGTTCTAGTGCTCTTAGTGAATTTTCATCTAATCCCCTAATTGCAACTAGTTTTTCTTCTTCTTCTTCTTCTTCTTCTTCTTCTTTTCTTTTTTCTTTTCCTCTCCCTTTTTTTTTATTTTTCAGCTCTCAGAATTTTTCTCTTTTCAGGAATCATATCAGATGCTATCAAGATTTTCTTTGGGTTTTTCCAAAGTTCCGAGATTAAATGAAATGGTATCATTTGAATCATTATTAAATATGAATGTGTCATGATCATGCATAATGAAATCCTAAGAAAATATCCCACAAATAAACGGAAACCATTCATTTCATTTAATAAAAACTAGAATTAAAAATGTCATTGTCAAATAGTTCAAAAATAAAAAGAGAACATCTAAATAGCTATTTTCTTTTTGCTCCCACCGATACAGATGTTGTGGCCAACGGTTCATTGTCTTCCTCAGGAAACATCTTCTTTTCTCACTCAGGCTCTTAATCTATCTCATTCTTTATCTTTCGCCTTTCTGGGTCAGAGATCTATTTGGAATCAATCAAATCTTTAATAGCATGTCTCAAGGTCTTGCAATCGTCTATGGTATGTCTGGTGTGCTGATAGAAGGCACAATACTAATCTGCCTTGTGATTGAGCTGTCCCTGGCTTCTGGCGAGCTTAGCTGGTAGTGGCTGTAATTTACCTTCCTTCATCAACCTCTTAAGAACCCAAGATAAGGATCTACTAAAATTAAAAAAAAATGCCTTTGATTCATTTTCATGGATGGCACTTCCGTCCTCTTAACATTGCCTTTACTGTTATTGTGGATACTTGGGCTTCCACTTTTCGGAGCATGCAACCTCACTGGATCTGCGCCCACTTTAGGCACAATATTACATTCTATAGTAGGCTTCGTATTTCTCTCTTGCCCAACTGCTGAATTAAGTGGCTATTTGCCTCTGGCCTCGAAAGGGAATGGAAGCACCGCAGTCGTCAGTTTATGAGTCCTCCAGTCAGTGGTCGGCTCTACTCGATTAGGAGCAATTGCCATAAGTTGGGCTTGAAGAACGAGTGCCATGGCATCCATTCTTTCTTTAATCATGGATAATAACTTCTTTTCAAACTCTTCAAATCTCCCATCTATCTCCCGGGCAATTAGGGCATGAGTCTCTTCAGTCAGTTGCGAAGAATTGGCCACTTTTAATGCTTGATTAGATCCCTCTTGTTTTCCTTCCTCCTCTTCCTCCCCACTCTCGCTAGTGGACTGATGATCTATCACCGCTACGGAAATCCCTCCTCCATTTGTCTCAGGGCGAGTGATAGTGATATAATCATTACCATATAAGTCCTGTAAGACATACCACTCAGGTGGACTTGACCCAATCATTAAGACAGGTTGTGGCACAACATTATAGTTGGATTTCTTCTTGCTCTCTCTCCATTCGGGATTAGTGATCTGCTTACTATCAATCAGATCCTAAATCTGGTGCCTCAGCCTTACGTAAGTATCTATCAAATGCCCAGTATGTTGGTGAAAGGCACAATATTCATTCTCTTTATGCTCCGGCTGTCCCTGATTTCTAGCTGGCCTGGGTGGTAGGGGTTGTAGCTTCCCCTCCTTCATCAATCTTTTCAATACCCATGACAAAGGCCGACCCAAATTCGAAAAGTGCCTCTGACTCACACCTGTTGCTGATACCTTAGCTGTCTTCCCACTTCCATTACCACTACTGGAACTTGTCAACTTATTTGCCCCCTGATTAGCATAACCCCTCTTGGCATAAGCTTCACTATTGGCCTTTCTCAAAAGGTACTCTCCCTCAGCCTCAATAGAGATGTCTTTCAAAGACTCCCAGTCTCTCAATCCCTTCATCTTTAATCCATCCCTTAGATACAGGCTCGCATTTTTTATGAATAGCCGAATTTGATCTTAAGTATCTAGTTTACGCTTCATTTCCATCACCCGGTTTCTCCATCGGGTCAGATACTCATGGAAAGACTCGCTTGCCTTCTGCTGCAACAACTCTAGATCCTTCAGAGTTACTTCCATTCTCGTACTACAATCATATTGTTTGAGGAACTCCTCTGTCAACAAATCCCAATCCTCCTTCGTCCTTCGATCTAGCCCATGATACCAATCCACCACCGGGCCGGTTAAGCTCAGACAAAAATACTCAATCTTTTATCTCTTAGTTAAAGTGGTACCCTTCATCACCAACGAGTACTGCTTTATGTGTGTAGAGGGATCAAAGGTGCCGTCAAATTTAGGAATATCAGGCATTTTGAAGTTCTGAGGGATCAAATCATCACTGTCCAACTCCTGATCTTCAGGATTCATCCCTCCTCCTACCTTCAACATCCTCGTCATAGTTTCAAACTTTTCCTCCATTTTCCTCCACATTGCATCTTCCAGCTTGGGCGATTTTCCCTTCACTACCGTCTATTCCTCTTGTTCCTCCCATGAGTCAATCTCAGATTCAGGGCCTTCTCTACTTTCAACAGGCGCTAGCGCTCTTGGCTCAACCACAGGCGAATCAACTGCGGCTGGGGGCTTCTCTCTTGTAGCCCCTTGTTCATCTTGCCCCCCAACTAGAGCAGTAGCCTGTTGCCTCGCAAGTGGGGCTAAAGTAGTGGCAAGGTTGCCCATTATCGCCATCATCCTAGCCTCAAATTCTTCCATTCTCTTCCCCACTTCTTCAGTAATCATTGCCCTAGTTGCATCAGAACCACTTGTTGGATTAGACATACTTGTTTCAACTGATGATTCTGAAGACAATATCTCACTACCCTCTAAAAAGGAATCCGACCCCTGATCTGAAACCAGCTCTAATAACCCCAAGAGTGAAACCTTTTTCAACCTACCGTAGGGACCTCTAAACCACCTGGATGAATCTATGATGGCTGCAAAACATACCTTTGTTAAGATGATGCATGATTTGAAGTGCAGTGCATGGTCGTGCTGGTGCAGCAAAGACAGACACATGCAAGCAGATAGATTCTTCCAATCTTATTTCTCCCACACACAGGGTCATGCGGTCTCTTTCCTAGGTGGGCTTTATCCAAGGGTTAATAGGGAACCCATTGGATACGGATGGTGCACGGTAAAAAGCCGGCAGCATGATAACTCTTAACTAATGTACATACGTATGGATGTTTGGCCATTATGTATTTAAACAATTCAACTATATTAAGATGGGCCCACTGGGGCATGAAAGCCTTTGATGAAGACAATTTAATTTGATTGATTTTTTTCAATATATGATGGCTCAAATAGCAAGCACGATATTGTGGTACATTTTACCTAGTGAGAGTATCTATTACCGTTACATGTACTTTGGCCAAAAGGTGGTGTTACTTTAGGGCTACCTAAGCATAATCCCTGCCAACGGGTCTAGCTCATCACAAGCATAGCGACCAATCGGGTCTCCATTTGATATACCAATTGATGGTACGAGGCTTGAGCCGGTGATTATCTGAAACACTTCCCTACAATGAGTGAAAGCAGGGTTGTGTTTTAGGAACGCACCGGGATAGATAGGGGAATAACTAACATATTCTAAGGCTCTAATGTATGTGATGCAATTTCGATCAGAAATGAAATTTTTTATTCTTAATAACTCAATTATAATTTTAACTTAAGTCACTTTCAAAGTGAAGTTTTGATCATCCCCAGTGGAGTCGCTACTATGACGCGAGCCGGACTAGCAAGGCCCTCGCTGAGCCTGCCTTTTGGGGCTCGAGGGATTGGTCCGCATCTTTTATGATCTTGGCCATCATAAGTCATTTTGGATGCCTCCTTTCCAACAGAACATTAGAAAGGAGGATCTAGACCCACAGCGCCTTTAGGCACCTTTGAGGTATTTTGGAGTCACCACCCAGTTTACGAGAAACTAGGAAAGGTCTCTAACCTCTATTGGTCTAAACCAGAGAAGGTGTTCGGAACTTCACTCTTATTAATGACTTAAGTTTTATAAATGAGTTGTTAAGAAATCCAAATTCCATCTCTCATCTCATACGGTAATGCAATAAATTAAAGCGCGTTCATTCACATTAAAAAGCGATAAATAAAGCGGTAAATAAATAAATTACAAAATAGAAATTGGGACAAAACAATCCCCCAAAATAAATAATAAATAAAAGGAAAATGGGACAGAACAATCCCCCAAATAAATAAGTAAATAAATAAAATAAATAAATAAATAAACACATAAAGGGAATTAAAATGCAACATACATAAATCGAGTTGTTTATTGAATTTTAGGAACATTGGTGTAAGCACCGTGTCCCGGAGCGGTCCGGATCAGAGGTTACCCTATGATGAAATCAGTGTTCGAGCCTGCGTAAAGGGCTGGATTTGGAGGTTTTAGTCCCACGTTCCACGAGAAATGAGGCTTTTTACCATTCCTGGGCAGAGGGGGGAGAAAACAGAGGTTTTTCGAGTCAAAAAGCTTTTTGTACTCCACAGACGGCCAGCCCGTCTGTGAAGTCAGCCCGTCGGTTCGAGTCATCGATGGCTGGTGGTACTTTTCGACGCCCGTCGGAAAGTCACCGCCCCTGTCAAAACGCTGCCTGGTTTCCCGGAGCACGCAACCCTTCCGACGCCTGTCAGTGGATGTGTCAGGGCCGTCAGATGAATCCTTGTGTCAGAAGGATTCTTCCGACGCCCGCCCCTATACACCGACGCCCGTCGGTCGTGTCTAGTTTATAAAAGCTCCGGATTTTCAAGAGAAAATGGTTGGAAAAATTTTCAAAAGGGGAAACTCTGCCCAATTTCAAGCAAATTTTCTCTCTCTTCCAACAAAACACATTTACAAAGGAAATCTATTGGATCAAGGATCAAATCAATCAAAAAGGAACTAAAATAATTAGTTTTCTTTAGATATTGATTCCAAAGTCAATCTTTTGAGGGATTGAAGAAGAAATAGCCCATTTTTCTTTCTTTGACCCTTCATCTTTTGCTTCTCGTGGAATGCGCGGGGCTCTAATCAACACAAGAATCTCACCCAAAGCGATTATCTTAGGGTAAATATTCCGGATTCCTTCTCCTTGTCATTTCATATTTATTCCCTATTTTGTGGAATTTATCAATATCTGTCATTATTTTCCTTTATTTTGACTCTCTTTGTCTCCTTTTGGGATAAAACCCATTTTTTGGCCTTGGAAAGAATTCTCTCTCTCCTGTTTTTTTGGAGATAGTGGCAACCGACGGGTCATCTTTATCACCGATGCCCGTCGGTCACCCCACTTACAGACGCCTCTCCTTGAGTGACAGACGGACATGTTAGTTACCTTAACCGACGCCCGTCGGTCATCTAAGGAAGGCCGTCTGTGGGTTCTGCCTCCATCCTTTTAAATCATTTTTTATCTTTTTCAAATCCTTTCGGTTTCCTACATGTTAATTTTATGTATATTAACATCTCTCAACTATTCTATGAGTGTATATATGATTTCTCTTGGACTACCACAAGCTTGAGCGGCTATCTACCATATGCGGAGGATTCCGTCCGGTTTAGTTCCCTAACCCTCTCGATTATTTCCTTCATGTTGTTATTTATTGATTATTTCATGTATATGAATATATTCTTCTCATATCTCGTTAATGTATAAACATAATCTAAATGATTTTATACTTAAATAAAAATGAGGTTTCTATAAAGTACAAAAAGGGCCAAAGCCCTATCTTTATCCAATAAAATCATCATAAACAAAAATCTCCAATTTTAATAATGATGCATGCGAGGACCAAAGTCCTCAAAATAAGCAATGCCCCGATTTATGCATGATTCGCACATTTATGAAAGGGAGTTGTATTCCGCTCCTTGTATTATTGTAATTTATCGCTTTCATTATCTATCTGATTATTTATCGCTTTCAAAATGTGAATAAGTGCGCCTTTTAATCAATTGCATAGTGTGGAGAGAGAGTGAATTGATGATATTAAGATTTGATCATAAAATAAATGAGGTAGAAATAGATGAGAAATCCCGGACCCAGCTCTGGTCTTTGGGCTCAAGAGGTTAGAGGTTATCCTCCAAAATACTTCTTGGGTCACGAGGCTTTAGCACTAATCCTAGGCTCTTTAGGGTGAGAAGTTCACCTTCCATGACCCCTCTGGCTGGCCCAAAATGGATACCAAGTGCAGTCTTAGGCTCTCCGAGGCGAAAGTAACTTTCCCAATCTTCTATTGGGTGGCGACTCCATGAAACCTCCGTGTTGCCCAACATAGACGCACTTGCAATTCATTTACAAGATGTCAACAGACCCACAAGTGCCCCGATCGCCCACGTGCGGGCGGTCAAGCGGGCGGCCGTGGGGATCCAGCGCGCGTCACAATGGCGACTCCACTGGGGACGTTTATGGTTCGAGATTTCGATTTGAAAATACCTCGTTTAACATTTATGATTAATATTTAATTCACAAATTTGCTTTCTCTCAAAATTGCATTCGTATATCATTAGAGCCTTAGAATATGCTAGTTTGGTCCCTCTTTTAGCCCCGGTGCGTTCCTGAAGCACGACCTCATTTTCACTCAATTTGGGGAAGTGTTAAGGATAATCACCAGCCCAAGCCACGTACCTCAATGGTATATCAAAATGACGACCCGATCGGTCGCTATGCCCATGATGGGCTAGACCTGTCGGCAGGGATCATGCTTGGGTAGCCTTAAAGAAACATCTCCCTTGTCCAAAGCTCATGTAACGGCCGTAGCTATTTTTCACAGGTGAAATGAACCTTAATTCCATGCTTATTGTATGGATCCTCGTGTATTGGGTGAGTCCAGATGTCTCGCTTGGTAACCTAGCCAAAGGCTTTCATGCCCCGGTAGGGCCATGTCAAAATTTATGGAATGTCCAAATACATGACGATCATTATCCATCCGCTTGTACATTAGCATAGGAGTGTCATGCTGCCGGTTTTTTGCCGTGCACCGTGCATGTCCATTGGGTCCCTCGTTGACCCTTGGGCTAATCCCACCTAGGAAAGAGACTGTACGACCACGTGTGTGGGAGAAATAAGGGCGGAAGGACCTACTTGCTTGCTTGTGCTCTGTAAGTGTTGCATATCACGACCATGCAATATACCTGCATTTCATGCATCATACCTAACTTTTTGTCCCTACAGCCATCATAGATCTGCCCAGGTGGACTAGATCACCAACCGGACGACTGATCCGAGTTCCTACTCCTGAGCTGTCGGATAGAGAGGGTCTACAAGAAATCTTATCAGGAATCAGTGGTACAGTATCTCAGATGGCAAACTCGCCTAGGGGGGAAGACGCCACCAGGGCCATGATTGCGAAAGAAGTGGGCCGCCGTTTTGAGGAATTCGAGGGTAGGATGATGAATATGTTGACTGCCTTGGCACAGAAGAATGTTCCGCAGAATGCCCCACAGAATCCTCCTCCTCCTCCAGTGAGACAGAATGAGCCAGAAGAAGAAAGGGTTGAAAGGCGAGAAGAGCCCGTTAGGCCGCCACCTGTAGAATTGAGATCAGTGGCCTCGGGAGAGCAGAGAAGAAGGCCTGTGCTGAGAATTGATGATGATATCGAAGACGATAGGATGAGCCTCGCATCTGAGAGGGGGAAAGCACCTCAGACCGATGACTTCATTTTAAAGAAAATGGAAGAGAGGTTCGAAGCTATGGCTCGTATGTTGAGCAGGCGTCAAGGGATGAACCTGGAAGATAAGGAATTGGAGGGAGAGGACTCGATCCCTTACAACTTCAAAATGCCAGATGTGCCGAAGTTTGACGGTACTTCTGATCCAACCGCTCACGTGAAACAGTATTCTCTGGTTATGAAGGGGACCACTTTGTCTAAGAAGCAGAAGGTAGAATACTTTTGTCTGAGTCTGACCTCTCATGCCATCGACTGGTATCATGGCCTTGACCGCCGCACTAAAGAAGATTGGGATCTGCTCACTGAGGAGTTTTTGAAGCAGTATGACTGCAATACCAGAATGGAGGTGACTCTAAAAGATCTTGAACTGCTCCAGCAGAAAGCCGGAGAATCTTTCCATTATTATCTCACCCGATGGAGGAACCGTGTAATGGAGATGCGGAGGAAGCCTGACACCCAGGATCAGATTCGTTTGTTCATCAAGAACGCGAGCCCGTACTTGAAAGATGGGTTGAAGATGAAGGGGTTGAAGGACTGGGAGTCTCTCAAGGATATAGCCATCGAGGCAGAAGGAGAGTTCTTGGCTAGGAAGGCTAACAATGATAATTTTGCCAAAAGGGCTAACCCCGATCAAGGAACCAGTAGGCCGGCGGGTCCCGGTAATAGCGCCAGAAGAACAGGCGAGGTGTCTGCTACTGAGGTAACCACCCAGAGGAAGTTTTCGAACTTGGGGAGACCATTATCTTGGGTTTTGAGAAGGTTAATGAAGGAGGGAAAATTGCAGCCCTTAGCTCCTAGACCTGCTTTGACGCAAGGGAAGCCTGGACACAAAGATAATGAATTCTGTGCGTTCCACCAGCACTCAGGCCACATCACAGATAAGTGCAAAGCGCTCTGACACTCTATCCAAGACTTGATTGATAGCAAGTAGATTTCTGACCCTGAAAAGAGGGAAACTGAGAAGAAGCCCGGTTATAATGCCGTACCACCACCCGTGTTTATGATCGGATATAGCCTGCCAGAGTGGTACGTGCTACAAGATCTATATGGGAGCGAGAATTTTGCTGCTGATTGTTCCGAGATTAGAAAGGAGA
Organism: Excoecaria cochinchinensis; assembly: GCA_947683425.1. Classification (NCBI taxonomy): domain Eukaryota; kingdom Viridiplantae; phylum Streptophyta; class Magnoliopsida; order Malpighiales; family Euphorbiaceae; genus Excoecaria; species Excoecaria cochinchinensis. Next base: position 2,232,150 of record CANTUQ010000067.1, on the reverse strand, counting down.
GAGCAGTCGTGGCTACCCTTGATTGCTGGCCTAGCAGTGAGAGCGGCGGAGAAGCCGAGGAGGAGGGAGAAATGAACCTTGACTTGTGGGGGTCTGATGAAGAGAAAGAAGAAGAAATAGGGGCTGTGACGAGAAGCGGAAGAGTGGTCCCCGAGATTACGAGACTATCCGAGCCAGTGCAGACGCCAGCAGAGAAAGAACCGGAGGAGAATCAGATTGTCAAACAATTGAAGAAGACTGCGGCTCAAATATCCATCTGGGATCTTTTGAGACAATCCCCCTCTCATAGGCGGAAGGTAGTAGAGGCTTTGGTTGAGGCCACGGTCGCCACCACGATCTCCCCATCAGAACTGTTGGGCCTAATTAAGGGAGGATCCGAGGAGAGATTGGTCTTTTCTGACGCCGACCTACCGGTCGAAGGCCGCAATCATAACAGACCCCTATACATCAAGGCGCAGATTAATGACAAGCACACTGCTTGTGTTATGGTAGACGATGGGTCTTCTATCAATGTGTGCCCCCTGATAGCTCTGCAGGCTTTCGGTTTAAACGAGGATATGCTCAGTGGATCAGATCTGACTATCACAGCCTACGATAATTCGAGGAGGCAAGCCTCGGGAACCTTTAAGACCTCGGTCATCTAAGGAAGGCCGTCTGTGGGTTCTGCCTCCATCCTTTTAAATCGTTTTTTTTATCTTTTTCAAATCCTTTCGGTTTCCTACATGTTAATTTTATGTATATTAACATCTCTCAACTTTTCTATGAGTGTATATATGATTTCTCTTGGACTACCACAAGCTTGAGCGGCTATCTACCATATGCGGAGGATTCCGTCCGGTTTAGTTCCCTAACCCTCTCGATTATTTCCTTCATGTTGTTATTTATTGATTATTTCATGTATATGGATATATTCTTCTCATATCTCGTTAATGTATAAACATAATCTAAATGATTTTATACTTAAATAAAAATGAGGTTTCTATAAAGTACAAAAGGGGCCAAAGCCCTATCTTTATACAATAAAATCATCATAAACAAAAATCTCCAATTTTAATAATGATGCATGCGAGGACCAAAGTCCTCAAAATAAGCAATGCCCCGATTTATGCATGATTCGCACATTTATGAAAGGGAGTTGTATTTCGCTCCTTGTGTTATTGTAATTTATCGCTTTCATTATCTATCTGATTATTTATCGCTTTTAAAATGTGAATAAGTGCGCCTTTTAATCAATTGCATAGTGTGGAGAGAGAGTGAATTGATGATATTAAGATTTGATCATAAAATAAATGAGGTAGAAATAGATGAGAAATCCCGGACCCAGCTCTGGTCTTTGGGCTCAAGAGGTTAGAGGTTATCCTCCAAAATACTTCTTGGGTCACGAGGCTTTAGCGCTAATCCTAGGCTCTTTAGGGTGAGAAGTTCACCTTCCATGACCCCTCTGGCTGGCCCAAAATGGATACCAAGCGCAGTCTTAGGCTCTCCGAGGTGAGAGTAACTTTCCCAATGTTCTATTGGGTGGCGACTCCATGAAACCTCCGTGTTGCCCAACATAGACGCACTTGCAATTCATTTGCAAGATGTCAACGGACCCACAAGTGCCCCGGTCGCCCACATGTGGGCGGTCGAGCGGGTGGCCGCGGGGATCCGGCGCGCGTCACAATTGGTTCCTTTTCTATTTATTAGAAAAATTGGAGAACTATTTTTAGAACATTGATTTGGAAAACTGGGATAAGTGATCCCATTTTATGAAAACTAGTTCTCCATTTGAAAGTGTAATTTTATTGTTTAAAATAGGACATTGATCCATTTTATTAAGAAAATTCGAAGTTATTAATTATTATAAAAAAAACATGATTTTCTATAATGCGGATTAATCAAAAATATATTTTTACATACAACATAAAAATAATACACTAAATAAAGTACAATAATTAAGAAATGCAAACCACATTACAAGAGCCTTTAATTCTCGCTCCTCCGGCCCGCTCGGGAATATCACTCAAGGTAAAAAAAATGGGGGCCATAAAAAGAATAATGAAATAAATTTGTTAGTCAATCAAGTAATATAAACAAACAATTAAATAAATAAATAAAGCTATTTAAATAATCAAATACACAATCAACCAGAAAATATGGCAATCAATTGAGCTAATTAAATATAAACAATCAATTAAATACAAATGATTAATTAAATTAATTAAATGTAAACAGTCGATTAAATCAATTTAATATAAATAATCTATTAAATTGATTAAATATAAACAATAATAATAAAAATTAATTAAGCAATTAATTAAAAAAATAATATAAACAACCAATAAATAAATTAAACAATCAGTTAAACATTCCATTAAAGAAATTAAAGAAATTGATCCATTAATTAAATTAACTAAATATGAATAATCAAATAATAATAATAATAATAATATAAAACAATAAACGTAAAATAATGGAATAGGATTTGTAATAAATAAAAGAAAGGTGAAGTGAAAAGATTTAAAAGAACAAAAGATGGCCAAAGTGAGAGGAAAGGAAAACGCAGTGAAAAAAAGTAAAAGAAATAAGTAAGTGGGGATGAGTCCTTCACGACTCGTGAATGGCATTTACGAGTCGTGAATGGCATTCACGACTCCTGAATGCCATTCACAAGTCGTGAAGGACATTCACAACTCGTGATTGTCATTCACGAGTCGTGAAAGGCATTCACGACTCGTGCAATCCGAACAGGAAGTTGAGGTTTTCTGACGTGTCCGATCGATTCAACGGCTTAATCTGGTTGGGAAAAATGAAATCCGATCGGGAAAATACAATACAAGCAAGAACAAGAGTAAAATCCGATTAGCAAGCAAAACAAAATCATTGACATTAAAGAAATGGAAAAACAGAGGTGAACAGAGGAAGAAGAACAAGCTATCAGATATGACGAAATAAGATTGAAACAGGCAAAATACTACAACTAACATGCTAATATATTCATGATAACCGCAAACACACAATCAACGGGTTCTGAAGTTAGCCTCCGAATGTCATTCTGAACTTAGCCTCCGGTTCGGTTCAATTTGAATCGAGATTTGACCGAGGTTTGACCAAGGGGTTATGAGAGGCTTATGTGGCCCAATAGAAGTTAAGTGTGCTAAGTAATGTAATGGAAATGATTTCTGTGAATTTTGATAGCTGTACAGTTGTATTTTACGGCAGAAGGAAAATTGATCGAATCAGACGGGTTTAAGTGAACCGATACCCAAATGGACTCCGATTGAGCTGAAAATTTGTAGGGAGCCTATTTTCGATATTATAAGATCAATGGAAATAGTTAGAAGTGAAAATAATGATAGAAACATATAGATCCTTTGGAAAAGTGCAAATGAACCGAAAAATCAAAATTTTAGTTTAAATCGGTCGGACCAATTCGGTTGGACCGGTTAGATTCATTAGAGGGCTATATAAGGAAAAGAAGTGGCTGGATTTCTCTAGAAAAACTCAGCCAAAGCCGGCCTCCCCTCTCCCTTTCAAAACCGAATTGTCTTCCTCTCATTTTCCTCCATTTTTCTCTTCTTCTACTCCATTTTCTCATCAAATCTTAGCTCCCTACCTAAATTCCAGCTCCTCTATAATATTTTGGAAGTGGTTTGAGTTCATTTTGTGCACTGGAAGTGGAGAAATCAAGTGAGCAAAGTTTAGGGTGAGTTTTTGGGTATGTGATTTAAGGGTTTATAAATTGTTTCATTGGTCCCTACTAAGGTTTTTAGGGCTGTAGAACACGTTTATGAAGTTATATTTTTGATTTGAGGTTTCATTTTATGATATGAATGGTTTTGTATTCGGCCATGGTAGGAACTCAAGGTGAGGAGGGTGTTTCTCAAGCAAAAGGGAAGGAAAAGCAAGTTTGAGGTGATCTAAAGCTTGGAATAGAGGTTTGTGGTTACTAAATCTACTTATTTCCTAATGTTTGTGTTGATTTTTAGGTTATGTTTAAGGTTAGGTATGAGAAAAAGATGTGTATAATTAAATCTAACTTGATATTCATGCTTAAGGGACTAAATATAGTGTATAAGAGTGATTAAAATAAATTAAATCAAATTAGTATGGAAACCCTAAGAGTGATCGAATTGAACATAAGGGATTTAATTAAATTCTAAGATGATATAAGGCATGACAATGTGTTTATAGTATATTTAACAAGTGAAATGCATGATGGAGTGAAAGAAATCAAGAAAAGAAATTATATAGTATGAGTATGTTAATGGCCGAATAGTATATTGTGTAATAAAGTGGAATATGTGATGAATTATGGTTTAATAATGGTATATAAGGCATGTATAACATGAAATAAATATGATTGAGTGATTAACTAAAATTATACTGCATTGTATGAATTGAAAGTGTGGCCGAATGGTATACCCAAGTATATATATGTATATTTTGATATTATATGGAATTTAATGTTATAGAATGATGATATATTGGTAAATATATGATAAAAATGGTAAAAATAGTAAAATTGATGAAAATGAGTGAAAACAGGACTAAAATGAAGTGAATAGAAAGTTTAGGGGTAGAATGGTAATTTTACAAAAAGTTGGTAAAAATTGGTGAAAATAAGTTAAAAGTGTAAGTGGAAGGGTAAAATGGTAATTTTGATAAAATATGGTGTTAAAATAGTGATATAGTGAAAAAGTGATAAAATAGGGACTAAATTATAATTTGGCTAAATTGGAAGTTAAAGAGTGGAAAAATAAAGTGAAAAGGGTAAAATTGTAATTAAATAAGGATAAATGTGCAAAAAGGAATTTAAATAAGGTTAATAGTGTAAAAATGGAATAAATAAGGGCATTTTGGTAATTATGTATATTAGTGTGGATATAAGTGTAATTATGGTAAAATATGGGATATAAATGTTATATGTGTAATTGTGGGGACATAACGGTAATTAATGAAAAAGAAAAGGATAAAATTGGAATAAGTGTAAAAATGAGGACATAAGTGGCATTAAGTGAAGAGTGGGGATATGAGTGGAATTAATAGAAAAGATAAAGATAAAATTGGAAACCTTGGAAAAATTATAAGGGTAAAAATGTAATTAAGAAAATAAAAAGTGGAATAAAAAGATTGAAATGTAATTAATGGAAAAATAAATAATTAAGTGAGATAATGAAGTAAATAGTATAATTAAGTGAATAAAAGTGTAATTAAGTGATTAAATTCATAGTTATGTGATTAGTTAAATGATGGAACAAATCAATTTGAGATTAATTAAGTGACTTAAAAAGTGAATCGAATATAAATAATAATAAGTGAAAATAATAAGAATATGTAATTATAGCATGTTTATTAAATAGAATTACTTAGAAAATTTATAGATTGGTAACCACCACTGAGTATCTTAATACTCAGCACGTAGTTGTTTTTAACTGCGTGTAGGTACCCAATAGGTTCGGAGTAGCGTACATCAGACCGGGGAGCAAGCCAGGAGAAGGAGATATATTTTTGATTTTGTATGTGTAATGAAATATTTTGTGGCATGTATATACACTTTATTAGTAGTTGAAGTTGGCATGTAATATTATAATATATATTTTATCTTTGTGGAATTTTATTATGTCTGTGTGATGAAAGGCGGATGGGATGAATGGTTATAGGATGATTATATTGTTGTGCCCTTGTCGGGACTGTGGAACTTTCGATTTGCAGGTTTGGGTAGTGCAAATTATAAGCCATTATACTGCCGAAATTTTTACCAAATAAATAGTGATTGAGACAGTTATAGGTCATCGTAACTAATTAAAGTAAATGAGTAAGTGGTATGTAAAAGTTGGATAAGTGGTTAAAGTGTTAAGTGAACTTATTGTATATTATAATAAGTGTAGAAAAAAAAATTAACTCGTAAATTCAATAAGTGATAACTATTAAACGATTATGGTAATTGTAGACACCGGGTCCCGAACCCTGGCATAAAATGAAAATGGTGATTTTTGATCCTTGATTATTCCCTCCGAAAAAAATAAAAAAAATATATAAATAAAAAAATAAAATAAAAAATAAAAAATAAAAAAATATAAATATAAATATGTGTGTGTGAAATTAGGTAATTAATTAGTTGATGTTGTTAGTTAATTAAGTGGTTAATATTATCGTGTTAATTAAAATGCATGTAAAATTAAAGTTAAAGTGTGTAATTAATTAGATAAAATAAATATATGTGTGATAATTTAAATGGATTAATTAGTGTAATGTTTAATTAATAGAGAGTTTAATTAATATGTATGTTTAATTAATTAATGTATGTGTTATTTGAATTAAGTTAAATTAATTAAGAATAGAGAAAATGAGAGAAATAATTGAGTGGGAAGTTACCATTATAACCCTTAGCCCTAATTTGAGGGTATAAAAAGAACAAGATGAGCAAAAATAAGAAAGGGAGAGCTGAGAGGGTGAGGCCGGCCAAAGAAAGAAGACCAGGAACAAAGAAAAAGAAAGGAAAAAGAAAAGAAAAGAAAAGGAAAGGAAAAGAGAGAGTAAGAAAGAACTGAGAGCAAGAAGAGAGAGTGAAAGAGAGGGAGCCAAACAAAGAAACAAAGAAGAAATAAACAAAGAAAGGAAAAAGAGAGAGGGACAGCCGGGTGAACCAGCGCCGGACCGGAGAGAAGAAAAGAGGAGAGAGGAGAGAGAAACTGCCGCTGTCTCACCGGCCAAACGCCGCCGTCTGCGGTGGCACGCGCCCCACCATCGGAAGCGCCACCTCCGGACGAAGCCCCTCGCATCAGCCGTTCCTCCTCCGGTGACCGGAAGCCGGCGCGTGAGGGAGAAAAGTCCAGGGCGTTTCTTCACGTTTTCCGGCGACGGTGGGCGACTTTCCAGCACGTGAAGCCACCCGCTCCTCCTCCGGTGACCTGAGCTCCGATCTAGTGGTGGAGGTGACACTCACCCCTCCTCCGGCGACCCTCCGGTGAGGTAAACTCCACTTCCCCCTATTTTATATATTATTATTTATTATTATTATTATTATTATTATTATTATTTATTTAAATTCTGTTTTTATATTATTATTATTATTATTATTATTATTATTATTATTATTATTATTATATATTTATTCATTTTCTGTTTATTAATATAATTTTATTATTATCTTTTTTATTTATTTATTATTAGTATTATTAAATTATATTAATATTGCTGTTATTAATATTATTTATTTTATGTATATTTATATTTATTATATTATTATTATTATCATTATTTTATCTATTATTATATATTTAATTTCTTTTATTATTATCATTATATATTTACTTAATTTCTATTGTTATTATTATTATTATTATTTGGGTGTTATTAATTAATTGTTATATTTATTCATTTATTGTTATTTTCTGTTATTTTCTATTTTATTTTTATTATTATTATTATTTTGCATTACTATCATTCCTATTATTATTAATATTATATATTTTATATATATTATTTATTATTATTTTATGATATTATCGTAAGCACTATTATTTTTATTTGATTATTGTAATTGTCATCATATTTTGCATCCATTAATTCTCCTAATTTAATTCATTTAATCGTTCATTTAGAATTTATTTATTTATTCGAGAAATATGTAATTACTATTTTATTCTATTTTATGTATTTGTGGTCTGTAATAATAAAATGATTTTCGACCGCTCTTGAAAAGAACCACCACACAAATATTTTCTACTAAATAGAATGTTTGCTAAATAAAACTAGACCAATGTCCTATTTTACCCAATAAAATCATCACATAAAAATTGTTTTCCATAATGAATGCATGCGAGGACCAATGTCCTCATTGTTAATGAATAACCCGTTTTATGCATGTATCGCACATTTACAAACGAGGGTTGTATTCTGCCCTTGGTATTATTGTAAATTTATTTCATGATTTAATGCTATTTTCATTTTATGCTCTTAAATGGATGAATGCGCTTTAATTTAAATTGCATCGTGTGGAGAGAGAGCAAATTAATGATAATTAAAATTTAATCATAAAGTATTCGAGGTAGAAATAGATGAGAAATCCCGAACCCAGCTCTAGTCTTTGGGCTCAAAGAGGCTAGAGGTCTACTCTCCAAGACACCTTTTTGTGCCATGAGACTTTAGCGCTAATCCTAGGCTCCTTAGGGCGAGAGGTTTACCTTCCAAGACCCCTCTGGCTGGCCCAAAATGGATACAACGCGCAGTCTTAGGCTCTCCGAGGCGAGAGAAACTTTCCCAATGTTCTATTGGGTGGCGACTCCATGAAACCTCCTTGTTGCCCAACATAGATGCACTTGCGATTTATTGCAAGCTGTCAACGGACCCACAATTGCCCCGATCGCCCTCGAGCGGGCGGTCGAATGGGCGGCCGCGGGGATCCGGCGCGCGTCACAGTAATCGCACAGTATCGCTAGGTCGGCAGTATACTATAGGGTATAAGGGTGTTACATTTATTTTGTTATCAGAGCAAAGGTTTAGGCAATTCTAAGATCGGAGTGAGGACTGTTAAGTGACTGTATATACATGCCAATGGAAGTGAATATTTTGTTATAGTACTGATGTATGCTTGCTCCTTATTATTTTGATCAAATGGCATCCGATAGAAGCTACAGTGTTAGGGACGGTGAGAGTGGAGCCTCGGCCAGTGTTGGTCGAGCTGGGACTCCACGACAGCATTCGACTTCTTCAGTGCCACCTCCCCCGCCCCAACCTGAGTTTTTAACTATGATGACGGACTACATTAGACACCGAATTCATATTGAGATGGAACAACATCAACAGCAACAGCAACAACCGCAATAGCCAGTGCTACTGCCACAAGTAGCTCCAGTACAGAAAAAGCCTATCCTGGAGCAGTTTTAAAAGATGGGAGTTTTTCATTGACCGGTTTGAAAAGAAGTATATAGGTGTTGAATATAAAGCTGCTATGCAAGACGCTTTCTGGAGACTGAAGCAGGGCAACAAAACTGTAGTAGAGTATGAAAGAAAATTTGAGAGATTAAGTGGCTACCTCGATGATGTGCTGAGGACAAAACCTAGATTGATGGAAAGATTTGAGCGTGGCCTTCATAACAAAATCAAGCAGATAGTTAGCGGACAGAATCATCCAAACTTGAGATCTCTAGTAGCTACATGTATTAACGTGGAGACATCCCAGAGTAGGGGATCAGTAGCACCGACACGCAGTTAGAAGAAAACCGGCCGGCAGTAATGTCCCAACATCTTCTGTGGGGAGTGTACCCCGAGGCAGAGGCAAAGGAGTGCAACAGTAGTGTGACCATTGTGGCAGATCTCATCCAGGCGAGTGCAGATGCCTATCAGGTGCTTGTTTTAAGTGTGGGTCCAAGGAACATTTGGTAAGAGATTGCCCAGATGCAGTGCCCCAGTCTGTGACTTCCCGAGCACCAGGAGTAGGTTCTTCAGCACCTAGAGGGAGAGGCAGGGGGACAGCCTCCCATACTATAGCCAGATCTCCACCACCATCTCAGGGACAGAGTCGCCCTTCGAGGCGAGCTTATACAGTGAGCGCCCGTGATCAGGAGGATGCTTCAAATGTGATAGTAGGTAAATTTTCTCTATTTTCTGATTCAGTGTATGCACTTATAGATCCTGGTCCACACATTCATATATCAGCACAGATATTGCATGGGGAAATGGGTTAGACAGTTCTCTTTTAGACTATGATATCCTAGTGAGCAACCCATTGGGTCACAGTGTTATAGTGAATCAAGTGTACAGGAATTGCCTCATAAGTGTTCAGGATTGTGTTTTCTCCACTAATTTGATTGAACTCCCCTTCAAAGAGTTCGATGTCATTTTGGGAATGGATTGGTTAGCCACTCACCATGTGATGGTTGACTATAAAAGAAAGAGAGTGACCCTTAAGACTTCAGATGATCAAGAGATAACAGTGGTGGGTCAAAGATCGAATTTTCTATCTGATGTTATCTCGGCTATAGGCAGCTGAATAAGTTGACAATCAAGAATAAATATCCATTGCTATGTATTGAAGATTTGTTTGACCAGTTGAAGATTTAAGAAGCAGATGTTCCTAAGACAACATTTCGCAGTAGATATGAACACTATGAGTTTCTAGTAATGCCTTTTGGACTCACGAATGCACCAGCTGCTTTTATGGACCTCATGAACAGGATCTTCCACCCATATTTAGATCAGTTTGTAGTGGTCTTTATTGATGACATTCTGGTGTATTTAAAAACTCCAGATGAGCATGATAAGGATTTAAGAATTGTTTTGCAGACTCTCAGAGATAGGAAGCTGTATGCCAAGTTCAGCAAGTGTGATTTCTGGTTGAATGAAGTGTCCTTCCTTGGCCATGTGGTGTCAGCAGAAGGTATTAAAGTGGATCCAAAGAAGATTGAAGCTGTGTTGCAGTGGAGAACACCCAAGAATGTGACTAAAATTAGAAGCTTCTTGGGTTTAGCAAGTTACTACAGAAGGTTTGTTAAAGGTTTTTCTCTCATTGAAGCACCTTTAACACGCCTATTGCAAAAGAAGACGAAGTTTGAGTGGACAGAAATGTGCCAAGCCAGCTTTGATCAACTTAAGAGAATGTTAGCAGAAGCTCTAGTGTTAACTTAACCCAAATCAGGCAAAGACTTCACCATCTATAGTGATGCATCTTTGAATGGGTTGGGTTGTGTGTTGATGCAAGATGGGAAAGTGATTGCTTATGCCTCCCGCCAATTTAAGAATCATGAAAATAATTACCCCACACATGATCTTGAGCTAGCAGCGATATTGTTTGCACTGAAGATCTGAAGGCACCACCTTTATGGTGAAAAGTGTTATATCTTCACAGATCATAAAAGTTTGAAATACTTGCTCACACAGAAGGAGCTTAATCTCAGACAGCGAAGATGGCTTGAATTGATAAAGGATTATGAATGTTTCATTGATTATCATCCAGTGAAGGCTAATATAGTGGCTGATGCACTTAGTAGAAAGTTTATGGCAGTATTGAAAGTTATGAATGTGAAGCATGATGTAGCTGACAGTGGAGCATTGATAACTAAGTTACAAGTCAAGCCTAACTTTATGCAGCAAGTTAAAGCCGCTCAGAAGCAAGATGACAAATTGATGGCAGTGATAGATCGAATGAAGAATAGTGGCAGTGATGATCATACAGTGGCCCCAGATAGTAGTGTATATTACAAACAAAGGTTATGTGTGCCAAATCAACCAAAAATAAAGAAAAGTATCTTGACGGAAGCGCACCACAGTAGTTATGCCATACACCCAGGGGGTATGTGTCAAGATTTGAAGATGTATTATTGGTGGCCAAGAATGAAGCGAGATGTGTCAGATTTTGTGGGTAAATATCTGATATGTCAGTAAGTAAAGGCAGAACACCAAGTGCCATCCGGGTTACTTCAGTCTATCACCATACCTGAATGGAAGTGGGACCGAGTGACAATGGATTTTGTGATTGGGTGGCCTCTCACCCGAAGGAAGCATGATGCAATTTGGGTGATTATCGACAGACTTACTAAATCCACCCATTTCTTACTAGTGAGAAGGGACTTTCCCTTGACACGATTGGCAAAATTGTACATTAATGAGATAGTGAGATTGCATGGAGCACCCACCTCCATCATTTCAGACAGAGATCCTCGCTTCACTTCCCAGTTTTGGAAGAAGCTACAGGAAGCATTGGGAACCCAATTACACTATAGTACTGCATTTCACCCACAGACGGATGGGCAATCAGAGAGAGTGATTCAGATTTTGAAAGATATGCTTAGATGTTATGTGCTTGAGTTCAAAGACAGTTGGGAAGGTACTTGCCTTTGGCAGAATTTGCATACAACAACAGCTATCAATCAAGTATTAAGATGGCCCCGTATGAAGCTTGGTATGGCAGAAAGTGCAGTACTCCTTTGTGTTGGACAAAATTTAGTGAGGACAAGCTAGTGGGGGAAGATTTGATTAGAGGAACCGAGGAAAAGGTTAAAGTGATCAAGTAGCGACTAAAGGAAGCTAGTGACAGACAGAAATCCTATGCTGACTTGAAGAGGAAAGATATAGAATTTCAAGTGGGTGACAAAGTGTTCTTGAAGGTTTCTCCATGGAAGCGAGTTCTGAGATTTGGGAAGAAGGGTAAGTTATCACCCAGATTCATGGGGCCTTATGAAGTGATTCAACGAGTGGATCCAGTGGCATATAGGTTAAGGCTTCCACAGGTTTTGAAAAAGATCCATGACGTGTTCCATGTGTTGATGCTTAGGAGATACCGATCCGATCCAAGTCATGTGATTAAACCAGAAGAAGTGCAAGTGCAAGCTGACCTGACTTATGAAGAATAGCCAGTGAAGATTTTAGCTAGAGAGGTCAGACAGCTCAGAAATAAGCAAATTCCTTTAGTGAAAGTGCTCTGGAATCATCATAATGTGGAAGAAGCAACATGGGAGCCTAAAGCAACCATGCGACAACAGTATCCACAGCTTTTCCATTCAGGTAAATTTCGAGGACAAAATTTTCTTTAAGGCGAGTAAAATTGTAATGGCCCAAATACCAGTCTACAAGTGTCAGTGCATTATTCCAGTGTTACCATGATAATCGCAGTGTCAAACAGTGTAGGGAGTGAGTTTACCAGTGTCAAATTTTAGTGTTAAGTCTGTTAAAATTTTAGTGATTACGGGTCAGGTGACATCGGGGTGGCTATACACGAACCCGGCTGTCTGGCGCCCGGAAAATTTTAATTTCGCAAAAATGATCTATGGGTCATAAGGAGTCTAGTGGTGAAATCGGAACTAAAAACGGAGTTAAAACGGCCTCCGAACGTCATTCTGAAGTTAGCCTCCGGTTCGGTTCAATTTGAACCGGGGTTTGACCGAGGTTTGACCAAGGGGTTATGAGAGGATTATGTGGCCCAATAAAATTTAAGTGTGCTAAGTAATGTAATGGAAGTGATTTCTGTGAATTTTGATAGCTGTACAGTTGTATTTTACGGCAGAAGGAAAATTGATCGAATCGGACCGGTTTAAGTGAACCGATGCACAAATGAACTCCGATTGAGCTAAAAATTTGTAGGGAGCCTATTTTTCACATTCTAAGATCAATGGAATTGGTTATAAGTTAAAATAATGATAGGAACATATAGATCCTTTGGAAAAGTGCAAATGAACCGAAAAATCAAAATTTTGGTTTAAATCGGTCGGACCACTTCGGTTGGACCGGTTCGGTTCATTAGAGGGCTGTATAAGGAAACAAAGTGGCTGGATTTCTCTAGAAAAACCCAGCCAAAGTCGGCCTCCCCTCTCCCTTTCAAAATTGAATTGTCTTCCTCTCATTTTCCTCCATTTTTCTCTTCTTCTACTCCATTTTCTCATCAAATCTTAGCTCCCTACCTAAATATCAGCTCCTTTACAACATTTTGGAAGTGGTTTGAGTTCATTTAGTGCACTGAAAGTGGAGAAATCAAGTGCGCAAAGTTTAGGGTGAGTTTTTGGGTATGTGATTTATGGGTTTATAAATTGTTTCATTGGTCCCTACTATGGTTTTTGGGGTTGTAGAACACGTTTATGAAGTTATATTTTTGATTTGAGGTTTTTTTTTGATGATATGAATGGTTTTGTATTCGGCCATGGTAGGAACTCAAGGTGAAGAGGGTGTTTCTCAAGCAAAAGAGAAGGAAAAGCAAGTTTGAGGTGATCTAGAGCTTGGAATAGAGGTTTGTGGTTACTAAATCTACTCATTTCCTAATGTTTGTGTTGATTTTTAGGTTATGTTTAAGGTTAGGTATGAGAAAAAGATGTGTATAATTAAATCTAACTTGATATTCATGCTTAAGGGACTAAATATAGTGTATAAGAGTGATTAAAATAAATTAAATCAAATTAGTATGGAAACCCTAAGAGTGGTCGAATTGAACATAAGGGATTTAATTAAATTCTAAGATGATTTAAGGCATGACAATGATGTTTATAGTATATTTAACAAGTGAAATGCATGATGGAGTGAAAGAAATCAAGAAAAGAAATTATATAGTATGAGTATGTTAATGGCCGAATAGTATATTGTGTAATAAAGTGGAATATGTGATGAATTATGGTTTAATAATGATATATAAGGCATGTATAACATGAAATAAATATGATTGAGTGATTAAATAAAATTATAGTGCATTGTATGAATTGAAAGTGTGGCCGAATGGTATACCCAAGTATATATATGTATATTTTGATATTATATGGAATTTAATGTTATAGAATGATGATATATTGGTAAATATATGATAAAAATGGTAAAAATAGTGAAATTGATGAAAATGAGTGAAAATAAGACTAAAATGAAGTGAATAGCAAGTTTAGGGGTAGAATGGTAATTTTACAAAAAGTTAGTAAAAATTGGTGAAAATAAGTTAAAAGTGTAAGTGGAAGGGTAAAATGGTAATTTTGATAAAATATGGTGTTAAAATAGTGATATAGTGAAAAAGTGATAAAATAGGGTCTAAATTATAATTTGGCTAAATTGGAAGTTAAAGAGTGGAAAAATAAAGTGAAAAGGGTAAAATTGTAATTAAATAAGTTAAATAAGGGTAAATGTGCAAAAAGGAATTTAAATAAGGTTAATAGTGTAAAAATTGAATAAATAAGGGCATTTTGGTAATTATGTATATTAGTGAGGATATAAGTGTAATTATGGTAAAATATGGGATATAAATGGTATAAGTGTAATTGTGGGGATATAAAGGTAATTAATGAAAAAGAAAAGGATAAAATTGGAATAAGTGTAAAAATGAGGACATAAATGGCATTAAGTGAAGAGTGGGGATATGAGTGGAATTAATAGAAAAGATAAAGATAAAATTGGAAACCTTGGAAAAATTATAAGGGTAAAAAAGTAATTAAGAAAATAAAAAGTGGAATAAAAAGATTGAAATGTAATTAATGGAAAAATAAATAATTAAGTGAGATAATGAAATAAATAGTATAATTAAGTGAATATAAGTGTAATTAAGTGATTAAATTCATAGTTATGTGATTAATTAAATGATGGCACAAATCAATTTGAGATTAATTAAGTGACTTAACAAGTGAATTGAATATAAATAATAATAAGTGAAAATAATAAGAATATGTAATTATAGTATGTTTATTAAATAGAATTACTTAGAAAATTTATAAATTGGTAACCACCACTGGGCATCTTAATGCTCAGCACGTAGTTGTTTTTAACTGCGTATAGGTACCCAATAGGTTCGGAGCAGCATACATCAGACCGGGAAGCAAGCCAGGAGAAGGAGATATATTTTTGATTTTGTATGTGTAATGAAATATTTTGTGGCATGTATATACACTTTATTAGTAGTTGAAGTTGGCATGTAATATTATAATATATATTTTATCTGTGTGAAATTTTATTATGTCTGTGTGATGAAAGGCGGATGGGATGAATGGTTATAGGATGATTATATTGTTGTGCCCTTGCCGGGGCTGTGGAACTTTCGATTTGTAGGTTTGGGTAGTGCAAATTATAAGCCGTTATACTGCTGAAATTTTTACCAAATAAATAGTGATTTAGATAGTTATAGGTCATTGTAACTAAGTAAAGTAAATGAGTAAGTGGTATGTAAAAGTTGGATAAGTGGTTATAGTGTTAAGTGAACTTAGTATATATTATAATAAGTGTAGGAAAAAAAAAATAACCCGTAAATTCAATAAGTGATAACTATTAAACGATTATGGTAATCGCACAGTATCGCTAGGTCGGCAGTATACGTATAGGGTATAAGGGTGTTACATTGAGTGGTTAGGGGCCCACTGAGGGTATAGCTTGGCTACTCTCATTGCTTGTTACCTTTCCGAGATTTAGAGGAGTGTCGTCTTAGCTTGAGAATTCTGACTCATGATCTTCCAAAGATAAACGACCCGTTCGCATCTTTGCTCCCAGTTAAATGAGCATTTTGCCCCCAAGGCCTTAACTCGTGTCCTAAGTTATGTATTATTTGTTCGAAAGGAGATTACCTGAAGTAATACTGCCTTATCGCTGCAGGTGTCATAAGTTATTATTTTAAAGGTAGTGCGTTCCTTATGGATTTTCACACTAACTTTTTTTTTGCGGGAAATGTGTCCTTTTCAGATTTTCACATAATCCTGTGCCTAATTTTTTCCTGGAATGGACCTAACCCAATCCAGCAGCTTTTATTCATTTGATTTTTTTTATAGGACAGACTGCCTATTTTTAGGTTTTCACCCTGCCCTTTGGCCTAACTTTTGCTTAGAGAGCTAATTACGGTTTTCATCTCTAACGGCCTCTTTTATTTCTCTTTTTTTTTTTTTTTTTACAATTGCCTAGGTTTCAATATTTTTCATGAAGGTACTACATGATTAGCTAAGGCAAAATCAGCTGAAGTATCAGGGTGACGATAGCAAAAGAGGCCGAAAAGAGCTGTGCAACCTTTATGCTGGAACTTAAATAATTTCGAATCTGCGAGATAAAGTGCTCTATTTATACCAATACATCATGGCATAAATGAGTATGTTCTGATTTGATTTCATCACACATGATCGTTATTTGACATTAATCTCGAAAATATAAGACCCTATCTAATCTCGAGATGGATCCCAAAACATTAAATCCTATTATCAATCAGCCTTCTCGGGTTTTCATGATTGAATATTTTCTCTTTACCCCTAATTTTTGCCCAAGATGCCTTTCGGTTTTCACCTTGACAGGGTGCCCAATTTTAGCAAGGTTGCCTTTTTCGGTTTTCAACCCGTTGGGCATCTTGTTATTTATTGTACTCGTTTTTTTAAAACCTTTGCTATGGAACCTTTCTTAATATACCGGCATCGATTGGTTTCCTCGATCTTTCCTTCATCTTTGACAGCTTCTTCTAACAGCGTTTCCTTTTAGCATCAAAAGCTTTTTCTCGACCCAGGCACAAAGTGACTGAGATAGTGAGTTTTTTTTTTTTTTTGCCTGAAACTTGAATGTCCAATCTCGCACCCCGCTATTATCGATTTTGGTGGCTCAATTTCTACAGTAGCCTTTGATGGCTTAGTTTAGGCTGCAAGTTAACCTCAGGTGGTTTAGGGTAAAACTGTGGTTTTGCTCTTTATTTTTCTTGTACCCCTTTTTTTTGTTTTTTTTTTGTTTTTTTTTTTAAGGTAATGAGCTCTCTTTCCAAGTTTAGCTATAAGTGCCCACGCCTTACTCATCTTAGACCCAGATGGCCAAAGGTCAATCTTGATTGGTTTTGTGGTAAATTACTCAAATGGTTAAGAGGAATGGTTTCTAAGGCTTGGTTCTAATGATCTACTTCTTATGAAGGCCCATAATTTCCTTTGCTTAAGCCTTTCTTCCTTCTTTTTTTTTTATCGGATGTCGAGTCTGTCAGGCTAGATCGTATGCGTCCTTGATTTTGAAGAAGCAAAGAAACGATTCTTGAAATTTTATTTGTCGTCATGTCGGCGTATTGAAGCATTGTTTGTCTCAATAATTCCCTTATCAATGTCTTTCTAGGTCCAGGCAAAGGTTTTTTTTTCTTTCTTTCTTTTATTTCTTTTTTTTTTATCATCTCTCAGAACATTCCTCTCTTCCAGAGTGATATCAGATGCTAATGGGATCTCGAGATTGAATAAGGCAGTATTCATCAAGTTAATATCAAATGCAAATAATTTGTGGTTGCGATCATGCATAATGAAATTATGAGAACATAAGCAAAAAGTCATTGATGTAATTAATGTAAATAGTATTGCATACACATAAATTGTAAAGTTCAACGATAAAAGGAAAAGCACATAAAATAGAAAATCTTCTCTCCTACTACTTGCTATGCGGTAGTCACCTTCCGAGATTCTATGTTTGTGTCTTGAAATCCTTTCATGCTTTCTTCCTCTTCTCTCTCCCCTCAGGGTCGGTGATCTCCTTGGAATCAATGAGGTCTTGGATCTTATTCCTCAAGGTTCGGCAATAATCCGTAAAGTGTCCAGTATGCTGGTGGTAGGCATAGTACTGGTCACCCCTGTGTCCTGGCTGGCCTTGAGTCATGGCTGGCTTGGGTGTTAATGGCCTCAACTTGCCCTCTTTTGTCAATTTCTCCAATACCCAAGATAAAGACCGGCCTAGATTAGAATAGTACCTCTGAGCTTGTCCCACCTCAGCAGCTAAAACTTTGGCCGTATGGCCACCTCTATTATTACTACCCCCAGCGCCACTCGACTTGTAACCTGATTGATTCCCAAAGTTACTTTGGCTCACTTTCTTCGCCAGATACTCACTTTCAGCGTCAATTGCTATGTCCTTCAGAGACTCCCAATCTGTGAGCCCCTTCATCTTTAGCCCCTCCTTGAGATATGGACTAGCATTTCGGATGAATAAGCGAATCTGATCCGAAGTATCTGGCTTTCTCTTCATTTCCATTACCCGATTCCTCCATTGAGTAAGATACTCATGGAATGACTCATTAGACCCTTGTTGAAGCAACTCTAAATCCTTTAAAGTAACCTCCATTCGAGTACTACAGTCGTATTGCTTAAGGAACTCTTCAGTCAATAGATCCCAATCTTCTTTTGCCCTCCTATCCAAATAGTGGTACCAGTCCACAGTAGGCCCTATCAAACTGAGGCAAAAATATTCTACCTTCTGTCTCTTAGTGAGCCTAGTTCCCTTCATTACAAGTGTGTACTGCTTGATGTGAGCGGATGGATCTGAGGTGCCATCAAACTTGGGCAGCTCGGGCATTATAAATTTCTGAGGGAGCCTCTCCTTGTTATCCAAATTCCTATCTTCGGGACTTATCCCCTTCCCAGCAGACAACAAACGGGCCATCGCTTCAACTTTCTCTTTTATTTTCCTCAAAGCGATATCACCTTTAGGATGTCGGGATCTTACAAACATGGGTTCCTCATGCTCATCTTCTACAAATTCCTCTTCAGGCCCATGTTCTCCGAACCTTTTAGGCTCAACATTTGGAAATGGTTCTATAACTACTGCCGGAGGTGCCTCCCTAATCGGAACCTGTTTAGCTTGTCCTCCGATGGGAGCGGCAGGCTGTTGGCCTGCTGGAGGTACAAGAGAAGCAATTAGGTCTCCCATCATAGCCGTTATCCTACGTTCAAACTCCTCAAATCTGCGCTTCATTTCTTGAACCCTTCGATCCAACTCTTGGGTGGCATTCGACTTTGGGTTGGCCATGTCTAAAGGTAAGTATTCGATGCTATCCAATAGTGGCTCTAAACCTCGATGCAAGACTCGCTCTATTGACTCAAAGAATTGACCTCTCCTTACCAATCGGCCGTCTAGACCCCTAGACCACTGACTCAAATCTATGATGGCTGCAAGAGCCAAATTGTTAGCATGATGCGTGAATGTCATGAAAGATGCATGATCGTGTTTATGCAACATAGATAACCACATACAAGCAAATAAATCCTTTCAACCTTGTTACTCCCACACACGAGGTAGTGCGGTCTCTCTCCTAGGTGAGCTTGAACCATGGGTTAGCGGGGAACCCAATGGACGCATATGGTGCATGGTGAGAAACCAACAGCATAACACTTTTAATTTAAAAGCACATACGTATGGGTTTTGGCCGTTATATTTGGACCTTTCAAATAAACTAAAAATGGGCCCACCGGGCATGAAAGCCTTTAATGAGTGCCCAATTAATATGTTTGAATTGGTTTAATATATAAGGGCCCACGTAACAAGCACATTGTTAAGGTACATATCACCTAGTGGAAGTTTCTATTGCCATTACATGAGTTTTAGTCAGGGGTATTATTACTTTAGGTCTACCCAAGCATGGTCCCTGCCAATGGGTCTAGCTCATCATGAGCATAACGACCGATCGGGTCTCCATTTGATATGCTATTAATAGCACAAGGCTTGGGCTGGTGATTATCCTGAACACTTTCCTACAATGAGTGAAAGTAGGGTCGTGTTTTAGGAACGCACTGGGGTAAATAGGGGACCAACTAACATAGTTGTAAAGCTCTAATGGATGCAATGCAATTTTGAAGAGAAATGGAATTTTCGTTTCTTAATAACTCAATTATAATTTTAACTTAATTCACTTTCGAAGCAAAGTTTTGATCATCCCCAGTAGAGTCGCCACTGTGACGCGCGCCGAACCTAGCAAAGGCCTTCATATGCGAGACCCACTTTTAGGGCTCGAGGGATTGGTTCGCATCTTTTTTGATCTTGGGCATCACAAGACATTTTGGACGCCTCCTACCCAATAGAACATTTGGAGGATCATCTAATCTCGCAACACCTTTAGGCACCTTGAGGTAGTTTTGGAGTCGCCACCCAATTTACAAGAAATTGGAAAAGGTCTCTAACCTCAATGGTCTTAAACAAGAGAAGATGTTCGGAACTTTACTTTTATTAATGATTTAAGTTAAATTTTACAAATGAATTTTTTAAGAAAACGAAATTCCATCTCTCATCTCACGCGATCATGCATTGAATTTAAAGCGCACTTCATTCACGTTGGAAAGCAATAAATAAAGCGATAAATAAATAAATAAATTACAAGGATAAAATTTGCCCCAAAAGTTAAATTACAAGGGCCCGACACGAATAAATAAATAAACACTTCACAAAATGGAAATAAAAATACATCATACATAAATCGGGTCATTTGTTGGATTTTAGGAACATTGGTTCCTTTTTCTTGACTTAAAAAATTAGAGAACTATTTTTAGGCATTCATTAAAAAAATCGGGATGAGTGATCCCATTTTATGAAATTGGTTCTCCATTTGAAAGGTGAGCTTTTATGGGACAAAATAGGACATTGGTCCATTTTATTAGGTGAAATTCCAATTTGTTAATAAAAATATTGTCGATGATTTTTATTCAAGCGCGCATAAAAATGATCAATTTAACGTGCAATACATAAATACAATAATTAAATCAAAGGAAAGGAAATGTGGAATTTAAACATACAAACCAAGGTTCTGAAGGTATTGGACTTCTTAGCCCTCCGGCTCTCCCAGAAGTATCACTCACGGTGGAAGCAAATAGACTTTGAGGCGATAAAAAAAGAATAAAATAAAATATTAGTAAATTAAATCAAATAATATAAACAAGCAATTAATTGAATAAATTAAACAATTCAAATAATCAATTACACAATCAACTAGATAATATGGCAATCAATTAAGCTAATTAAATATAATTCACCAATTAAATCAATTAACTATAAATAATCAATCAAATTAATTAAAGATGAATAAATAACCAATTAAATCAATAAAATATAAATGACCAATTAAATTAATTAAATATAAATAATTAATAGAATTAATTAAATGAGAACCAAAATTAACAATTGCATTAATAGGAAAATGATCAAATAAGACAAAGGTTGTATGCTAAGATAAAACAAAGTGAAGGAAGGAAACAGCATGAAAAACACAGTTGTGTTTCCCTAAGGAACACAGCTATGTTTTTCCACAAGAGGGCACGGGCAGTGTAGAAACACAGCTGTGTTTCTCACGGAACACAGCTGTGTTTTTACTCTGTCACGCAAAATGCATCGTTTCCACTGGAAAAATGCTGGTTTCAAATTTAAAAGGCAAAATTCAACAAATTCTAACCCCATGGAATGCATCACACCAATGAATAAACAACTTAAATTAATTCATATTAATTACAACAACAATAATAATAATAAAATAATGAAATAATAATAATAATAATAATAATAATAATAATAATAATAATAATAATAATAATAATAAATAATAATAACAATAACAGTAGTAATAGATTATACTAACAATAATGTGATATTAATAAAATCAAGCCAAATAAAACAAATGAATAAATACACAAATAAAGAATTAAATAGTTAGAGAAATAAATAGGAAAATATGTAAGCAGAAACACAAAAACTAACAGCAAAAACAAAGTGGTCAGAATAAATGTTTACATGCAAATCATGCAGGCCATGGAACATGCAGGGGACGTGATGGACAAGGTTGGCAAGAGAAAAAATGGAAGCGACTGGTGGGGAATTTAAACCAAAATCACAAAGGAAAATGTTTATTCATGCATGAAATTGCCTAAAACTAACCATAAAACAAGAAAGAACTAAAATTAAAGCATTAAACATAAAACCATGAAATCAAAAAATGAACAATCCGAAACAGGGGAGTGGGGAAGAAGATGAACAGTATTTTCATTTTTGTTGTTTTTAATCTTTTAAGTCATGAAAATTATCGCAAATATTGAATAGATCAAAAGTAAAATGAAGTAAATAATTATTACATAATATAATCATTTAAAAATCAAAATAAACGAAATCATAGTTAACAAGCACAAAAATAATGGAGATTTACAGTGCAAAACTTGATTCCTTTCTGTGTTTTTGAGATGCAAGCTTTACTTTATGTTACCTTCAGATTTGTGGCCTCTAGATCATAAGGATTCAAACACTTTTAGCTCTCCTTGAATTGGCCTTTAGCTCCCGATTTCTCCTTCTCTTTTTCCTCTTTCCCTTGCTTTTGGGTTTGTGTTCTTTCTCGTGTCTGCTCTCTCTTTTTCTCTCTTTTCTTTTTTTCTTTCTTCTTCTTCAGGTCTCTTTCTCTTGGCGGCTCCCTTACTCTCTTTCTATTTTTTTTTTCTTTTTTTCTTGTTTCTGCCGCCTCCCCCCTCTATTAGGTCTAGGTTAGTTTGTTTTTTATGTCTTAGTTTTAGGTAAGTTACCCTAAATACCCTCTTATTTGTGCTTCTTCTTACCTTCCTTTTTTATTTTAAATTATTTTTTATTTTTCTAATTATCATATATTCTAATTAATTAATCTCTCTACTTATCTTCTAATTTATTTTCTCTTTAATTTAATTATCCTATAACATCAATTAACTAAATTAACTTAATTTTAATTTTAATTTTTAATTTTTAATTTTTAATGTTTTATATTTTTTATAGAAATTATTAAAAATTTGCCTAAAAGACCCTGTTGAAACCCCAGTCCATAGAGAGCCAACGTGCTTTCATTCTCTGTCTATTTTTGAATAAATATTATCATCATTAGGTAACTCTGACCAAAGCTGCCTCAGGACCCAATGTCTACACTTGCTTTCCACACACATCTAGAGGTAGTTCAAGAGGTTTTGGCTACCCTGCACTACGGCGTTTTCAGAGATCAGACATGGAGGAGGGGTGATTCAGTTTTGGGCCAGAGGTTATCAATACAGCATCACCCGCCAGAGATTTGCAGAGGCCATGGGATTGCCAGTTGGGTCTAATGTTATAGTGCCCCAGAGGGCTATTCGGAGGTAGCACTGGGAGATGATAGCTTTGCCAGGAGTGCCATATGACCACGATACGATAAAGAGCACGGCGCTCTCGTCGCAGGCTCTCAGGTATATTCATAGGGTACTTTCGAGCTCCTACCTGGGACGGGCAAGTAATCCCAGATCGGTGAAAAGGGCAGTGATCTGGAGTTTGTGGGTGTCACATCCCGTTTGCCCCCTAGTCGAATGAGCCAATTGTGTGTGTATATTTGCATGAGTTGGCATCATGTAAGGGTATTCTGGTAAATAAGCATGTTTTGTGGGTTTGTTCATGCGTGGGAATGCATATAGAAATATTGTGTGCATATTTGAAATTATAATCATTTGCATGTGAGTACACCATAGTAGGATATATTATTTAGGTGTCTCATTGTGTGTGTTGTGCATACAATTGTAGGGTATGCTGTAGTTGAGAGAGTCTAGTGTGTGTGTGTGACATAAGCTTCTGAGGTGTGAGTGACCAATCCCTTCACTAGTAGATTGACACATGTCTTAGGTTAAGAAAAGAAAAAGGAAAAGAAAAGAAAGGGGAAATCAGATTTTCTTCACTTGTTCCCGTTCATCACCGTCCCCTCCCTCTTCTCTTCTTCTTCTTCTTCTCTTTTGAGCCTTAGTGAGATTCAAGGGTTGCTAGTGGGGTTTTGATCATCTCTTAGTGTTTATTGGTAAGTCTTGTGCATTCATTTTGCTTTTGTACAATTCTTCATCTCCTTCCCTTGCATTTTCTGTTTTGGGTTTTTAAGTTAGGGTTTTGAGTTGGTGTATTTTGTGCTTTGTTGCTTAGTTGATCCTCCAAGAGATCCTAAAGGCAAGGAAGTCGCTGGATCTAGTGGAACTAAACACTAGGAGCTAAGGATTTGAGGTTTGGGAATTTCTAATTTGAATGTGTGTGTATGATTATCTATTCTTGAGAAATTCTGGAAATTTGTGATGGATGTTATGTTTATTGTGGTTTATATGCTATGGGATTAGTATTGGTTGAATGATTGAGCTTAGATTGTGGAGTTTTGAACTCATATTGTGATTTTGGGTAAAATGATGATGAAAAGTGAGATATGTTAACTTGAGGATTTTGATTGTATAAATGATGATATTCTTTGAATTCTTATGTATGATTTGTTAATGGCATGACTCAATGATGTTGTATTTGAGCTTTTACCATTATTGGTGTGTGAATTAGATGATTGAAGTGAAAGTTTTGGGATTGTTGGCTGGAAAAGACCTGGAAATCGCACTGAGAAATCGCATCTGGGCATGGGTCACGATGGCAACCAATTTGGTCACCACCGTGAGCCACGAACCAGATGCATTCTGCCGTGAAGCTTGATATGTCACGGTGGCAACCAATCTGGTTACCACCGTGAGGTATCCAACCTTTGGTTTCTGCCTGGGCAGTGGGTATGTCACGGTGGCAACCCATTTCGTTACCACCGTGAGATACCTAAGCTTTCGATTCTGTTTGGCTTCTTTGGTATGTCACGGTGGCAACCCATTTCGTTACCACGTGAGATACCCAAGTTTTCGATTCTGTTTGGTTGCTTTGGTATGTCACGGTGACAACCATTCTGGTTACCACCGTGAGGTACCCCAGACTTGCTTTTTGCCAAGGATCCCTGGTATGTCACGGTGGCAACCAATCTGATTACCACCGTGACCTACCCTGTTTTTGCAATAAAACCCTTTTATTTCCGCATGTTTTAGGAATGTTAACTTATGGATTTTAGCACGCAATGCCATGTGTTTTGAGCTATAAGTATGTATGTTCTGATTATCATAGAATGTGAATTCTTCGCTTGTCATAATTTTTAACTATGGCCATTTCTGTGTAATTCTCCGCCTGCCAGAGTCAGTCTAGTGGATAGTTAGGCATGCCTAATAGAGTCTTTGCTGCAGCTTCTGTTTGGACCCCGATCAGGTCCCCGAATGGTTCCCCGCGAACCCTTGAATGAATGGATCTTGTTTAAGATCCCCTTTGTAATGTTTTGTAAAAGTTAAATGTAAAATGAATTTCCTCGGCTCGTACCCGTAAAGTACTGTCCGTATCGGCTCGTACCCGTAAAGTACTGTCCGTATACTCGTTATCCACTACATTGAGTCAGCAGGTGTTTTAGTGTTTCAATGCTTAAAGTGCTTGTATGAATTGTTCCATGAGCAAAAACATGTTTTATCCTTATGGATTCAATGATGAAAAGTATAATCTGTTATGAGAATATGATTATTGATATGAACCTTCTGATGAATGGCTATATGTACTTACACATGTGAACTGCCTTGACGACCGTTGTGAATGGTTGTCTTTATGCTATGTGTGTTTTCCCCACTAAGCGTTTATCGCTTAGCACGGTGTGTTTACCCGTGCAGGTGCGGAAGGAGTTGCTTTTGGGAGAGTCGTCGCCATCAAAGCCAACACAGCAGGGTCTTAGTGTAGGACTTATTTTTGTAGCTTATGATTCTTTTGTATAAGAACTCTCTTATGATTTTGTAATAGCTTCCGCTTTTGTATATGTATTTTGGGGTTTGTAATTATCTGTTGTATCCCTCAGTTGATCAGAACAGTAATGTAATGCTTCTATTATATTAATGCATGATCAGCTTTCATGAATGATCTTGTAAAGTTTTAAATTACCTGGTATTCTGTTATGTATGTTTATGGATGAGTGTATGAGTGTTATGTATCTGTGTGGTGGCACCTTTACTCCTACGGCACCTCACTCCTTATCGGATGGGATCGCCTGAGTATGGGTAAGGGGTGTTACAAGTTGTGGTATCAGAGCTCCGGTTTAGGCGTTTCTGGGTGATTGTTTATGTGATGCTATGTGTGCATATGTCTATGTCTAGGGCTGTGTTGGCTGATGTGGTTGTCCTCTTATTTGTTAGATGAATTCTGATTCTGCTCATGGTGCACTCGAGGAGTCCGCTGAAAGTGTGAACCCTCCAGCGGTAGATCCGTCTGTCTCTGTTTCGGTGTCGGCTCAACGTGCTAGGGTCCAACCCGAGGCTGCTGCCATGCCTTTTGAGGCGATGCTCAGATTGCATCAGGACATGGCTCGGGTTCTGGAAAGAGTGACTGCCCCGAAAGCTCCGATAGTGAGTCTGAGAAGAGCTGGTGTCGAGGATTTTTATGGGACCGGACTTGATGAATCTGAGTTGGCCGAGAAGTGGCTAGATAAAGTTAAGAGAGCTTTGAGAGAGGTTAGGTGTCCTCCCGATCAACAAGCTGAGTGTGCTGTGGCTTTGCTTCAAGGTCCAGCATACGAATGGTGGGAGTTGGTGTGTAGGCAACCTCAGATGCCTGACCCTCTGACATGGGATTTCTTTGATGAGCAGTTTACTAAGAAGTATGTGACTCAAGCTTATAAGGACGCAAGGTGGGCGCAGTTTCTGAGTTTGAGGCAAAGGGCCTTGTCGGTTGCGGATTATGAGAAGGAGTTTAACCGGTTGTCCCGTTATGCTCCACGTGGGGTCATGACGGATGATTTCAGATGCAAGCATTTTGAGGCCGGGTTGAACGAATCTTTGAGGATTGCTTTAGTTTCTTTGATGTGTATGCCGGGGGTACAGTATTATCAGATTGCTGAGGCTGCTTTGAGGGCAGAGAAGGCGGAAACTTTGATTAGAGAGAGAGCTCAGCGCAGGAGTTCTGCTAGAGGTGGTGTTTCCTTATCTTCGGGTAAGAGGTCTAGGAACCCGCAAGATGATCCTGCAGCTGGTTCGGCTACCAGAGGGAGAAGGCAAGGGTCAACTGCAGTATCTGGTTCTGGTAGAGGTGGTCGGTCTGATGCTGCACCCGTTTGTTCGAACTGTAATAAGGCTCACCGGGGTGAGTGTAGGTGGCTCACTGGTGGGTGCTTTAGCTGTGGGAGCACCGAACACCGTGTGGCTAATTGTCCTCAGACGGGTGAAGATTCGGGTCCTCAGGGAGGAGCTAGTAGAGTTGGATCAACTGCTTCTCAGGCTTTGAGAGGTAGAGGTAGAGGTAGAGGTCGAGGCGGTCGACCCAGAGATGTAACTGGTTCTGAGACAGTTGAACGTCCTTCCCCAACGGCTGCTAGAGCGTATGCAGTTAGAGCCAGAGAGGAGCAGGATGCCCCTGATGTGATTGCTGGTAAGTTCCTACTCCATGACACTGAATTATATGCTCTAATAGATCCTGGTTCCACACACTCATATTTGTGCACGCATAAGTTTATTGATAAGTTGCATGTGGTAGAACAGTTAGACTATGAGATATGTGTGGCCAATCCATTAGGGCATAGTGTCAGTGTGAGTAGAGTTTATAGGAAATTGTCCGTTGATGGTTGAAAGTGTTGAGTTTCCTGTGGATTTGATAGAGTTACCCTTCAGAGAGTATGATTTGATTTTGGGTATGGATTGGTTGGGCAAGCATCGAGCCGTGGTGGATTGTCATAGGAAGACCTTCGTGCTTCGGGATAGGAACCGAGCTCCTGTGTTTGTTAGAGGTTTGGGTGCGAGTTCCGTGCACAATGTGATTTCTGCTATTCAAGCTATGAGGCTTTTGAGAAAAGGTTGTGAGGCTTTTCTGGCGGTGGTTTTGGATTCCAAGAGGGATCAAGTTAGGATTGAGGACATCCCTGTTGTCCGAGAGTTTAGTGATGTTTTTCCGAGTGACTTGCCGGGTTTGCCTCCGAAGAGGGAAGTTGAGCTAGCCATAGAGATTATGCCGGGTACCACACCGGTATCGAAAGCACCTTATCGGATGGCTCCTGTGGAGTTGAGAGAACTTAAAACTCAACTACAAGAGCTATTGGATAAGGGGTTCATTCGACCCAGCATATCTCCTTGCGGAGCTCCAGTTCTGTTTGTTAAGAAAAAGGATGGATCCTTGAGGATGTGTATAGACTACAGGCAGATTAACAAGGTCACAGTGAAGAATAAGTATCCGTTGCCCAGAGTTGAAGATTTGTTTGATCAGCTTCGAGGTGCAGGTGTGTTTTCCAAGATTGATCTTCAATCTGGGTATTATCAGCTTCGTGTTAAGGACGAGGATGTGGTTAAGACTGCATTTCGGACTCGGTATGGCCACTACGAGTTCCTTGTTATGCCGTTTGGGTTGACTAATGCACCAGCGGCATTCATGGATTTGATGAATAGAGTGTTCAGGCCATACTTAGACCGGTTTGTAGTGGTGTTTATAGATGATATTTTGGTGTTTTCCAAGGATGAGACCGAGCATGAAGAGCATCTTCGGATGGTTTTGCAAGTTTTGAGAGAACATCGACTGTTTGCCAAGTTAAGTAAGTGTGATTTTTGGCTTCGGGAAGTGTCATTTTTGGGCCATATAGTTTCAGCCAAGGGTATCCAAGTGGATCCAGCTAAGATTGAGGCGATAGTGGATTGGAAAGCGCCTAGGAATGTCCAAGATGTGAGGAGTTTCCTTGGTTTGGCGGGTTATTATCGTCGGTTTGTGAAAGGTTTCTCTGTGATTGCAGCTCCGATGACCAAGTTATTAAGGAAAGGAGTTAAGTTTGAATGGTCGGATAAGTGTCAAGCTTGTTTTGAGAGACTGAAGCAGTTGTTAGTTGAAGCTCCTATACTAACTCCACCCACCTCGGGTAAGGAGTTTGTTATGTATAGTGATGCTTCAGGTGTTGGTTTGGGATGCGTGCTGATGCAGGAAGGAAAGGTTGTGGCTTATGCTTCTCGACAGTTGAAGCCGCATGAGAGGAATTATCCGACGCATGATCTTGAGTTAGCAGCAGTTGTCTTCGCTTTGAAGATTTGGCGTCATTATCTCTACGGAGAGAAGTGTAGGATCTTTACGGACCACAAGAGTTTGAAGTACTTTCTGACTCAAAAGGAACTGAATATGAGGCAACGTCGTTGGCTTGAGCTGTTTAAGGATTACGATTGCATTGTGGATTACCACCCGGGTAAGGCCAATGTAGTCGCGGATGCATTAAGTAGGAAGTCAATTTCTGCCTTGTTTTTGAGGCGGTTTAGATGGAGGTTTGGTTCTGATGGGGCGTTGATAGCTCAGTTGAGGGTCAAGCCTACTTTGAGACAGCGGTTAGTTGATGCTCAGAAGGTGGACGAGAGACTTCAGCGGATTGTGCAAGAAGTCAGTTCGGGTAAGCAGTCAGAGTTTTCGGTTCAAGATGGGGTTCTTCTGTTTGGAAACCGTTTGTGTGTGCCGGATAGTGAAGAGTTGAGAAGACAGATTTTGGATGAGGCACATAGTTCAGTTTTTCACCATGCATCCTGGCAGTGTAAAGATGTACTGGGATTTGAAGCAGTTCTTTTGGTGGTCGGGTATGAAGAAGGACATAGTGGACTTTGTATCCAAGTGCCTGACTTGTCAGCAGGTCAAGGCTGAGCACCAGGTTCCTTCTGGATTGCTCACGCCTTTGTCCGTTCCTGAGTGGAAATGGGACGATATCGCCATGGATTTCGTCTCCGGTTTGCCTTTGACTCAAAGAAAGCATGATTCTGTTTGGGTTGTTGTCGATCGACTCACGAAGTCTGCTCACTTTTTGCCGGTTAGGATGGATTATCCAATGCATAAATTGGCCAGTATTTATGTGGATGAGATAGTTCGGTTGCATGGAGTACCTTTGTCCATAGTTTCTGATAGAGAGCCAAGGTTCACATCCAAGTTCTGGAAAGAGTTGCAGCGAGCTTTGGGTAACAAGCTAAAGTTCAGTACAGCATTTCATCCTCAGACTGATGGTCAGTCCGAGCGAGTGATTCAGATCTTAGAAGATATGATGAGGAGCCTAGAGCTATCCTAGCTCGGGAAGTTAGACAGCTGAGGAATAAGCAGATTCCTTTAGTCAAGGTTTTGTGGAATCACCATGGGGTTGAAGAAGCAACTTGGGAACCGGAGGAGTCAATGAGATTGCAGTACCCGCAGTTATTCAGTTCAGGTGAGAATTTCGAGGACGAAATTCTTGTTAGTAGGGGAGAGTTGTCACATCCCATTTGCCCCCTAGTCGAATGAGCCAATTGTGTGTGTATATTTGCATGAGTTGGCATCATGTAAGGGTATTCTGGTAAATAAGCATGTTTTGTGGGTTTGTTCATGTGTGGGAATGCATATAGAAATATTGTGTGCATATTTGAAATTATAATCATTTGCATGTGAGTACACCATAGTAGGATATATTATTTAGGTGTCTCATTGTGTGTGTTGTGCATACAATTGTAGGGTATGCTGTAGTTGAGAGAGTCTAGTGTGTGTGTGTGACATAAGCTTCTGAGGTGTGAGTGACCAATCCCTTCACTAGTAGATTGACACATGTCTTAGGTTAAGAAAAGAAAAAGGAAAAGAAAAGAAAGGGGAAATCAGATTTTCTTCACTTGTTCCCGTTCATCATCGTCCCCTCCCTCTTCTCTTCTTCTTCTTCTTCTCTTTTGAGCCTTAGTGAGATTCAAGGGTTGCTAGTGGGGTTTTGATCATCTCTTAGTGTTTATTGGTAAGTCTTGTGCATTCATTTTGCTTTTGTACAATTCTTCATCTCCTTC
Organism: Excoecaria cochinchinensis; assembly: GCA_947683425.1. Lineage (NCBI taxonomy): Eukaryota > Viridiplantae > Streptophyta > Magnoliopsida > Malpighiales > Euphorbiaceae > Excoecaria > Excoecaria cochinchinensis. The sequence continues at coordinate 2,201,383 of CANTUQ010000067.1, read as the reverse complement.
CCTTGCATTTTCTGTTTTGGGTTTTTAAGTTAGGGTTTTAAGTTGGTGTATTTTGTGCTTTGTTGCTTAGTTGATCCTCCAAGAGATCCTAAAGGCAAGGAAGTCGCTGGATCTAGTGGAACTAAACACTAGGAGCTAAGGATTTGAGGTTTGGGAATTTCTAATTTGAATGTGTGTGTATGATTATCTATTCTTGAGAAATTCTGGAAATTTGTGATGGATGTTATGTTTATTGTGGTTTATATGCTATGGGATTAGTATTGGTTGAATGATTGAGCTTAGATTGTGGAGTTTTGAACTCATATTGTGATTTTGGGTAAAGTGATGATGAAAAGTGAGATATGTTAACTTGAGGATTTTGATTGTATAAATGATGATATTCTTTGAATTCTTATGTATGATTTGTTAATGGCATGACTCAATGATGTTGTATTTGAGCTTTTACCATTATTGGTGTGTGAATTAGATGATTGAAGTGAAAGTTTTGGGATTGTTGGCTGGAAAAGACCTGGAAATCGCACTGAGAAATCGCATCTGGGCATGGGTCACGATGGCAACCAATTTGGTCACCACTGTGAGCCACGAACCAGATGCATTCTGTCGTGAAGCTTGATATGTCACGGTGGCAACCAATCTCGTTACCACCGTGAGGTATCCAACCTTTGGTTTCTGCCTGGGCAGTGGGTATGTCACGGTGGCAACCCATTTCGTTACCACCGTGAGATACCTAAGCTTTCGATTCTGTTTGGCTTCTTTGGTATGTCACGGTGGCAACCCATTTCGTTACCACGTGAGATACCCAAGTTTTCGATTCTGTTTGGTTGCTTTGGTATGTCACGGTGACAACCATTCTGGTTACCACCGTGAGGTACCCCAGACTTGCTTTCTGCCAAGGATCCCTGGTATGTCACGGTGGCAACCAATCTGATTACCACCGTGACCTACCCTGTTTTTGCAATAAAACCCTTTTATTTCTGCATGTTTTAGGAATGTTAACTTATGGATTTTAGCACGCAATGCCATGTGTTTTGAGCTATAAGTATGTATGTTCTGATTATCATAGAATGTGAATTCTTCGCTTGTCATAATTTTTAACTATGGCTATTTCTGTATAATTCTCCGCCTGCCAGAGTCAGTCTAGTGGATAGTTAGGCATGCCTAATAGAGTCTTTGCTGCAGCTTCTGTTTCGTTTCTGTTTGGACCCCGATCAGGTCCCCGAATGGTTCCCCGCGAACCCTTGAATGAATGGATCTTGTTTAAGATCCCCTTTGTAATGTTTTGTAAAAGTTAAATGTAAAATGAATTTCCTCGGCTCGTACCCGTAAAGTACTGTCCGTATCGGCTCGTACCCGTAAAGTACTGTCCGTATACTCGTTATCCACTACCTTGAGTCAGCAGGTGTTTTAGTGTTTCAATGCTTAAAGTGCTTGTATGAATTGTTCCATGAGCAAAAACATGTTTTATCCTTATGGATTCAATGATGAAAAGTATAATCTGTTATGAGAATATGATTATTGATATGAACCTTCTGATGAATGGCTATATGTACTTACACATGTGAACTGCCTTGACGACCGTTGTGAATGGTTGTCTTTATGCTATGTGTGTTTTCCCCACTAAGCGTTTATCGCTTAGCACGGTGTGTTTACCCGTGCAGGTGCGGAAGGAGTTGCTTTTGGGAGAGTCGTCGCCATCAAAGCCAACACAGCAGGGTCTTAGTGTAGGACTTATTTTTGTAGCTTATGATTCTTTTGTATAAGAACTCTCTTATGATTTTGTAATAGCTTCCGCTTTTGTATATGTATTTTGGGGTTTGTAATTATCTGTTGTATCCCTCAGTTGATCAGAACAGTAATGTAATGCTTCTATTATATTAATGCATGATCAGCTTTCATGAATGATCTTGTAAAGTTTTAAATTACCTGGTATTCTGTTATGTATGTTTATGGATGAGTGTATGAGTGTTATGTATCTGTGTGGTGGCACCTTTACTCCTATGGCACCTCACTCCTTATCGGATGGGATCGCCTGAGTATGGGTAAGGGGTGTTACAGTGGGCGATGGTCGACGGATGCCACCTTAATATTAGCTAGGAGATTGTGGCTAATTTGGTCAGATTATCCAGGGAAGCAGCCCCTACAGTGTTCGCAGGAGGGGTGGTGACCCGATTGTTGCTACAGTTGGGAGCCCGACCAGACAGTTTTGGGCCCGCATTAGAGGAGAGCATATATATGGATGCATCGTCGGCTCTGACCATGGGGATGATAGTCCAACTGCCAGGCCAGGCCGAAGAGTACAGGCTACGCACCATACACGAGACCAGACGTGCTCTTGGGCTCCCTTCACTCCAGCCAGCAGAGGAGGAGCCTCAGGTGGAGAACCAGCCTCCCCAGTTGCCAGAATTTCAAGAGGGCCAGCCTCCCCAGCAGCCAGAGTTTCAGGGGGACTAGCCTCCCCAGCAGCCAGGGTTTCAGGAGGGCCAACCTCCCCAGCAGGCAGAGTTTTAGGAGGGGCAGCCTCCACTGTAGCCACCGGAGGAGGGGCAGCCGCAGAAACCCTCCGACATGGGCATTGAGTTCACTATGGATGAGTTATTTGCCACTCCTCCAGCACAGAGAGCGCGGAACCCTTCTCCCTCTCCGGCACGGGTACAGAGATTGACACCTTGGGACACTGCTAGGTTTTATCCTTACAGCCGGGCAGGGCATCCAGGGGCATCTATCTCCACAGCGCCACCTCTAGACCATCTGACAGAGCCAGTGCCCTCAGCGCCAGCGCCACAGCCAGCCCAGCCGGATCTGGTGGCAGCCATGACTTCTATCCTTGCTACCATGGAGTGCAGGTAGGAGGAGAGAGATAGGGTCCTCCTCGAGAAGATTGGGCAATATGAGGAGAGAGATCGGGCCATGCTAGAGAGGTTGGACCAGCAAGAGAGGGTCATCCGGGACCAGTCGAGGCTTATTGAGGAATTGAGACGGGACTTGACGACCTCCCATGGCGCTATAGCCGAGAGGGTGGACATAGCTGTCCAGATACTGGATGAGTCCGTCAATTCTCTTCGGTTCAGAGTAAGGGTGTTGGAGAGTGCCATCTTGGCTATCGCCCAGTCCATCAGAGAGTTTCGCGAGCAGACAAAGTCTACACTTGGGGGCATCAGAGGAGCAGCCCGAGACCATACCCTGACAATGTCTAGTAAGTTCCAGGAGTTGGGGAGAGTGGTCAGAGATACTTTGGAGTTCATGGGAGTCTGCGCCCAGCCTTTCTTTTCTTGGATGGCTACGCCCAGGTGCAGTTCCAGCAGCGGACCCCACGAGGGGAAGGCCCTTATCAGCACCGGTTGCAGCCCCTCCTCGCGTCCAGGCCAGTTTCAGACCCCAGGTGCTACCTAGCCAGCCCTCCATGTCTAGAGCCTAGCCGTCAATGTCCTCATCCCAAAGCCAGCCAGTGCCCGTGTTGGACGCCAGCGACTCGGATGAGCCTTTAGATTATTGTCCTCTCTAGCTGTTTAGGGAGTTTATCTTGATTGTATCTTATCATATTTTTTGTATTTCTGTACAAAATATATATTTCATTAGTGGAACACTTATGTTTGCATTTTGTCAAACTTATATTTCATTTTGTATATCTGCCATGGTAATATTTCACTTATACTTTCCAAACGTTTGATAACACGGTGAATAAAAAAAATAAAAAATAAGATAATAATGATGCAAAAATTGGTTAAGAGATAATGAACCAATCAACTCGCAATGAATTGATCAAATCTTTCGTAACATAGGAACATGAGTTCACACCGACCCAAGGATGGTCAACTATCAAATGACTCAGACTACCGTGCAAGCTGGGACGAGGCTAGTAGGGTACACGCGATAGAATAGATTGCAAAAGGGGGTTGTAGTCAAAGAGTAATACTTCCAATGACACTCAGACTTCGTGCAAGCCGAGATGAGGCCAGCGGGGAGCATGCGATAGAACAAATTGCAACCGAGTGGTCGTTAGAGAACACTACCCCTCACACCGTGCAGGCCGGGATGAGGCCAGCGGGACAGACTAGCCACCGTGCAGACCGAGATGAGGCTAGCGGGGCACACGCGATAGAACAGATTGCAACCGAGTTGGGGTTAGAAAACACCGCATCTCAAATACCGTGCAGGCCGAGACGAGGCTAGCGATATGCTTGCAATAGATTAAATTGCAAATGGGTTGCAGTTGGATGACACTGCCTCCCAGGATTCTCAGTTACCAGGCAGGCCGGGACGAGGCCCACCGGATGGAGAAGAGAAACCACTTGCTTCCACGCAATATCAGGAAGGTAAGGACTGCCTCAGGTACGCATTTCTTCCTTTCTCCTCTGAATTTTGGCTCATCTAGGCACTAGTGTACTAGTTTCCCAAAATTGGGGGCAACTATAGTCACCGGGTCCTGAGGCAGTCCAGATCAGAGTTATCCAATGAAGAGACTAATGTCAATTTTTTAATAAGGGACGAAAGTTGTGGGTGTTCATTCTCCAATTTTATAAGGATTGGAGGTTTTCTGGGTAAGTGGGAGATTTCGGAGAGTCGAAGAGAGTTCAACTTTGAGAATTGGGATTTGATTCCACAGACGGGCAGCCTGTTGGTGGTGGGAGAGCCCGTCACTCGCTCGAGAGGCCCGTCCCTCACGTCGAGCACCGATTATCGCTCGGGAAGGGAGCCCATCTCTTGGGAATGGAGCTCGTCGTTCGGCTGAGCAGCGCCCGTCGCTCGATTGAGCGACGCTCGCTCCTCGCGAGAGACGGCTGTCTTTCATCTCCGTGCCACGTGTAGGGCCCACCAGCCAAATGACCGCTGATACCCCCGCAACCGACGCCCGTTGGTCAGTGATCTGGTTGTTTAAACAGCCAGATTCTCCAAATTTTTAAATATTTAGAAAATATCTTTTAAATATCGTTTAAATCTCCAAAATCTTTTCAAATATTTTTAAATATTAGATTTGATTTTGGGAATATTCTGAAGATAATTCGGTTTTGATTTGATTTTGAAAAATCCTCTTCAAATTTAAATTTAAAATTTAAATTTATTTGAAATATCTTCCAAAATTTATAAATAGGGGAAGGAACTTCCTTATTCGTGGTTGAAGATTTCAGGTGAGAAAATTCTGATTTTTGGAAAATTAGATTAAGAAAGGTTACTTTAAAGGTTTTCTCACGAGATTTCAATTTTCTTCAAAAAATGCTTTTGTCAAATACTTTCTGAATCAAAGCTGAGTCGAGGAAGCGACATTCATTCGTTTTTCATCGATTTAGTTGTTTTCAACACTCGAAGTGCTATAATACCGAGAAAGAGAAAGCAATTTTCTTCTCTTGGTTTACCTTGTTTTTCTTTTGCAATACGAATTTTGCGATTAAAGATTTTTCAAAATCACACAATCGCGGACCAATCCTTATAGAACTCGAGTAATTGACATCACACGATGCTCACCTTCAAGAGGTAAAAATCCGAGGGTAAACATTATGTATCCAACATCTTGAATTTAATTATTTTATAGTGATTTATTGCATAAAAATTCGATTTTATTCAAATCAAAACAACAAAACCATTTGAGTTTTCTTTTCTTTTGGAACAGGGGTGACCGACGGGCTCGAGCAACCACCGACGGCCATCGCTCAAGCGAGCGACGGGCCGTCGATGGATGTCATCCTAGCCCGCCGGCCAGCCCAGAAGCATGAGTGACAGACAGACAGAAATAACCACCGACGGCCGTTGCTCAAGCGAGCGATGGGCCGTCGATGGGTGTTATCTTAGCCCGCCGATCAGCCCAAAGACGCCCGTCGCTCGCGCGCCTTGGGCCATCCCTGGGCCTCCTCTCTCATTTATTTTCCCTTTTCCTTCCCATTTTCTTTTTCATTGGTTTTTCTTGTAATTTTTCACATTTTGTTTTACTATTACTCAATCTCTTGTTTATTTTGCTCCTAATTTTGCACTAATATGGCTTTTATTTTGTGAGTTTTATTTGACTTGCTTAGTGAATCTGGAGCTGTTTGTGATAGAAGCCACTACGATAGCCTGAGGATCCTCACCTAGGTTTATTCTTTGGACTTTATTTTTTAATTTATGTTGCTATTATGAATGTCATTTTTTTATTTCGCTAATATAAAACTGGTTAAATATTTTTATTCATTAAAATGGGATTCTTTTATCAATCAATTGAGGACCAATGTCCTATTTTTCAGCAAATAAAATCGATGTCTCAAAATTTGTTTTGTAATAAATATGCATGCGAGGACCAATATCCTCATTCTTAATGTATATCCCGATTTATGTATAAATCATGAGCAATTTACAATGGGGGTTGTATTCCGCCCCTAGTGTTATTGTAACTTATTTTCATATGCTTTATTTTAATTATATTTTTATTTATCGCTTTCCTCAAATGAATAACCTGCGCTTTAATTAAATTGCACTGAATTGAATGAGAAATGGGATGAAACGCTAAATTAAAAATCCAATTATAAACTTAACCAAGGTATGAATAAATGGGAAGTCCCGAACCTTCTCTGGTCTTTGGGCTAAAAGAGGCAAGAGAGCCATCTCAATGTCCTATTGGGGTGGGGCCTCCAAGACACCTCTTGTGTCCCGAAAAAAGGCTCAATTTCCATAGTCCTAGGCTCCACGAGGCGAGAGGGCCATCCTTATGTTCTATCAGGGTGGGGCCTCCAAGACACCTCTGGCTTGCCCAAGTGCGAGGCAAAAGGGCCATCCTATTGTTCTATTAGAGTGGGGCCTCCAAGACACCTCCGGCTCGGCCAAAATGGACATAGCAGCGCTGTCTTAGGCTCACTGAGGCTAGATGACCTTTCCCAATGTTCTATTGGGTGGCGACTCCAAGAAACCTCCTTGTTGCCCAAAATGGACGCACTTGTAATTTCTTATAAGTTTTTATGAACCTCCTTCCGAAAGCCCTAAAAGCGGGCGGTTCGGGGCGACCCGTGGTTCGATGTGCATCACAGGATGATAACTTAACTGATCCTAATACAAAGGGCAATAGAATCTAATTAGTGTGGATTAGTAGATCTGCAATTGAAACTTAGCAAACTCTTTTAGTATGATTGGAGAAAGATTCTCTAAAACTTCTAGAGGGGCATTTTCTTGAAAAAAACTTATTGAAATATATAGACAGATGGAATTACAATGGCTTGCTCTGACCGTCGTCTACTTAACAAGTCAGGGATGAGATTTTCTTTTTCTTTTATATGTTGGACATAAAATTCATATTTACTGAACTATTCCTTCCATCTAAGCAGTTATGGATGTGGAACTATTTTTCTTTTGAACTCCAGTATTTTTGAAAAAAATGAGCAATCCATGATAACAGTGAAATGGTGTCCAATCAAATGGAACTCAAATTTTTTAATGCCATATTTTACTGACAATATTTCCTTAAATGTAGAATGATAATGGCATTCTCCTTTTGTGAATTTTCCACTAGCATGGGCACAAGGATGTTTTTTTTGTCTATTTCTTCAAATAAGAGAGCTTCGTAAAAATGTTCACTAACATCTGTTTGAAGAATTCTTTTCCCTTTTGAAAGGATCTATAAGGGAGGCAAGTTTTGAACTTCTTATTTTAATAACTTAACTGCTTTCGTCTGAGCTGTCGACCATGGGGAAGAAATCTTTCTGAGCATTTATCTCAGCGGATAAACCTTCTTTGTAAAATAAGGAATGAAATTTCTTAAATAATTTGCAATTCCTAGGAACTACTGAACTTATTAAACTGAGAGATTTTCATCAGGGAATTTTAATAGTTCGGCTCCAAGGTGTTCTCCAGGTTGATAAGTACCATTGATAAAATGCATTCCTAAGAAATAGATCTCTAATTTTCCTAGATACATTTTTATTGGTGAAAGCATTACACCAAATTGCAGGGTGAGAGCCATAAATTGTTGTAAGAGTTGGGAATGGGCTTCTTCTGAAGAAAATTATAACAAAATATCATCAATATAAACTAAGGATGAGTGAAGGATGCGCTTATAGATTTTGATCATAGCCTTTTGAAACACAGATGATGCAATTTTGAGCCCAAACATAACCATCCATTGGTAATGGTGGTTAGGTATGTAAAAGGCTGTTTTGTATCTTTCATTAGGATGAATACCAAATTTCCAAAAGCCTACCTTAAGATCAAATTTGGAGAAAATTTTTGTATCAGACAAAAAGGTGAACAGAGAGGATGTCTTGGGTAAAAGGAATTTGTCATCTTTGAGAAAATGATTTAATAGCTGGTAATCTATAATAAGTCTTTTTTTTCCCTCTAACCTGTTTTAACCTTTTGTTAACATAGAAGGCTTGGCAAGCCTATTTTGAATTGGTCGTTTCAATGAGTTGTTGTTGAGGAAGCTGGCTTTATTCTTCTAAGACTAAAGAAAGATCTGATGGCGTTATGCCTGGATGAGTAGCCTTAGTGGGATTAATATCTTCAGTTCTTTTAAAAAGAAGTGTGATAAAGAAATCTGGATTCTTCCAAAGTGGAGAAGAGCATTTTTGAAGAAACTTTGTATGAGAGTTAGTTGCATAGAGTGTTGTGCGCTCTTCTTGGATTTTTGGGAAAGTATGGGTTGGCTGAATGGTAAAAAGAGAAGGGATTTCAGTATAAGGTTGAAACTGCCTTCTGAACTTTAATCCTTCTAGACCAATTTGTAAATTTTCATCTGGCAGAGTGCATCAAAACCAAGCAAAATATCCCTTCCTACTAATGAGGAACCAAGCGCTGAGAGCCAAACATAGCAATTTGGAAAAATTTGAATTTTGACTGGATTTGTTGACTTTAGCTTGGTGGAGAAGATTTTTCCATCAACTGCTCTAAAATATTCGTCATGAGACTTCCAATATAAAGAGGGCAAAACATAGGATTGAATATTGTTGTTCTTGCTCCAGTATTAATGAATGTGACAGCTTTAATTAGTTTCTCATATTTTCCTAGAAAAATCTACACAAAGACTTGTGGAATTAGCTGATTTTTGATTGCAAGCACCTCTTCGATACTGTAAAGATATTAAAAGTCATATTCTTTGCTTTCTTGGGAAGAGTTATACTCAATGGTAAAAAGAGTATCTTTTGTCATTTTATCTTCCTCTGAGAAGACATATTCCAAATCAGCATCTGCAAGATTAGAAATCTGATCAATTTGGGAATAATCTTTTGAGTGCGTATGGATTTATTGGGACAACTGCGGGCATAATGGCCTTCCTTTCCGCATAAATAACATTTTGTAGATTTTTTGGATCCCGAATATTTTTTCTTGAGAAAATACCTCCATTTAAGGGTGTCATGGCCGGATTTGTACCCTAAAAGAATTAACTTAAATTGGCATGTGTGTGTGAATTGAATGTGAGGATTGGATTAAATTGATTGAAGACAGGACTCAATTGGAAGTTTGGAAGGACCTACTTGTAATACAAAGGATTGTTAAGTGGCTAATGGGTAATTATATTATGTTAAGCTAATGGTTGATTAGTTTGTCTAATGATGCATTAGTTAAGAATAAAATAAGTAAGAATGGGTAGTGGAGGCAGACTTTGGTGAGTGGAGTCCGTGTGGCTTCTTGAGAGGATGCCACCTCCACCTTTGCATGCATGAGTTATCTAAGGAAAGGGAAAAGATTCATTTGTGTGATTTCAGTCAATTTTCTGTGTTCTTTTCTCTTCTTTCTTGCGTGAGAATGAGCTTTAGAGAGGCCTTTAGTAGTGCATGCATATAGTTAATGGGAGCAAGAATTAAGGGTTAACTTAAGAGGTAAGTGCATAGTGTTCTCATCTTCTACTCTTCTTCTTGGTTTTGATTTGGTATTGGAATGAGAATTGATGGATTGTGCTCAATTTTGGAATTTGAACTGGTTTTGCTAGCTGAAGAAGTGAAGAGAGATAAGGGAAAAGCTGTAATCGGAGAGCCGAGCGTCCGTCGAGATTAGGAGCTAAGGCGATAAGGTTTGGGAACAAACCCTAAATGTGTAAATTGTATGATTTGTGTTGGTCCAATAGGGACTTTGATATGAGCTGTATGTGTATGTGGTAATGTGTTTAGTGAATGAATTGCTTGAGAGCATGTATGCTATGTGTGAATTGGGAACGATTATAATTTGTGCCCAAGATGAGTGCCAAAATAAGAAGGAAAATCAGGTATGTGCTAATTGAGTAAGTGGTTGATGTTTTTGGGTTGATTGCCAAAAGTGAGAATGAGATTTGAAGTCTTGATGTGAAAGGAGAATTGGACTGGGAAGCACAGCTGTGCTAGTGATAAAACACAGCTGTGTTATGGTGTTTTTGCATAGGTCACGGTGACAATCAAATTGATTGTGACCGTGAGGTATGCTTGAGTTCAATTCTGCCTATTGGATTTTGGTATGTCACGATGACATTAAAATGCATTGTGACCGTGAGGTACCAAGGGAGCATTCTGTTTGCAAAGTGTGGATATGTCACGGTGACAATGAAATTCATTGTGACCGTGACATACCCTCAAGATGCATTCTGCCGAGAGGTGGGAACATGTCACGGTGACAATGAAATTGATTGTGACCGTGACCTGCCCCCAGTTTGCATTCTGTTTTGAACTTCAATATGTCACGGTGACAATGAAATTCATTGTGACCGTGACCTATCCTGTTTTGGCAACATAACCCTAATGTGTTTGGACTTTCTAATGGTAAGGCTTTAAGCTGGAATGAAGAACATTATGAGTAAGTGTTATGTGTGTATTAAGGAATGTACATTTGCATACTATGTGATGGTTCTTAAATGCAATCAATTATGTGATTATTAACTATGAAGAATGAGTTGGAAGCATATTGAGTATGCAAGTGTAATGCTTAGCTACGTGCTAATGCGAATGTGTAAAGTGAATGTGATATGGGCTATCAACGTATATGATGCGAAAAATGATCAATGTGAACTGAATAATATGTTTAACAACTTAGGCCTGCGAGTCAAGTAGTGGATAGTTAGGCATGCCTATAGGGTCAAGTGCTGCAGCCCCATGCGTTAAATGTGTCTGATTCCATGGGAATCACAATGCGAAAACAATGCGAAAAATCCTTGCTGGATTTTATTATATGTGGAATGATGTTAAGTACCTGAGGGTACCAATGCGTAAAAGTAATCTCGATGAGATTCTAGTACCTGAGTGGTACCAATGCGATACGTGTTATCCGTGTCATTGAATTGCAGGCTACCAACTAACTAATAATCGGAAATGATTGTGGCATAATATAGTGAACGATGTGAATATGTGAACTTGTGAATAATGCTTTATGATTGAATATAGTGTTGAACCATGATATGTATGGAGTGGTATTTGATGAGATGATTATATTAGGCTTGATTGTTGGCATGCAATGTGTGATAACCCTATTTGTGTGATAATTATTTGCTTTATATGAGTTCCCCACTAAGCATTATCGCTTAGCATGGATTTACTCTAATCCATGCAGGTACGGACGAGTGGTGATCGGAGGACGTCCCCGCATTTTGTACGGTCAACAGTAGGAAGTAGGAAGTGTAGGTTTTGGGTATGATATTTTGGGATTTCTGTATAAGTTTTTGTACAATCAAATGTGTATCGGGTATGTAAAGGCATGTAATAATCTAATAACTATGAATGATACCCCTCCTATGTATGCACGTCCTATGAGTGGTAGTGGTGTATGAACTAAGGTAGTTGGCATGTGATGCATGAGTTAAGATTGTATGTGATGAAATTTTATTATTCAGGTTAAGCATGTGTTTTGTTGTGTGTGTGCGGCCTTCTCTAGCTAAGATTAGCTGAGCTAGCCTGTCATTAGGGAACGGGCGTCACAAAGGGGGCTTAAGGTGAGTAAAAAAATTGAAATTTTAATTAGCTGAAAAAATCGATTTGAAATCAAATTGATTTTAAATTAATCAAATCGAAAATTTGGGGTTACGATTTTTACATTTAAAAATTAGGGGTTAACAATTGACTAACGGTTAACCGATCTATATACATTTTATATATTATATTTTAATTTTTATACTTAAACTTTTTAATATTTTTGTAATTTATAAATATTATGATATATGATTTTTTAAAATATTATTTTAATATATTATCTTTAGTAAAAACATATTGAAATTATCTTTTTATTATAATTATTTATTCGTTATACGTACATAATTAATACTTTATTGTTAGTTTTATATTAAATATATTCAATTCTTATAATTAATTATGAAAATTTTATTTTTTATTTGATTCTTTTAATGGATATTATATTTGATTTGTATTTTTTTATTTTTTTGACTATTAAAAACACATTGCATAATTTATTAAATTTATGTGTTAAATTTTTTTATGGTTAATTAGTAAACCGATCCGAAAAAATTAATTAAAAATCGAAACCAATATAGCAGTTAACCGAAATAAATAAACTGATTAATAAATTTATTAATGGACTAATTAACCGGTGATTAGCTATCCATACCACCCATTAGATAGAAAATCCACATTTTATGTGTCATTCAATGGTCCCATGCAACTACACGCAAGAATTTAATAACTTAAAAATCTATCAATTCGATATTGTAAAAAATATATAAATTTAATTTGAAAAGCTGACTTGAATTTAAAATAATCAAATCCAATAATGATGTAAAAGTGATTCGACCAAAATGATTTGATCGACCCTAGCCATTTAACAAATCTAGATATATAATTCGTATAATTATTTTATTCATGAGTTTTACCATTAAAAATTCACAAAGTCTAAAGATATCTATTAAAAATAAATAGAGGCAATGTGTTAACTGGCATTTGTGATATTATTGGTGGCTATTGGTCCAAAAAATATAGAATAGTATTGGTGGCTATCGGATAAGGAGTAAAAGGAAATATTACAATTGGAACAAATCGGTCAATCCTTCTCCTACGGATAAACAAGAGAAAGCTCGTAAACCATAGGATACCAATCTCAAAACACTTGATTACCGTCCGATCTCCAAACATCTGGTCCCCGCCCTCCCCAAGTCAAAAAGACTAAAACCTCCAAAACTCTGACATGCACACACGCTACTCCTCCTCAACAACGCCACAACTTCACTGAAGAACTAGCTAAAAAACTTATAGATTCTTCTAGAACCTTCAATGGCGGATGGCAAGAGATCCACCGGCAGCGTCAAGTGGTTCAGTGCACAGAAAGGTTTCGGCTTCATAGCTCCGGACGACGGCGGGGAGGATCTTTTTGTCCATCAGACCTCCATCCAATCAGATGGCTTTAGGACACTCAACGAAGGACAGCTTGTCGAGTTCGCCGTCGATTTCGGAGACGACGGACGTGCCAAGGCGGTTGAAGTCGTCGGAGCTCCCAGATCCCACCGTGGCCCTCCTCGTCCCAGCCGCGGAGGTGGAATTGGGAGAGGATTCTACGGCGGAAGAGGCAGAGGACGAGGATATAGTAGTGGTCGCGGCGATGGCGGTTATGGGAGAAGTGGTCGTGGTGGCCGGTCAAGCGGCGGAGGTGGTGGAGCGTGTTATAATTGTGGGAGATTTGGTCATTTAGCGCGAGATTGTTATCAGAGCGGCGGAAATAATGGAGGAAGTAGGAGATACGGTGGCGGTGCCGGGGCCGGAGCATGTTATAATTGCGGCGAAGAAGGGCATTTTGCTAGAGACTGCCCTAATACTGAGCGAAACTAAGAAAATGTGGGCGGTTTCTACTAACGATTATGCCTTTGAATTAATTCTTTGTGAGTTGTTGAAGTTTGGAAATTTGGTGATTGCTTTTCAAGAGTAGATCGAGCAGAACTTCTGTCGTCATTGATCAGTTGCTTCTTCCTCATTGGGTTTCTTGGGTAAATTTGGTAATGTTGGTAAATGTTTGCTTCAGCTATAATTTATCCTTTTTTTTAATTCACCCCTCTGTTATTTATTTAACATGAAATCGGTCCATTTACATATTCTATATGAAATTAATGATTTTGTAAATCATTTTTCTTTTTTGTTAAATTTGTCAGTCACTTTTTGAGATCATACAAATGTCTGCTAACAGCCACTGAATTTGCCTGGATGTTTTAGAAGTTTTTTTTCCCCTTTGTTACTAATCTAAGTTGATAAGATATGGGCACATGAAATGGATAAATTCACTATTTGAAAAGGATAACATTCTCTTTCTTTTTTATGTGGATACAATATCTTGGTCATTTGCTATGTTTATCTTATGACATTAATAAATTGTGGACGTCCTTTAAATGGCAACAAACAAGCACTTAATGAAGTTTATCTATTTACTGGGAAAAATATGAACCAAGTCATACATAGGTGGCTAGAGTTCTTAAGAATCTTATCGTTAGTTGAAAGGTTGAAATAGACAGCTGATCATCCATTCCCCCATGGCTTTGTTGGTATGATCTTAGGGAGTCCTTTTTAAGGTTCCATGCTTTGTCCCCCAATTAGTAGTACATGGCCACGATTCAATATTTTGTAAAAAATAATATAATGCTGATTTTTGGAAAAACCTTACAGTCAGACTTCTCCACTTTATGTAGTATTTTTCACTTTTTAATCATCATATCAATAAGGCCAAATATTTGGAGAGACAATGAAAGAATGATGGCAAACTAATGGAATGGATTGCCTAGATATGGATGGGGTGAGATCACATAATAGAAAAAAGGATGTTTTTCAAGCGATTGACTTGTTAGAATTTCCTTATTTTAGAATATTATATTTTCTTTTTTAACTGTTAAGTAATCTTTTGACACATTAATATCCCAAAGGGAAATCTTGATATGCAGTTTCGAAGTATGAGGTCCTTGCTAAAATGCGAAACATTAGTGACGACCTTTTAAAAGATTGTACTGTTAAATGCATCTGGGAACCATGTTTATGTCCATACAAAAGCATAAATTTTCGAATTCTTGGTTATTGTTTTAATAGATAGTGTGTTATTGATGCTTTGGATTTTATCTAAAGAAGCTTTTCACTTCTACTTCCATTAATCTTCTCATATGTTATGGGTTCTGTTGAAGCTCTTTAGTTGGGTCAGAAGTTGTATTTTCCATATTCATGATCGCAATGCAGATGGCAATCATTTTCTCCCCTACTTGTCTTCCTATTGAAAAGATGTGATGTTGCCTTAGTTTTATTATCTTCCTAATTCCTATTACCTATGCACAGTTCAAGAGCTTTTTTTATTTTTATTTTATTTTATTTTTAACTCCCATTTATAGTCACGAATATTCAAGTTATCGTATGAATTGGAGGCCATGAGAACAGGTTTTCTTGTTTGACAGGTAATTGGCTTTATCTTTTTGTTCCCTAGCTCTAGTTTGAGTTTAATTTTTATCAAGACATCTGAGTTACTGATTATAGTAATGTCTAAGCTGAGTAGCTTGAAGTTTCTATTATATTGACTTGCATAAGAATAGAGAGGTGTATCTTGGAGCTAGCATGTTGTGCACTTCATAGGCACACCTTGTTTCTGATTGGATAATATATAGTTTTTTATTTTAATTATTATTGTTTACCATATTACTTTTTGAATTAATTGAGTATCAAATTATCCTTTAAAACTTATTAAAAATGTCATATTACTTCTATAGGAACATGTGGCACATCATGAAGAATCCATGAAAATCATACACATGTGGCGTGTGAACAATGTGTTGGAAATATATGCAGAAAATAACAGTTTCAGGTGCAAATGTTGCGCTCAAGGAGAATTCGCCTACTATAAGAAATTGAATTAATGGCGTATCTTCCAGGATTCAACAAGCTTTTTTGTTTAACAATGAGCAGCAACAACACAAATTATACCAAGCCTAACAATGAAGTAGGATTTTCTCAACGTGTATAATTTCAAAATTTTGTAGAAATGGAAAGTGGTGGAAAATCAGGGACAGTGGGAGAAAAAATAGTAGAGGTAAAGGCTAGTGGGAGAGAAAATAAGAGTTATCCCTTTTCACTGGTCAAGTATTAGACTCGTTCAAATAAATCATTGAATTTGTTTAATTTTAAATTGCAAAAAGTAATTAATAAATTCAAGAAATAAAATATCATAAAGAATGGACTTCAATGAGCACTTTGCACAGGGGGGCGCAAATTCGACCAAATTGGGCTTTTGGACCTAATTTTCATGCACACGAATCCATTCCTTTCGCTGGCATCTTTTCTAGCCCAATATGTTTTATGGCTTATAAACTAAAGGCAAAGGGATGTAAATAGGGATGTGGGATAATATATTTTATGGCTTATAAACTAAAGGCAAAGGGATGTAAAAAGGGGTGTGGGAAAGTATTCTTTTGCTGTACCATACTCTTTACAACACAATGAAATTTTTAATAAATTTAGGTGCATTTCATTTAGTTTTTAATTGTATAAAGATATTTATACTTTTTACAAGTGTATATGATACTTTATATAGACTTTAATAGTATAAAAGATATTATTTACACTTTTAAAAAGGCTAGGGGTAATTTCGTATTCGATTAGTTCAAGAGAGTAATATATTAAATAATGATAGTTTAGGAGGTAATTTATGTATTATCCTTTTCCTAATACATCATAAGCATATCAAGTACAAAGTAAGTGATAACCTTGAGAAGATTAAAGAAAGTAGAGTTGACCAAGAAAGACTAATAGATTTCGTTTGGATGAAGCTCCAATGACAAATCGGCGAGGAGTCTGTATAAACAAAAAGAATAAACTTAGCACTGACAAGCAGAAGGTAAGCACTCCAAAACTTAAGTTAAATAAAGTTTAGAGAGATAAAAGAGAAAGTCTCAACAATTATAGTGTGTTTACTATTGAAATGTAACGGTCGGTTTTTATACCCTCCCCGGAACATATCCCGTCGGGAGCCTCCCCGCAGGGAATCCCACTACCATTAGGCTAATGGTAGTGGGATTCTAAGAATTAAAGGACTTATCCCCAGGTCCTTGGTTCGAATCCCACGAAAGGCACAATCGCACAAGGGGGGTGTAAAGTTCTGTGAGTAGCGGTTCGGATTCCCTGCGGGGAGGCTCCCGACGGGATATGTTCCGGGGAGGGTATAAAAACCGACCGTTACAATAAAAGGCGCCTTTTATTGTAACGACCAGCGGAGGTCATCCCCTTAGGGACGGGCATTTAGCCACCTGCGCCGTTACTCATAGAACTTTACACTCCCCTTGTGCATTTTTGCCTTTCGTGGGATTCGAACCAAGGACCTGGGGATAAGTCCTTTAATTCTTAGAATCCCACTACCATTAGGCTTGGCTAAATGCCCGTCCCTGAGGGGATGACCTCCGCTGGTCGTTACATGAAATGTGTGGACTATTTATAGTGAGTAGTATTGTGAGTCCGTACAATTACTATCAAGTGTCTGTAACAGCTAGTCATCTAGCAACGTGGTCTACACTGTCTTTGTGTCAGGAGTGGGTGAAACTTGGTGTTAGATTAGATGATCTCTCATCAGATTGACTTCAACTATATATCAGTGACTGGATTTTGGATTGTATAAAGCGGGCTTTATGAAGTTTTAGGCTTTCTGGTTGGGCCTTTTCATATGTTTTATTAGGTATTATCATTTGTCCCCTTAAAGGTTCCGATCGGAAATTCTTGATTAGAAATTTGGGATTTTGATTTCAATATTTGAGATTCCACAAGTCTCTCCATATTGCTAGTTAGTTGGCAACGGTTACTTTTCATCAATTTATAGAATAGGTATCGCTTTGGACTCTGTGAATGTACTTAATTAGAGATGCCATGTGTTGAAATATTTATAGGGGTAACTCGAATTTCTATACAATAAAAGTTGCCTATAAATAGGCATTTTCTCTACAATTCATTTTTTACTTCTCTGCTTGCCCTTAATCTTGTCAAGAGCAATTCTCTTTCAAGCATTCCCAAAGCTCATCTTCTTTCTTCAGTTACCAGATTTAAGCAAGTAAGTTTGGTTTATGATTTTGGATACTTCATCTCTTTCTTCTTTAGGGAGATCCTTTTTTTATTTCGCCAACCCTATTGTTAATCTACCCTTTAGGATGGTAGTACCTGATTGCAGTTTTAACACCCTTACTACCCCTTGGAAGGATAAAAGAGTGCAACACTACAAAACACAAATCTCGCAAATTAAAATTATAAAATTTTATTACTTTCCATTAATGTACATGTATAACACTACAATAACAGTGATTTACAAGTACCCGATACAATTACTCTCACATAATACAAACTCGTATAACTCTAGCAATCAAGACTTTATCCTATCCTTGTGTTGGCCTAGCCTGCAGTGGACGATCCTTCAGAACAATTCTGACCTTGTACCTACGTAAATGAATTCCCAGGCTATGCATAAAGCTTAGTGGGGTATACAATTGATGTAGATGATCATGCCCAACAGTTAGCAAAACATATACTTGAGTCGTAAATGCCTATAAGTAAGCATTAAATAAATATTTTAATCTTACTAATATACAATACAAGCGGAACACCTCAACATATTTCTCCTGAATACATTTTTGAATCATTTACTTGCATAGATAATTGGCAAATATCTTGAACCTAACAATTTACAATACAAGATGAGCATATTGATAAAACATATGATTAGCATATTTTATACGTTAAGAGGCCTGCATTATCCTAAGGAAGTGGATAACCGGAGTATTGAACAGGGACACCCACAGGTACAATACAGAAGTACCCATAGGTACAATATAGGAGTACCCATAGGTACATTATAGGGGCACTTGAAGGTACAATACAGGGGTACCCGAAGATACAATACATAATATTTATGTGACAGGAAGTGACCCAAACGGGGCCAACAGAACATAACGGTATCCACTACTCGGTTAATAGAAAGCTTTTAATCATATTCAATTAACAATAAACATATTGATTCAAAAATAGTGATTCCAGTAAAGATTGCATTACAAGTATACATAACAGTTATTGTAGCTTTTATATCGCATTGATACACATATATCACATTCTTTTTACGCATAATCTCTATAGTAAGTTTCACTCATATAATCTTTCAAAACTTTTATACACATTTTAATTTTCTATGATTTGGTTCGGACTTGGAATAGTATTACAAGCTTCCTACGTATCCCAAGTGTTGGGAATAAGAACCACATAATTCTACACGTTCAAATATACACATAAAATCATTTGCTTATGAAAAGCATACTAGCATATTTACATTTACACACACACATACATATTGTAACGCCCCAATGCCCCTTGGGAGGATATCGGACTCGCTACATACACAAATATGCAATAATACAATCATACAATAGCGAAATCATCATCATGCAGCGGAAAAGAATATTATTAATCAAACATACTTCTTTATATACACTTAATGAACCAGATACAAAAATATCAATATTCAAATTACATGCCTCTTGTATTAATTACATATCATATACAAAAATATTCTTTACATGTACACTTTACTTAACATTACAAAAATAATCATATACAAAAGCAAAGACTCCACTTCTCAACTCTCAGTAGCCAGTAGATGGACGATCCCACAACCGAACCGAACCGAACCTGCGTACCTACACGAAAAAACACCCGTGCTAAGTGATAACGCTTAGTGGAGATATACAGAAACAAAAGACTTCATACGAAGTCACAAACATTACATATATACATATCATTGGCACATAACTGTCATATATATGCTCATATTATATATATCATATGCTTTATCAAATACTTATACTACAGCATAATCATATTCTAAAGCTTTCACATTTATCATGTACTATAAGAGATAAAGTATCATTACATCTCATATACGGTCATATACATATACATTCTTATTTACACACTAAATCATAATTCCATTCGTTTATAGACAAATATACAATAACTATAGGCTGAATTCACATCAATGGTGGATACGGGTGGCCTAGATATTTACTAGCAGTATCAACATTTAGAGATCGAAGTCTCAAATCATATAGATACCCGAAGGTAACAAACTCTAGACCCACAAGAGCTAAACTCTAGCAGCTACAACTCTAACCCTTTATAAGCATGCTTATCTATCTACTACTATGACCATTCAGGCTTATAAATATATACTCTATACTCTATATCAAATATTCTAGATGTATTCAAGTATCTATTAAAATCATTGATCATCAACTCAATTTAAGCATTAACTAAACAAACCATGCAAAGTATAAATGAAGAACCATATATAGTATTATAAATAATGATTTTTCAAAGCATGCAGAGGGGTCGTACCCGCGATAGAAATAAAATACATACAGGGTCGCGCTCGCCGCTGTCAGTTGCACTCGCAATAGAGAGCGAAAATGCCTCTGTTGCGCTCACGCACAAGGTTGTGCTCACGACAGAGGGCGGAAGGGCCTCGGTCGCTCTCGTGCACGCAGACCAGCCTGCGACAGAGAATAGCCCAGTCAAAGTTCGGCTACCGAACTCTCTATCGCGCTCGTACTCGAGACAAAGACCTCCTCAGCGGAAGCTCGGATGACCGAGATCTGTCGCGCTCATGATAGAGCTGAGCTAAACAAATAGATGGCGATCTACACAACTCTTCTCAAGCCAACTTCACTAGAACATGCAATTGACTCAAAACTTCAACCACCCATTACTCAACAATCAAAACATGTTATCCATCATATAACCCAACTTTTACAATTAAAGGAAGTGATCAAATAGTAAAAAGGAACAAATTAAAACAATAAAGTTTTAAACCCAGAAATTCCCATTTTTCACCCAAAATCACTCCTAACTTCCATACTCTCAACTCCAATCCCAAATTCCACATCAAAATCGAAACAAAACTCAAAGGTACATATACACACAATAATATAAAAGCAAGAAATCATACAAAGTCACATAAATTCCAAACATGCATCTCATCACGAAAACAACTAAATCCCAAACCTTAAAAGAAGCTTAATCTACTATTCTTCAATCTCAAGCCTTCTCTTTGCCCTTATCTTTCCTCTTGTCCACAGATTCTTGCACAAACCAACTAAAATACACTTAATCCAATAATCAAAATAGCTTAAAACACATCCAAAACAAGTAAGAAGAAGGAGAAGAAGATAACTTCAGTTCTTACCCACGTTGCAACCAATCACCGTGAAGATCAACTAAAGAAGAAGAAGCAAGAAGGAAAAAGATGAAGAAGAAGAAGAAGAAGAGAAGAAAACTTACGTTGGAAGAGGAGAGGAAGAAAAGCAACGAAAATCTGCTTTTCCTTTCGCTCTTTCTTCCTTTCTTTCTTCTTTTCATTTAATGCTCCCAACTACCCTTCTAGGTGTTGCCTCCTCATTGGCCAACTTTAATAAATCCTTGGCAAAAGTCCTTTAGTAAATTCCCACTTACTCACTCAATTAAATCTTAATAACTTAAATTTTCTTTCAATTACATCCTCACTTAGTCTATAATTTATACTTGTGCAATTACTCTTATACCCTTTTTTATACAATTAACACTGCAAATCCTTCTAGGGTACTCTTTGGGTCCTTGCCCACATATATATATATATATTAACATATACATGTAAACTCATACTTAACAGTGCAAAATTTGAACAAATATCTTTTAATACTGTCAAATAATTATCATAATTAATTTGGTTTAATTCGATTCATTTGATAACAAATTGCACACATAAATTCTGAAAAATAGGGGTCACATGGTGGTCAGATATACTTTCCCACCATGTGGAATGCCAGAAATTAATTACTATCAAACAGAGTGGTTTCACACGGTGGTTAGGACATCCTGCCCACCGTGTGGATCATGTGAACCATAAATCATATTTTCACATAATACACACTTGAGGTAGAGAGAGTTCCCTATAATGCCCTGAAACCTACCCTAGTAGCATTTTGCATAATTAGGGTGGTTAAGGAAGCATGATTATAATTTAAATATATGAAGAGGGGCATAATTGGAAATATATTTCATTTAATTGGTTAATTAGTAATTGCTAAATTGAGAATTTAGCATAAAAGGGTATAATTGAATAAAGAAAGTTGGAGATCATGCTAATAAGAGGATTGTGAAATAATTAAAGGATTAAAAGTGAGAATTGTTTAACTTATATATTGAAGCATGCAAATTCTGTGAATGACACTGTAGACACCGGGTCCCGAGTCCGGCATAAAAGGTCAATGATAATTTTGGATCCTTGATAATTCCCTCCGAAAAAAATAATATATGTGATAATATATAAATATGTGTATGTGTAAAATTAATTAGTTAATGTTGTTTGTTAATTAATTAGTTAATTTATTGGTTAGTTAATTAGTTAATATTATTGTATTAATTAAGATGCATGTAAAATTAAAGATTAATTAGTTAATTAATTAGTTAAAATGTAGAATGTTTAATTAATTAGATAAATTATATATTAAGTAGATTAATTATATCAATGTGTAATGTATGTAATGTTTAATTATATTAAGATGTAATTAATATGTAATGTTTAAATTAATTAATGTGTATGTTATTTGAATTAAGTTAAATTAATTAAAATTAAGAAAAGAAGAAAATGAGGGAATTAATGAGGAAATTACTTGGATACCCTTAACCCTAATTTGAGGGAATAAAAAGAAGAAGATGAAGAAGAACAGAGGAGGGGCTCTTGGATTGCATAGAAAGAAAAAGGAAAAGAAAAGAAAAGAGAGGAAGAAGAAGCCATTGCAAACACAGAGAACAAAGAAATAGAAAAAGAAAAAGAAAGTGAGAGCAAAAGAGAGAGCAAGAAAGAACTGAAAGCAAGACCAAACAAAATCAAAGGAAAATAAAGGGAAAGAAAGAAAGAAGAGGGAGCAATGCCAACGACAGCCAACCAACGACACCGGCGCCGGAGAGGAAAGGAAGAAGAAAAAGAAGAAAAAGGAGAGAAGGTAGCGGGGGCTCCGCCGGCCAACCTCCGCCGCACACGGCGGCACGCGCCTCACCGGAAGAACGACCACCTCTGGACGAAGTGGCCGGTGTCCATCGATCCTCCATCGGACTCTGGCAGCCGGTGCGTGAGGGAGAAGAACCCGAACCGTTGCATCCCGTTTTCCCGGCGATGCCAACTTCATATCGGCGCGTGGACACAACCGGCGGGTTCCTCGGGCGCCGATCTTCCTTCCGGCGAGGTGGTGTCGGTCACCCCCTCCTCCGGCGATCCTCCGGCGACCGGTAAGCCTCTTTTCCTCTTTTTACTTATTTTTTAATATTATTAATATTAATATTAATATTATATTAATATTATATTTATTTATTATTCTGTTATTATTATTATTATTATTATTATTATTATTATTATTATTATTATATGGTTAGTGTTAATTAATTGTTATATTTGTTTATTATTAGTATTTTGTGTTATGTTAATATTATTATTATTGTTAATATTATTATTGTCTAATTTGTGTTAATTTTATGTTGATGTTATTATTTAATTGATTTGTGATTATTTAATTTTATGTTTTATTATTATTATAATTATTATAATTATTATTGTATTATATTATTATTGTTATTATTATTGTTATTTATTTATGCAATTATTTATGTATTCATTTATTTATTTATTTAGAAATATGTAATTACTATTTTATTGCATTTTATGTATTTGTGGTCTGTAATAATAAAATGATTTTCGACCGCTCTTAAAAAGAACCACCACACAAATGTTTTCTGTTAAATAGAATGTTTGCTAAATAAAATTGGATCAATGTCCTATTTTTACCCAATAAAATTATCACATAAAAATTATTTTCCATAATGAATGCATGCGAGGATCAATGTCCTCATTGTTAATGAATAACCCGTTTTATGCATGTATCGCACATTTACAAACGAGGGTTGTATTCTGCCCTTAGTATTATTGTAAATTTATTTTATGCTTTAATGCTATTTTATTTTATGCTCTTAAATGGATGAATGCGCTTTAATTTAAATTGCATCGTGTGGAGAGAGAGCGAATCAATGATAATTAAAATTTGATCATAAAATAATCGAGGTAGAAATAGATGAGAAATTCTGAACCCAGCTCTGGTCTTTGGGCTCAAAGAGGCGAGAGGTTTACCCTCCAAGATACCTCTTGTGTCACGAGGCTTTAGCGTTAATCTTAGGCTCCTTAGGGCGAGAGGTTACCCTCCAAGACCCCTTTGGCTGGCCCAAAATGGATACTAAGCGCAGTCTTAGGCTCTCTGAGGCGAGAGAAACTTTCCCAATGTTCTATTGGGTGGCGACTCCATGAAACCTCCCTGTTGCCCAACATAAACGCACTTGCAATTTATTGCAAGCTGTCAACGGACCCACAATTGCCCGATCACCCTCGAGCGGGCGGTCAGAAGGGCGGCCGCGGGGATCCGACGCGCGTCACAGACACATAGCTAAAGTGAGGAATGGTTGAGAAAAACCATTCTTTGTGAATTGAAGGTGGATAATGCCGGAAATCACATTGTTTTTCTTCCTTACTAACCTTATATGAAATTAGTTAAAGAATAACAAAAAGAATTGTATTTGCTAATTGAGTTTTGTAATTCTAGTTTTGTCGGTAAGTTTAGTTCCTCATTCTGTTTTCTTCTTTAGTTTTTAATTTTGTGGAAGAATTGCTGGAATTGAGGGAAATAAAGATGTTAATGAAGGGTTTTGAATGTGTTCATATCAGTGCATGAAGTTAATAAGAAGAAGAAAGGGAAGGAAGTAATGGAATAAGCTAAAGAATTTGAAGAAGTGACTTCATTCAGGTTTGGGAATCAATTTTTTTAATTTTGTGGATTTGTAAGTGATTTGGTTTTAAAATAGGAAATTCTTGTACCTGATAAGGATTTCAGACTGCTAAAAGATAGAGAATCAATGATTAAAACCTTGTTTTGCTAAATGTGAATAATCTCTTGCATTTAAGACTAATTATGGGTTGCCGTAGTTTAATGAGCAGGTTCCTACCAATTTGTATCTGTAGTTATGAGGTTAAATATTGAATAGGTTCAATAGGTTGACAGAGTTTTCTTTTTAAATTATAGAAATGCAGGAAATTGTATTATGATTTCTGTTAATTTTGGAACAAATTTAGTTTATTTGACATAATCCTTGAGTTGGGAATTCAAATTGTAAGATTAGTATTTTTTTTTTAGTGAATTTAAAATATCTGAGTACTTTGGTCATGAAGGGAATTGAGGTCATAATGGTTGAATTTAAAGGCAAGTTGTGTTAATGCATTGATTATTCTGCAGAATTCAACTTCTGTAATTTTCCAGTTACACAGCAGTCAGGTTTATCTTACCACTGTGTAATCGTGTTCTGGAAGTTAAATTTTGCCAGTTTTTGGTTTTACACTGCGGTTCGGATGTTCTTACTGCCGTGTAAGCATATTCTGGATGAGAAAATTGTCAATCTTTGGTTTTACACGGTGGTTAGGATTTCCTTCCCGCATTGTAAAAACATTCTGGACTGGTTTTTGGCCTACGAGTTGTTTTACATGGTGGTCATGGTATTTCTTACCGCTGTGTGGTAAGTCTGACCGCCTTGTAAAATAATCTTACCATTGTGTAGTTGCATTCTATTTAGCATCTTTTGAATTTGCTAGTTTATACAGCTGTCAGAAATTTCTTACCACCGTTTAACTTGTCTGACCACCGTTTAAATAGCTTCTATTTTGAAAAACAAATTTCATGCTATTTACATGATGGACAGGAAAGTCTTACCTCTATGTAACCTCTATTTTCAGCATTTTGTATCTTCATTTTTATGCATTTTTGTACGTCCTGCTTTTACTTGAAAACCTGTATTATCTATTTAATGATTATATAAAGATAATATATGACTAAATTGCTACGAAATGGAATAAATTCTGATGAGTTATCAATTGATATGTTAATTAATTATATTTCAAGATTTTGAATAGTAATTGATTTATGAACAGTATTCTAAAGATTGAGAATACATAAGTATTTTGATATTTAATGAAATTGATATGTTTTTATTGGATTACTTGAGAATTTGAGTTATTAGAGTACCTGCTAGTCAGTCTAGGTTGCGAATAGATAGGCATGCATATAGGGGGCTTGAGCAGCTGCTACTTGATTATTTTCCCTGTAGGGATGCTAGATTATTTTATTACAATTCATTCCTTCGAGAATAGGTTGTTTGATATCTTCCGTTTGAGGATGCTTGAATCTTCCCATCAGGGATGCTTGTTTTCATTCCTTCGGGAATGCTTGATTAACTACCCATTTTCCGCACCCATAGAAAGACAAGCAGTGAGGTTTCCGGATAATGTTTTGTTTTTAACCCATTTATATTACTAGTATTCATTCTGAATATGTTGATACATGAACTTTGGTATTATAAAGTTAAATTCGGATAAATAATACATTTTATTTGATTTCTTAATTAATTATCCTTTTGTATGAGTTATCATTTATTTTTAAGTTGTATCTTTAACTCTTGCTTTGCTTATGACATACGTATGTTTGCATCGATGACTCATGTGAGGGGTCATCCAGTATCACCTTTGAATCCCCACTAAGCTTTATGCTTAGCACGAATTTTTTTTTAATCTGTGTAGGTTTTCGTGATAGCTCCGCTCAAGAGAATATTTCGCAGGGTTATAAAGCGTCACAGGCATATGATCTGAATGAAGGTTTTGTTGGTATAGGTTTCTCTTTGACGTATATTTTGTAATTATAAGAGTTCCCTTTTGTATAAAATGTTTTATAATATGAGGTCTGTAAATTCTAACTATGGGATCTGAACTTTTCTCTTTTGGTAATGCATGGTTTAACTTATTTTGTTATAAGATATAAATATGGATAGATTTATCGGTATGTTTCTGATTATATGTTGTCTAGTGTGACACCCCTTTGATAAGATCTCTATTTTGTCGGTTAATCTTTGTTAAGTAGTTAGGGGTGTAACATTTGGTGGTATCAGAGTATAGGTTTAGTCGGTTCTGGACTTTAGAAATATAGAGATATGTTCTAGTAGTGCCTGTGATGACCTAATGCGAATATAATTGTTTTTTTTTATAGATTATTAGGATGACTGGATCTCGAGAATCTATCGAAGGATCAGCTGAAATTTCAAATCCTTTTAACCAAGATCGGTCAGTATAGGTGTAACACCCTTATACCCTATACGTATACTGCCGACCTAAAATATACTGTGCGATTATCATGCTCGCTTAAAGGTCAATTGTGGCAATTTTTTTTTTATTCACTTGATCATTCAATTCACTTAACAAATTCGCTTAACAATTCCACTAAACATTTTCACTTATTAACTTAGTTGCCAATTGACCTATAACTGTCTAAAGTTTCTATTCATTGTTCAAAATTTCGGCAATATAACGGCTTATATTTCTCACTACCCAAACCTGCAAATTTCAAATTCCACAGCCCCGGCAAGGGCACAACAATATGTCATTCACATCCATGCCATTCACAGTCTAAAACATCCAGTCATGAAGTCACATCATTCACATACATAAATACACATAAACCATCATATAATTAAATTCCATCTTTATATACATGCAAATACAAAATTCCCAAAACATACAAAATATACCTTTCAATCCTTCTTCGGTGCTTGTTCCAACCAGACTAAGGTATGCTGCTCCGACCTAACGCGTACATACACGCAGTAAAAACAACTACGTGCTGAGCATTTATATGTCCAGTGGTGGTTACAAATCCATAAATTTCCACTACTACTACTTAATCAATTAACTATACTACTTTATTTTATTAACTGCATTATTATTATTATTATTATTATTTGATCAATTAATCCACTAAATTAACCACATAAATAAGCATTAAACCTCATTATCCACTAATTACATTAAAATCCTTTTATTAAATTTACTATTCCACTAATTTCACTTTTACCCTCAATTACCTTATAATTAAAATTATACTTTTATTTACTATTATTTCTTATTTATTATCTTTATCTTAATTACTCAATTAACTCATCAATTAATCACATAATTAAACATTAAAACGTATCACACACTAATTACGGTTTAATTCTTTTATTCTAACTCTTATTCCTTTAGTTACATTTTTACCCTTAATATTTTTCTGTGGTTTCCAATTTTACCCTTATCTTTTTCATTAATTACATCCATGTCCTTACTTTTCACTTAATACCATTTATGTTCCCACTTTTACACTAATTCCACTTATGACCCTTCTTTTACACTAAATTACTATTTTACCCTTAGTTATTCTTTATTTACATTTTTAACCTCATTTAAACTTATTTTCCACTTTTACCCCTTGATAAGTTCTTTAATTACCAAAATACCCTTTTTACTTTAAATTTCCACTTTTAACCTTATAATTTCTCAAAATTACAACTAGGTCCCTATTTTATCACTTTTTCACCAAATTACCATTTTAACCTCATATTTTACCAAAATTACCATATTACCTTTACGTTTACACTTTTTACCTAACTTTACTACTTTTTATCAACTTATTATAAAATTACGTTTAGTTCCTACATTTTCACTCATTTACATAAATACCCTTTTTAATTACACTTTTCACCTATTTAACACTATTTTTACCCATTAAGTACATAATTACAATTTTGCCCTCAAATTTTTGATTTCTATCATTTTAATCTTGTTTTCACTTAATTTCATATTTATTATTACCCTAATCACTTTAATTACATAATTACCAAAATGCCCCTATATTATTATAAAATTACGTTATTGCCCTTCTTTTCATTTTAGTTACAATTATGCCATTTACTAATCATACTTCCACAATTATCCACTTTTTATTTTATAACATATATATATATATATTTTACCCGTTAATCACACATTTTCATGGTAAATTACATTTTAGCCCTTAAACTTTTATTTTCTTCAAATTAGTCCTTTCTTTACTCTTTATTTACTATATTTTACAATGAATCTCTTAATTATAATTCCACAGTTATTTACTTTTCACTTTATAATATATATTAATTAATCCACTAATCACTCATTTTCATAGTAAATTACATTTTAGCCCTTAAACTTTTATTTTCTTCAAATTAGTCCTTTCTTTACTCTTTATTTACTATATTTTACAATGAATATCTTTTTAATCAATTCTTTTCAACTTTGCCTCTAGTAACACCCAGTAGCTATCACTAGACTGGATATGCGGGACTGGGCGCTATAGCCCTAACCTATCGAAGTGGCCACTTGGGGGGCCAAATTACACTTTGGTAGTGTCGAAGTGGCACTAGGGTGCTAAATTATACTTCGACGACTCTATACATACATTTTACACTACACTGATATATAGATCGTCATTGGTCTAAATTTGCAAGTCGCCATGACTTGCCACCGCGGCTTACACTGACGTTCCTATGGCTAGCCATATATATCTTGAACTAGATTTCACTACCGGACAACTACTAAGGGCAATAATTTATCAAAGTTCATATAAATATCATATTATGTCAACACACATATTTTAACATGCACTTCATTTTCACTTACCACTTTACATACATACTCATTTATCATTGTTTAGCCATTATATGCCATTAAATGAGATATATCATCAAAATACACATAATATATGTCATGTATACCATTCGGCCCAAATGACACAGTTTCATATCTTGCACTATAATTTCATTTAATCACTCGGTTCGGTTTGAATTCGGTTATTATACAAATTCGGTTCGGTTCGGTTTCATAAAATATTGTAATTTCGGTTTTCGGTTATTTCGGTTCGGTTCGGTTATTGAACCGAACCGACCGTTGCACACCCCTAAATCACTCAATCATTCTCTTTACATGTTATACATGTTATAAATACCAATTACAAGCCATATTACACAACATATCCCCTTAATTTCTTTAATAATCAATTCGACCCAACTTATATAATTTCATTAAGTTTGTTTTTCAATCTTTTAACTATTCCATTATACATTACACATGTTATGCACATTATAACCATCATTTATATGCTATAAAACTCATATATACATTATGAGTTTCTTGAGTTACTATTCAGCCTACCTTAGGGATTTCATGCCAATGTGTTTTAATTTAGTCTAAGCATGTTTATACACTAATTTAAGGCCACTAATCATGATTATCAAGTTAGATTTAATTAATCATGCCTAAATTACATACTTATACTTAAACATAACCTAATATTCAACTTAAAACAATGGAAATAAAGGGATTTTCTAACCACAAACCTCAAATTCTAGCTCTACACTCCCTTAAGCTTCCTTTTCCTTCACTTTGGCTTGAGAAAACTCCTCCTCACCTTGATAATCTACCATGGCCGAATTGAAACAAGCTCATAACATTAAAAGCAAACTTTTTTTTGCAAACTAACATCATAAATGAATTCTATACCCTTGAAAACCCCCATAGGGACCAATAATGTAACACCCCGCCATCCCCGTTGGAAGGATACCGGAGTGCCACGCGGGTAAACACATATAACGAATCCATATTCACATGTATAAACAAAAAACCAAATGTAAAATAAAGAAACTTTTAATCATGTACTAGTAAATCCTTTTTACATATAACATATATCTGTACTGTTTTACAAAATGAGGCTTGTAATCGAATACATATACAAAAATCATATTTGCTTCTTTACACAAGATTTACTCTGCTATATACAAGCCATATACAAAAGTTACAGCGGAAGACTTCAAAAATAACTTCATCAAAAGACTCCTAGTGGCCGACCCGCAGATATCTGACTCCAAATCCAAACTCGCCACCTGCACGGGAAAAGAGCCCGTGCTAAGCGATAACGCTTAGTGGGGAGGAACAAAACAAACTAACAATATGCATATACAATATTTACAACAATACTATAATCTCATCCCAATCATAAACATACATTACCAGTAATTAACTATTAAAACATAATTAAAATCTACATATTTCTCACCATTGCAAATACATATACACTCAAGGTGTATAAACACAAAGTTATACTATATTTCATATACAACATATACCTTTAATCTTGTCAATAAACATCTCAACATATAGATATATATAAATATATATAACACATATAAACATGTAGCCTGATTAGTCTGAATACTCTCTAGAAGTGGATACGGTCATTTGGATACTGATTGGACACAGTATCCCAAGCATATAGAGACATGAGTCTCAAACATGTATTTTCCATATAGAGACCGGAGTCTCGCTTTATTTTCATATAGACCAAACATGGTCGAAACAAGGATCCAAATGGACCCGCATATATCGTTTTATCATATAGCAGCTGCACACACACTCTGACCTAAGTAAGCGCTTACTTATCCACTACTATGACCATTCAGGCTCGAATGAATACAACTCAATAATTCATGTATTCATGTACATTGATTAAAATCAGAAACATATACATATATTCAAATATTAATTACCGGAAGTAATAAGAACTTATAATTCATCTTGTAATAATCCATGTATACGTGTATACTAATCGAATCCAGAAACATGTAAACATATTCAATTATCAAACACAGAAGGTAAAAAGAACACAAAACCCGCATTGGAATAACTATATTCATGTAAATTATAGACATATCATTCATGTACCCTAATATTAAATTATTTAATCAAGTATACAACTCAATAATTCTCGTATCTTGTCATGTGAATTTCATTAAATACTAACTTATATTTCATATATACACGTATATTGATCCAATTCAGAACATTTAAATGTATAAATATCAATTACAGGAGATGATAAGAACAAATAGTTCATACTGAAAAAGTCCATGTTAAATAAATTATAAACATGTAAATCATGTAGATTAATCATTAATCATGTATACAAAACCCAATATTATGCAATTATCCAAAATACAATACAATTTTAACTCAAACATTTGTCATGTAATGCAAAAACCCTTAGAACAGAAGTTAAAACTTTGTTTTAATAAAACAGGACAGCAGGGAAGGCTGGTCACGCCGTGACCATTCGTCACGTCACGTGACACAGGCTTCACGCAAGTGCCAGGCAAAAAGCAAGGCAGTCACGGCGTGACCATCAGTCACGTCTCGTGACGCCTGTGAGGAGAGGGGAAGAGAAGAAAAATCACGAGAAGGAAACAGGCGAGGTCGCGAGGCGTGATGCTTCATCACGTCGCGACTTCCAAAAGGGAGGAAGGTCACGGCGTGATGCTTCATCACGTCGCGTGAGCTTCCTCTCACAGACTTCTCCTTCTCCCAACTTCTCAGATATCTCAGATAAGGGGATCACGGCGTGATGCCCCATCACGTCGCGTGACCTTCTTCAGGGAAGGGGGTCACGGCGTGATGCTCCATCACGTCTCGTGATCTTCTACACACACTACTTCTTCTTCTCCAACAAATTTCCAGAATTCCCAGAAAGAAAACGTGAAAAACCAGAAAATCAGAAAACAGAGTATTTCTAAAATCCAAAACTCCACTTTATCTAAAACCATTTTTCATGCAATCATAATTCGAATACGTACCTTCAAGTCTCCAGAGCACATTCACAGCACTTATAACACAAATAAAACATTTTTACAATTAAACAGAGGCAATGTCAGAATATCAACTTTCCAGGTTTTCCACATTCAAACTCATATATATTCATCTCATTGCATGTTCATGTCATTTACATATTGAACTTCCTTCTTTCTACAGGAATCATGTATACACAGTACATATTTCATGCATTTTAATAGACAACACACACATAGCCAATTTTGACAATAAACAGCAAGTAGGATCCCAGTTCAATAAAGAACAGACACTCCCAAACCTGTATCGAAGCTCAAAAACGTCCACTTGCACTCTCAGTCCACTATCTTGCCCTTTTCCTTTCTCTTTCCTTTAATCCTTAGATGCTTGCAAACAAATAAAGCCACAATTAAAACCCAAGAACAGAATCTCTAGAAACCCATATGAGAAGAAGAACCACACGAAACCAATAGCCACTTACCTTCTGTAACTTCTTTTCTAATCTCAAACCCTAGTTCCACAATGACTGAACACACATGCAAATGATAGGAAGAACAGAAAAATGAAGAAAAGGCAGAATGTGGTTTGCGTGAGAGAAAACCAGAAAAGAATGAGAAAACTTTTTCAGTCCTTTCCCTCACCACGTGCACATCCTCCTTCCACTTGGCACACATGCACCAGAATCACTAATCCACTTATTCTCTTTTACCTTTTGATCCAAAATATTTACCAAAAAATCCTTGTCAAAATACTCTTTCCTCACTAAACTAGACATTTGCAATTAAACACTATTATTTCCTTACAATTAAATCCTCTTACATTAATAGATGACTCAATTGTCCTTAAAATATCCAATGAAAATTGCCAATTTTCGATTAGGCCACTTATGGGGTGTGACAAATAAACCTTATTAAAACCACTTAAATCTCTTACCTCAAAAATTGACCTAAACTTTGAACAGTTGAAAAATCCCACTTCCAAAGCTTCAAATGGACTCCAAATTTGATTTCTAGATTGTAGAGGAGCTAAAATTAATCTAGGAGGCTTAAATTTGGGGAGAACTTTGAGGGAAGTTGAAGAAAAATGGAGGAGAAAGAGAGAAAATCCATTCGATTTTGAAAGAGAAGAAGAGGCGGTGGTTTTTCTGATTTCTCTAGAGAAATCCAGCTAATTCCTTCCTTATAATTGAACTGAATCGGTCCAACCGATTTAGACTAAAATTTCAGTTTTTCGGTTCATTTGCACTATTTCAAAGAATCTATGTGTTCCTCACCTTATTTTCACTTCTAAATAATTTCAACATTCTTAAAATATCAAAACTAGTCTTCCTGTAAATTTTTAGCTCAATCGGAGTGCATTTGGGCCTCGGTTCACTTAAACCGTTCTGATTCAACCACTTTTTATTCTACCGTAAAATCCAATTCTAATACTGTCAAATCTTACAGGAAATTATTATATGCCTTTATACTCCCCACTACAAACCCATTAGAGCTCAATAACTATTTTTAGATGCTCAGTCAAACCTCGGTTCAATTTGAACCGAATCGGAGGTCAACTTCAGAATGACTTTTGAAGGCCTATTTAACTCTGTTTTTACTCCAGATTTCACCACTAGACTTCTGACGACCCACAGGTCATTTTCACCAAATTAAAATTTTTCGGTCGACGGACGCCGGGCCGGCTGTATGGCTACCCCAAGGTTAACCACCCTAAAATTTCTATACCACAAACACACTTTACACTCGATATTATCCCACATAATCATACTTATGAGAACACTTTACACGAATATCACACTAGAAACACTGCAATCTTACACTAACACTTTTAGACCGGTATTTGGGCCACTACAACAGGGTCCATCTACATCAATTGGGAATGAAATGCCTGCACCACCCATACCTATGGAAGCTTTATTTAAGATGACTCAAGATATGGCAAGAGTTCTGGATAGATTAATCGTACCTAAACCACCTACTGATGTTATGAGAAAACATGGTGTAGAGGAATTTCTGGGGACAACTTTAGATGAATATGAGAAAGCAGAGTTCTGGTTAAAAAGGATTCAAAGGATTCTTGAGGACATTAGATGCCTAACTGAACAAAGGGCTACGTGTGCTGTTTACAAGGAGCAGCTTATGATTGGTGGAAGCTAATGATAAAACATCCACTGTATGCTAAACCTGTAACATCCCTTACCCGTAAGTGGTAACCCATACTGTGATTCAGCGGGTTCCCGACGACGGTCAAGAGCGTTACCGAAAAAAATATTTAAAACTTATAAAGTTTTAAGCTGACATCTGAGTTATAAAATTTCTTTCCTTTTCAAATACGTTTGTACAGTTAATCATAAACTTACTATGAAATCACAATTCAAAATATACTCCTTCAGAACTTATTACAAGTAGTTCAATTGCATGACTAATATCGCTTTTACAAAACTTATATTTCAAAATTAGAAATCTTACATACACTTTTAAGACTATATGTGATGCGCGCCGAACCCAGCAAGGGCTCCCGCTGAATCCGCTTCTTAGGATTCGAGGGACTGGTTCGCGTCTTTTTGATCATGGGCGCCATGAGACATTTTGGACGCTTCCTTCCCAATAGAACATTGGAAAGGAACATCTAGCCCCATGGCACTTTTGGGCACTTTTGAGGTATCATGGAGTTGCCACCCAATTCACGAGCAATTGGGAAAGGTCTCTAACCTCTTATTGGTCAAGACCCGAGATTGGTGTTCGGAACTCCCCTCTTATTCATGATTTGGTTAATTATAAATGAGTTTTTAACTCCCTAAAATTCTACCTCTCATCTCACACGATCAATGCATTTAAATTAAAGCGCATCGTAAGCATCCAAAAGCAATAAATGAAAGCGATAAGGAAAGCAATAAAGTAAAGCGGTAAAAAAAGCGGTAAATACGTCAAGCACACAATTATAAGAGGAATTGGGGCGGAATACAACCCCAAACAAAAGAAAATTAGAGTGTAAATTAGGACATAATACAATCCCCAAGTGAAAATAATATTGCCCCAAAATTAATTACAAGGGCCCAAAATGTATGAATATAAATTTAAACCAACAAAATCAAACACAAGAGAAACATACATAAATCGGGATATTTATTTGGTTTGTGAACATTGGTTCCTTCGCACTCATTTAAAGAGGGATCGAAGAGTTGTTTGATTGTTAATTTGGAAAACGGGGATGAGTGATCCCATTTTTGAAAAAAAGAAACTCTTCATTTTATTGTGATATTTTTATTATTTGGCTAAAATGAGGGACATTGGTCCCAATTTTATTATTGAAAACCCAATTTAATTGTACAAATATTTTTGTAATTTTTTATCACACGCATGCATAAATGAAATAATTATTTGCAAACAAACACAAAATACATAAAGAGGGTCGAAAAGATCTCACCAAACCGACGCGGTATCCTACACGTGGTGACCCATCCGGGAGGTCACCAGAATGCTCAAACAACGTGACTCAAATTAAATCTCAAACAGAAAAGCGACATCAAAAATATTAGTAACGATTTTAAAAATTAATCAAGTAAAGACAAAATAATAATTGGTCACAATAATAAATAATGATGATAATAATAATAATTATAAGGTAACACAACAAAATAATAACAACAGTAACTATAATAATAATAATAACAACAACAACAACAACAAAAATAACAACAACAACAACAACAACAACAACAACAACAACAACAATAATAATAATAATAATAATAATAATAATAATAATAATAATAATAATAATAATAATAATAATAATATATGATGATAATAAACAATAATGAATATGATATACATGAACATAGTAATAATAGTAAATATGATAATGATGGCAATAATAATAATAATAAACATAATAATAACTATAATAATGATAATAATAATAATGAGGCAAAACCTAGACTAAATGATGTTAACAGGGATGGCGTAATAGCACAAAATAGTGATAATAATAATAATAATGAAATTAATAGACAAAAAGGTAACAAAAATAACATTAATAAAACAAAACAATATTAAGGCAATGGGAAGCAAACAAATAATCAATAATAAAAATATTAATAATAATAATGGCAGTGATGAATGATGATGATAATAATAATAATAATAATAATAATAATAATAATAACAACAACAACAACAACAACAACAACAACAACCATGGTAACAACATGATAACAATAATGTGATAATAATAACAAAAATAACGAAATTAACAACAATAAATGACAAACAAAATTAAATGAGAACGGGTCCAAAGTGTTTACCCTCAGAATTTATAAATTAGAAAATAAAATGCCTTGATTCATCCTCCTTGTCGATTTTATGGTAATAAACACAAAAATATTTTAGAAAAAATCAAGTTTTAAGCAAATAAAACTCAAGAAACTATTTTTTGGAGAGATAATACCAAGCGAAGGAAATTGATTTTCCTTGCTTGAAAAAAAATCCCCGGATGAAAAATGTTTTTGAAGAAGAAAAGAAGAAGAAAAGCTAAAATAAAATCTGGATATATTTTTTTGGCTTTTTTGAAGACTTTCGGCTGCTCCCCCCCAAAACCATGAGAGAAAACTCCCTTTTTTCCTTTTGAATAAAATTACAGCCCCCTTGAAAATGAAGGATGAAACCCTTTTAATTTCTGTTTTGGCAAAAAATGGGAAGAGAGTAAAAGTGTTTTCATTTTTAGTTACCCAAGAATTGCACAAAAACGTGAAAGAAACAGACTGAAAATAAAAAATCAGAAATCGCAGGAAACAGCGACCGCAGCAAAAAATGGTTGCATGGGGGGGGGGGGGGGGGGGGGGGAGGCAGAGCGTGCCCCTCGCTGGCAAAGCGTGCGCCAGTGGGGTGCACGCAGGCAAGTGCTGTGTGCGCACGCAGCTGCTTTCGCTGCTACGCGCGCGCCCGCAGCCTCCGTTACGGGTACGGCTCGTACGTGTGGCACACGAAATAAGAAATAAAATAAAATAAAATAAAATAAAATAAAAAGGAAATAAATACAAATAGTAAAAAGGAATAAAAGAGAGCAAAAGAAATAAATTTTTGCGCTAAAATTTTTGGAGGAACAAAGGGAATTTTCGACAAGGGGAGCGACATTTTTGACACCTTTACTGGCAAGTATCATTTTTATCATCGAGTAATTCTGATCTTAGACTGCCTCGAGACCCGGTGTCTACGGTTGCCCCTAATTTTGGGGAACTCTAGGACTTAGGTGCCTAAGTGACCCAAAATTTAGAAAAGAAGGAAAAAGATACGTACCTGAGGCGGTCGCTTTTTCGGACTGGAAGAGATTGCTGGTGTGTTATCCTTTTTGAGGTGGTGCCCCTGGGAGGTCTTTGGCTAATCGGTGCCCCTTGAGAGGTCTTTGACTGGCTGGTGCCCCTTGAGAGGTCTTTGACTGGCTGGTGCCCCCTGAGAGGTCTTTGATTGGCTGCCCCCTGAGAGGTCTTTGACCGGCTGGTACCCCCTGAGAGGTCTTTGACTGGCTGGTTGCTCCCTGAGAAGTCTTCGGTTGATCGCCCCCTGAGAGGTCCTCGGTTCACTGGCTGCTCCCTGAGAAGTCTTCGGTTGATTGCCCCCTGAGAGGTCTTCGGTTCAGTGGCTGCTCCCTAAGAAGTCTTCGGTTGATTGCCCCCTGAGAGGTCTTTGGTTAGCTGGTTGCTCCCTGAGAAGTCTTCGGTTGATCGCCCCCTGAGACGTCTTCGGTTCGCTGGCTGCTCCCTGAGAAGTCTTCGATTGATCGCCCCCTGAGAGGTCTTCGATTAACTAGCTGCTCCCTGAGAAGTCTTCGGTTGATCGTCCCCTGAGAGGTCTTCGGTTCGCTGCCCCCTGAGAGGTCTTCTGATGGTTAGTTGGCCCTTGAGAGGTCTTCGGTTAGTTGGATTGGATTGTATTGGTGTTTTGATCGATGTCGTCACTTGCCATTCATCGGTTCTCTCTTTTTATAAGATTTAGAAAGCCAAATATGCAGGAAAAATAGTGAGCATGCACGTGAGATGCATATGTATGCAGGAATGAAGGATAAAAATTCATCTGAGTGGATTTGGAGACGACAGCCGATTTGGTCATAATTTACAGCAAGATCAGTGCCCCCTAGAATTGCTTTTAAATTTCATGCCTCTGGGGGATTATGAGGTTCTCCTCCGATACCTGTAGTCATTTTTTGAAGGTAGCGCGTCCCTCGTGGATTTTCACACTAGCTTTTTTTAGCGTGAAATGCATCATTTTCAGATTTTCACATAACCCTGTGCCTTATTTTTTTGCCTGGAATGGACCCAACCCAATCCAGCGGCTTTTATTCACTTTATTTTTTGTAGGACAGACTGCCTATTCCCAGGTTTTCACCCTGCCCTTTGGCCAAACTTTTGCTTAGAGCGCCAGTCACGGTTTTCATCTCTAACAGCCTTTTTTTGTGGGAGTTGTGGTGAAAGATCTTTCAGGTACGGTCGGCATGTTCTTATGTCTCGGATTATGGTTGTATGAGCTTGGTTCTTATCATGAAGATGCTGTAGGATTGGCTTCACAGTGGGTAGCAAGATGAGTTGACTGAAGTGCTTGAGTGGCGAGAGTGGTAGAGGGTAGTCATCGTAAAAGATCTTTCAGGTATAATCGGGTGTATTTGTGTCTTAGATCATGGTTGCTTGAGCTTGGTTCCTATCATGAGGGTACTATAGAATTAGCTTCACAATTGATAGCAGGATGAGTTGACTTAAGTGCTCGAGTGGACAGAGCGTCGGAGGGTAGATAGTAACAATGTGCTGATTTTATGCTGGAACCAGGCAACTTTGAGTATGAAAGATGAACTGCTCTGGTCGGAGGCTACACCCTCGCCTCCATAAGTGCTTGTAAGAGAAGAGTACTTAGCCCCGCAGTAGATAATATGACCTATCGACTTAGGAATCTGGTTGGTGAGAGCAGAAGTAGAGTATAGCCATTTAGATTTCACACATTCAGTAATGAACGGTGTTTCTCTTTTTATAAAAGAACTAGGAAATGATGAGTGAAACTGCTTTTGTTTTATATTTTTCGCGAAATTGTGCATATTTCAGTATGATTTTATAACACATGATCATTATCTAACATGGATTCAGAATGAAAAATTACATTTAATCTCGGAATAGATCTTGTAAGCATCAGACTCCTGTTTCCAATAAGCTCTCACGGGTTTTCTTGACTGGATATTTTCTCTCAAGCCTCTGATTTTTGACCAGGACACCTTTTTTCGGTTTTCATCCTGACGAGGCGCCCAATTTTAGCAAGGCCACCTTTTTTTGATTTTCAACCCGCGGGGCATTTATTTTCTTCTTTTGATTTTTTAGTCTTTAGACATGGACCTTCTTGGGTCTGTTGATGCTGACTGGTTCTTTGAACTTGCTCCCCTTGCTGTCTATTGGAATGCTGCTCCCTTGGGTAAAAACTTTTCAAGAACGAATGGGTCTTCATATGTTGGTCTGAATTTACCTCGTCCCTCTGGAATACCCGGACCTATTTGCTCGAAGACCAAGTCTTATTCTTTCGGTGGGTGTTTTCTGACTTTCTTCCCAAATGATCGGATAAGGTGTTTACTGATAGATCTGATAGCGATAGTAATCCCAAAACCCATTTCCGTTTGACGTGCTTAGTTGCTGTAGCTGTTGCTTCCATGACTGCCCCGTAAGGATTTGACGCGCTTTAACGGGCAGTAATGTTTTTGCCTCATGCATCAAGGTGTAAAGCGTGACTCTTGTAAGGGTTCCAATTGCAGACCCTAGAATGGGTCTACTCCATAACCTTCTTGGCCTTCCTCTCATTTGGTATCTCTGCTGTATGTCATCAGCTCATCTCTCGTACAGCACACCCTTTATACTTATAGACCGGGTGGATGGCTCACGGATTAGTCTTCAGGTCTTTTCAATGCCCAAGAAGAATGGCAAGATATAGGTATGTCTCTTGCACTGCACACCTTCTACACTGATGAACTGGGTTGATAGCTTATGAATTAGTCTTTAGGTCCTTTTCAGTATCTAAGAAGAACGGCAAAATGCAGGCATGTGTAGACCAACGGGATTTGAACAAAGCTTGCCCCCAAATAGCATTCCCTTACCCCCTGATCAATTCTCTCTTTTTTTCTCTCTTTTTTTTTTCAATTTAATTAATTATTTTTTTTTTGCTCCCCAAAATTTTTTATTTTTTTTTGCTCCCCAAATTTCTTTCTTTTAACAAGTTTCGCTCAAATCCTGAAGTTTACACATACTTGCACTTTTCTTCTTAACCATTGGGACCATCGTTGTTCAGTCTAATCGGGCATTGCATCTCAGTAAGAATTTTGGTCCCGTCCCTGCTTATGGATCTCCCCTTTCAACCATTTCTACCCACTTCAGCTTAAGTCTTCTGAGCTTCTGTGTCACCTGTCCATGATTAGGATACATTGGCATAGCGAGTTTGGCGGCTTCATAATCATCTCTTGGCATGTCTTCATAGGTCCAGGCAAAGACTTTTTATTATTTTTTTTATTTTCTCTCTTTTTAATCTCTCTTCAGGAGTCATAACAGATGCTATCAAGATTTTCTTTGGGTTCCCCAAAGTTTCGAGATTAAATGGAATGGAATTAGTTGAATCAATGTCAAATATACATGTACCATGATTATGCATAGTGAAATCACAAGCAACATCACACAAATCAATAAAAACATCCATTCCACTTCATAAAAGTTAGCATTAAAACATCATCATTAAGTAGTTCAATAATATAAAGAGCATCTAAATAGCTAGCATCCTCCTTTCTTGCCAACACGGATGCTGTAGTCGATGGTCTATCATCATATTCAGGAACCATTCCCTTGCCTCCTCGATTCCTCACTAATGAGGCCTTGAATAAGCTTTTTCATAGTTCGGCACCCATCAGTCTCATGCCCAGTATGCTGGTGGTAGGCACAATACAAATCTGCTCGGTGACTGGGATGCCCTTGGCTTCTGGAGGGTTTTGTAGGCTTTGGTTGTAGCTTCCCCTTATCGATGAAGTGAAAGAGGTGCTCAAATAAAGGCTTACCCCAAATGGTATAGCAATCTTGAGTAGCTCCAATGTTTGGAAACTTGGTGGCTCCAACACCTCTGACACTATTATCGCCGAGACTCGAGCTTTCCTGATTATCACCCCCAATGATGTTGCCCCATCCTTCAAAGGCCATTAGCCGTTTGTCATTAATAGAATCTTGCACTTGACCTTTCGGGGCTTGGTAATCATCCCTCAGGTATCTAGCGTGCCGACGACACTTCCTATGCCCTCGCTTTCTGGTTGGGTTAGCCAACCATGAACGCAAGTCTCCCTCCCATGCTTGAGGAAAAGATCCATCTATGCCGGAACAACACTTTTGGGCTGTTCTATCCATTGATGCTTCTCTTGTCCCTCTAGTGCCGGCACAGATGTCGCACCACCTATACGGTCGACCTCTCTTCTTTAAGTTCTCAGAGACTTTCCCGTGAGTAGCCAGGGTAATTTGCAAGTTTAGACTTTGAAATCTCTTCTTCGATGATATCCATCCTTCTCTTCAGACCCCGTGTCACTGCCAGAAGCCCATTCTCTGAAGCATGCCCTTTGCCCTTTCGCTCAGGTGACAGAGCAACAGGCGACTCTCCTCCAGGTCCAGTTGGTGGTAGGTGCACTTCCTTAGCCAGATCATGCTCTTCTTGTAACATGGTAGGAGTAGTAGGCTGTTGTCCGACAGGTGGCAGCACGGCGGTGACTAAATTCTCCAAAGTAGTCGTTGTCCAAGCTTTAAACTTTTTAACCCTACCTTTTATCTCCTTTACCACATTATCCTCTCCCTTGGGGACTTCATACGTTAAAGTCCGAGGAATTACCTGCTCATCCTCTTCCTCCACCATGAGATCATCTTTCGGGTCAAGAATTCTTTTCGGCTCAAGAGGTATCGCTGCTTTGGGCTCAACATCTGGTTGTCGTACGGTAGGGACTGCTATAGGGGCCTCTTCCATAATAAGCAATTCAACTTGTTCAACAGCGGGAGCCACAGGCGGTTGTCCGGCAGGAGGAGGAGCAATCCTTTCAGCCATTACGCCCATCATTTCCAACACCCTTCACTCAAAATCCTCTAGTCTCTTAGTAAGGTCTTGAGTGGTCAGAACTCCGATCTCTTCTGCCATCGAAAATGATTCACTAGCTGTAGAGAGTAACTCAGAATCCCAAATAGGCACTAGTTCCAGCAACCCAAAGGGTGAGTCTGTTCTGACTAGCCGACCGTCAGAACCCCTAGTCCACTTGGATGAATCTATGGTGGCTGAAAGATCAAGATTGTTAGAATGATGCATGGATGACATATACAATGAATGATCGTGCCATGCAAATGGTCTTCGATGAGTGCGAGATCAAAAGATTGCCACAATATGATGGGATGCATATATGCAGGATGATATGTACATGCAAAAAATGATATGCAGACGAAAAGATATATGCACACACAACATGAGACTATACGTAGAGGATATGCACATGTGGAAAACAATAGCATGCAGAAAGAAAGATATATACACACATAGCATGGGATTATATGTAGGATGATATGTACATGTGAAAAATAGCATGCGGACAGAAACATATACACACACATGGCATGAGATAAAATATATTATCATTCATGTATACGTATTTATTTTATTGACATGCGAGAACGTGCTGTGCAGTACCCACAACCACATGTAAGCAGATAGATCCTTCTGACCTTATCACTCTCACACATGAGGTCGTGCGGTCTCTTTCCTAGGCGAGCTTCATCCGAGGGTTAGCAAGGAACCTATCGGACACGTATGGTGCACGGTGAAAAATCGGCAGCATAACAGTCTTAATCTAATGCGTATTCGTATGGGTTTTGGCCATTACGTATTTGGACAATTCAATTAAGTTAAGGTGGGCTTATCGGGGCATGAAAGCCTTTGATAAAGGACCACTTAATTTGCTTGATTTTGTTTAATACGTGACAACCCACATCACATGCATCGTATTAAGGAGCATATCACCTAGCAGAAGTTTCTATTTATCATTACATGGGCTTCGGTTGGTGGTGATTTTTTTAGGTCTACCCAAGCATAGTCCCTGCCAATGGGTTTAGCTCATCATGGGCATAGCGATCGATCGGGTCTCCATTTGATATACCTTTAATGGTATGAGACTTAGGCTGGTGATTATCCTTAACACTTCCCTACAATGAGTGAAAGTAGGGTTGTGTTTTACGAATGCACCGAGGTAAAATAGGAGACCAACTAACATAATTCTAAGGCCCTAAAATGATGCAATGCAATTTCGAAAAGAGATAGAATTGTAAGTTTTAAAAACTCAATTATACATTTTAACTAAAATACTTTCAAAGTGAAGTCTCAAACGATCCCCAGTGGAGTTGCCACTGTGATGCTCGCTGAACCTAGCAAGGGCCCTCGCTGAATCCGCTTCTTAGGATTCGAGGGACTGGTTCGCATCTTTTTGATCATGGGTGCCATGAGACATTTTGGATGCTTCCTTCCCAATAAAACATTTGAAAGGAACATCTAGCCCTATGGCACCTTTGGGCACCTTTGAGGTATCATGGAGTTGCCACCCAATTCACGAGGAATTGGGAAAGGTCTCTAACCTCTTATTGGTCAAGACCAGAGATTGGTGTTCGAAACTCCCCTCTTATTCATGCTTTGGTTAATTATAAATGAGTTTAAATTAAAGCGCATCGCAAGCATCCAAAAGCAATAAATGAAAGTGATAAAGTAAAGAGGTAAAGAAAGCGATAAACACGTCAAGCACGCAATTACAAGAGGAATTGGGGCGGAATACAACCCCAAATAAAAGAAAATTAGAGTGTAAATTGGGACATAATACAATCCCCAAGTAAAAATAATATTGCCCTAAAATTAATTACAAGGGCCCAAAATGTATGAATATAAATTTAAACCAACAAAATCAAACATAAGAGAAACATACATAATTCGGGATATTTATTTGGTTTGGGAACATTGGTTCCTTCGCACTCATTTAAAGAGGGCTAGAAGAGTTGTTTGATTGTTAATTTGGAAAACGGGGAT
The DNA here is from genome assembly GCA_947683425.1 of Excoecaria cochinchinensis. Classification (NCBI taxonomy): domain Eukaryota; kingdom Viridiplantae; phylum Streptophyta; class Magnoliopsida; order Malpighiales; family Euphorbiaceae; genus Excoecaria; species Excoecaria cochinchinensis. The sequence goes on along the minus strand of CANTUQ010000067.1, from coordinate 2,156,801 downwards.
GAGTGATCCCATTTTGGAGAAAAAGAAACTCTTCATTTTATTGTGATATTTTTATTGTTTGGCTAAAATGAGGGACATTAGTCCCAATTTTATTAATGAAAACCCAATTTAATTGTACAAATATTTTTCTGCTTTTTTATCACAAGCATGAATAAATGAAATAATTATTTGCAAACAAACACAAAATACATAAAGGGGTTCGAAAAGATCTCACCAAACCGACGCGGTCTCCTACACGTGGTGACCCATCCGGGAGGTCACCAGAATGCTCAAACAACGCGACTCAAATTAAATCTCAGACACAAAAGTGACATAAAAAATATTAGTAACGATTTTAAAAATTAATCAAGTAAAGACAAAATAATAACTGGTCACAATAATAAATAATGATGATAATAATAATAATTATAAGGTAACACAACAAAATAATAATAATAATAATAATAATAATAATAATAATAATAATAATAATAATAATAATAATAATAATAATAATAATAATAATAATAATAATAATAATAATAATAATAATAATAATAGATGATGATAATAAACAATAATGAATATGATATACATGAACATAGTAATAATAGTAAATATGATAATGATGGCAATAACAATAACAATAAACATAATAATAACAATAATAATGATAATAATAATAATGAGGTAAAACCTAGACTAAATGATGTTAATAGGGATGGCATAATAGCACCAAATAGTGATAATAATAATAATGAAATTAATAGACAAAAAGGTAACAAAAATAACATTAATAAAGCTAAACAATCATGAAGGCAACGGGAAGCAAACAAATAATCAATAATAATAATATTAATAATAATAATGGCAGTGATGAATAATAATAATAATAATAATAATAATAATAATAATAATAATAACAGCCATGCTAACAGCATGATAACAATAATGTGATAATAATAACAAAAATAACGAAATTAACAACAATAAATGACAAACAAAATTAAATGAGAACGGGTCCAAAGTGTTTACCCTCAGAATTTATAGATCGGAAAATAGGGTGCCTTGATCCGTCCTCCTTGTCAATTTTATGGTAATAAACACAAAAATATTTGAGGAAAAAGCCAAGTTTTAAGCAAATAAAACTCAAGAAACTATCTGTTGGAGAGATAATACCAAGCGAAGCGAAGGAAATTGATTTTCCTTGCTTGAAATAAATCCCCGAATGAAAAATATTTTTGAAGAAGAAAAGAAGAAGAAAAGCTAAAATAAAATTTGGATATATTTTTTTGGCTTTTTTGAAGACTTTTGACTGCTCCACCCCAAAACCTTGAGAGAAAACTCCCTTTTTTACTTTTGAATAAAATTGCAGCCCCCTTGAAAATGAAGGATGAAACCCTTTTAATTTTTGTCTTGGCCAAAAATGGGAAGAGAACAAAAGTGTTTTTATTTTTAGTTATCCGAGAATTGCACAAAAATGTGAAAGAAACGGAAAAAAACAGACTGAAAAGAAAAAAAATCAGAAATCGCAGGAAACAGCGACCGCGACCAAAAATGGCCGTGTGGGGGGAGGCAGCGCGCGCCCAAGGGGCTTGCGCATTGCCTGGCAAGGGCGCGGCCCGTACGCGTGGTACACGAAATGAAAAATAAATAATAATAAAATAAAATAAAATAAAAAGGAAATAAATACAAATAGTAGAAAGGAATAAAAGAGAGCAAAAGTGTAACACCCCGAATATGCCCTAGTCGGATTAGGGTAAGTTTAGCGTGTAACGGAAACCGAATGTGGTTGAACTAGGGACGAAAGTGTTAAAAAGGACGCAACCATCATTAATTTGAAAGTTTTGGTAAGTTTCGATAAATTGGACAGTGTAGACACCGGGACCTGAGGCGGTCCAAGATCAGAATTACCCGATGATGAGAATCATACCGATTTGCGGGCAGAGGTGTCAAAAATGATGTTTTCCTTGTCGAGATCCTTTTTTTATCAAAAAAAAAATTAATTTATTTTAAAAATGATATTATTAGAAGGTGTTATTTTTGATATTTGAAAAAAAGAGAAATTGAATTAACTAATTAATTTAATTGAGTTAAATTAAATTAATTAATTGATTTAAAGAAGAAAATTAAGTTGGATAATTAATTGGATTGAATTAGATTAGTTAATTAATTTGATTGAGTTAGTTAATTAGTCTAATTAGGAAAAATAAATAAAAATATAAAATATGAAAAAAAAAGATTTAAAAGGTTTTTGTAAAAAAAAAAAAATTAAAAGTATGTAAAAACGTGGGAAAGTGGCATTTAAAGCCACTTTCCCAATTCATGGTCGCGTGGTGGCAGCTTGGCCACCGCGCGACCACCTGCCCCTCTCGCGTGCACATGCGCGCGCACTGTGCTCTTTGCCGCGCGGCCACCTGCCCTGGCCCCTATTTTTCGCTGTTATCTGCGTTTTTCAGACTAATTTTCATTCTGATTGTTTTCACCGTTTTGTGTTATTTTCGATCAACTAAATTAAAGACTTTCTAACTCTTTCTATTTTGAGCCAAGACCAACAAATCAAAAGGGATTTTGATCTCCATTTTCAGGGGATAGATTTCTTTGACACAGAAAATTTTCCTGGCTTTTCTCTCTATTTTTCCTTCCTCTCCAGCAACTGTTCTTCAACCTTTTCTTCAAAAATATTTCTAGTTGCTTTTTCTTCTTCTCACGTTTCAATCTTTAATTTTTCTCCAAAAAATAATAATCAATTTCTTGGGCGATTCAAGCTTGGAAAATTAATTTCTTTTGCTCAATCACCCACCAAAAAATATTTTTATCAGGATATTCTCTTGATTTTATTTCAAAAAATTAATTTTTATATTTTTTTCAAATTTTCATCACCACAAAATCGATAAGGGGAACGAATCGAGACACCGTTTCTCCAATCTAAAAATTCTGAGGGTAAACATTCTTGGACTTTTTTCTCTCTCTCTCTTTTTCTGATATATTTTTTGTATGTTATTTATTGTTGTTAATATTATTTTTTGTTACTATTATCATATTTATTCATGGTTAATAGTTTTTATTTTTGCCACTGTTGACATCCCTAGCCTTGTTTTTGGTCCAATTTCTCTATGTGGATTTGGTTTGATTTTTATAGCTTAACTTGTGCTTGTTTTGCCGTTGGCTACCATTCCCCATTTATATTAACATTACCCTTATTATTTGATATTATCATCATCGTTTTATTTTGCCATCATTTTCTTTATTATTTTGTTTATTATTGTTATTGTGTTGTGTTTACTCTTATTATTATTATTATGATTATTATTATTATTATTATTATTATTATTATTATTATTATTCTCATTCCTAAATTAGTTTTTATATTACTATTTATTAATGTTGTTGTTATTATCGTCATTTGATTTATTTATTATTAATATTGTCGTCTTATATTTATTGTTATTATTAATTTTGTCGTGTTTGTCTCATCATTATAATTTGACTTACCCAATATTTATTTCATTTTCGCTTGATTAATTTTTAGAACTATCACTAATATTTTTGATGTTAATTTTTGTCTGAGATTTAACTTGAGTCGGGTTATTTGAGCATCCCCGCGACTCCCCGGATGGGTCGCAACGCGTGGAGAGTCACTCCGTTTTGGTGAGATCTTTTCGACTCTCTCTTTATGTGTTACGTGTTTATTTGTAAATATCTATTTTATTTGTGCACGTGTGCGATAAAAAAACACAAATATATTTCTACAATTAAATTGGGATTTTTACTAGCAAAATTGGGACCAATGTCCCTTGTTTTAGCCCAATAATAAAAAATATCACAATTAAAACGAAGAGTCAACTTTTCTACAAAAATGGGATCACTCATCCCGGTTTTTCAATTCAAACAATCAAAAATGACTCTTCGAACCCTCTTCAAATTAATACGAAGGAACCAATGTTCCTAAATTTCGAACAAGTGCGAAGGAACCAATGTTCCCAAAATAATGCCCCGATTTATGTATGTATCTTTATTTTAACCTTGTGTGAGTGTCTTAAATTCAAGTTTATTTATTTTTGGGCCCTTGTAATTAATTTTGGGGCAACTTTATTTATTTTGGGAATTGTATTCCGTCCCATTTGTGTCCTTAATTTCCTTTTATTGGGGTTGTATTCCGCCTCGATTTCTCTTGTAATTGTGTGCTTGCGTGTTTATCGCTTTCATTTACTGCTTTATTTATTTTCTTTACTGCTTTCATTTATTTTCTTCAAATGCTTGAAATTCGCTCTTTAATTTAAATGCATCGATCGTGTGGGATGAGAGATATAATTTTAAGGAGTTAAGAACCCATTTATATTTAACCAAAGTACGAATAAGAGGGAAGTCCCGGACACCATATCTCTGGTTTAGACCAATAGAGGTGAGAAATCTTTTCCCAATTCCACGCAAATTGGGTGGCGACTCCAAATACCTCAAAGGTGCCTTTAGGCGTCAATAGGCTAGGTTGTTCTCCCCAATGTTCTATTGGGAGGAATATACCGATGATGTCTCATGGCGCCCATGATCAAAAGACGCGAACCTTCATACCTCGAATCCTAAAGCGGATTAAAAGCGAGGGCCCTTGCTGGGTTCGGCATGCGTCACAGTGGCGACTCCACTGGGGACTTTGCGTTTGAGACTTTGCTCCGAAAGTGTTTTGGTTAAAATATATAATTGGATTTTTAAAACTTAAAATTCTATCTCCTGTCAAAAATTTTCATTGCATCTTAGAGCCTTAGGATTACGCTAGTTGGTCCCTATCTTCCCCCGGTGCGTTCCCGAAGCACGACCCTACTTTCACTCATTGTAGGGAAGTGTTAAGGATAATCACTAGCCCAAGCCTCGTACCTTTTGGTATATCAAATGACGACCCGATCGGTTGCTATACTCATGACGAGTTAGACCCGTCGGCAGGGATCATGCTTGGGTAACCAAAAATTCATCACCTTGACCAAAGCTCATCTAATGGCAAATAGAAACTTCCACTAGGTGGTATGCTCCTTAATACAATGCTTGTGATATGGGCCATCACGTATTAGACAAAATCAACCAATTTAAAATGGTCTTTTATCAAAGGCTTTCATGCCCCGGTAAGCCCATCTTAACTTGATTGAATTGCCAAAATACGTAGTGGCCAAATCTCATGCGTATGTTCGTTAGATTAGGAGTGTCATGCTGTCGGTTTTTCACCGTGCACATCGCGCGTTCATTGGGTCCCCCGTTGACCCATGAACTAAGCCCACCTAGGAAAGAGACCGCACGACCTCGTGTGTGGGAGCAATAAGGTTGGAAGGATCTACTTGCTTGCACGTGGTTGTGAATACTGCATAGCATGCTCATGCATCGCATGTCGCTCATGCATTGCGTGTCATTCATGCATGTCAATAAAGTCAATATGTGTGTATATAAATATAAAATAAATATGTGTGTATATAATTAATATATTTAATCTCATGATGTGTGTGTATACACCTTTCTGTCTGCATGCTATTTTTTTTTCACATGTGCATATCATCATGTGTATAATCTCATGCTGTGTGTATATATGCATCTTTTCATCTGCATATTATTCTTTCCGCATGTAGATATCATCCCGCGTATGGTTTCTTCCATGCATCCCATCGTATCACGGTAATCCATGGATCTCGCATTCATCAAAGACTGTTTGCATGGCATGATCATGCATTATACATGTCATCCATGCATCATTCTAACAATTTGGATCTTTCAGCCATCATAGATTCATCCAAGTGGACTAGAGATTCTGACGATCGACTAGTGACGGCAAACTCGCCCTTTGAATTGCTAGAACTAGTGCCTGTTTGGGATTCTGAGTCACTCTTTACAAGCAGCGAATCATCCTCAATGGCAGAAGAGACTGGAAACCTAACCAATCAAGACCTCGCTAGGAGACTCGAGGAATTCGAGCGAAGGATGTTAGACATGATGGGAGCAATGGCCGAAAGGATTGCTCAGCCCCCTGCTCCACAAGCACCAATTACCCCGCAGCCACCTGTAGCCCCTCCTCGGGGACAAGCCGAACCGCCTGCTGGTGGGGAGGTTCCCCTCGTTGGAGTCATTGCCCATCAATCTGTAAATCAGCCTAAAGCTGATTCTGTGCCAGTTGAGTCAAGAAGAGCAAGGATCCCAAACCCTGATGAGGATTTCATAATGGATAGAAGGTTTGAGGAGCTCAAAAGGAGGTTGACAGCTATGATTAAGGAGAGAATAGATGCCCTGGCGCTAGTCCTACAAGCCCGATTGATAGCGGCTACCTTTAACCTGGTTGAGTTGGCCCCTGTTGAGATAGCCCATATAGCGACAACCACGGCATCTCCTAGTGCCACTAAGCCCCGAGGCAAGGAACCGCTTGATTTACCAGTGGGATAAGGAGGTGGTAAGAGACCTACTCTGGAACATGATAATATGCTTAAGGAGGATGGAGATCTGGTGAAGGCGCATGCTCTGAAAGATGCAAACCTAAATATCCGAGATGGCCGTAAGGGCAATGCTAAAAAAGCGGGAGAACCATCAGTGAGAAGGAATCAAAGATGTTACTCTGATTTGGGTAGACCCTTGTCGCGAGTTTTTGAGAAGCTAGTGAAGAGGGGGTTATTGCATCCATTACCCACGAGGCCCGCCAACAGTCAGGGGCAGCCCCACCACAGAGCGGATCAATATTGTGCATTCCACCAGCACACTGGACATTTGACAAACTACTGCCGGACTTTGAGAGATCGGGTTCAGGACCTCATCGATTCCAAGCAAATCACGGATCCCGAGAAAAGAGAGAAGAAGAAGAAGGCAGACTACAATGCAATCCTTCCACCAGAGATGTGACTGGGCCTGACCCGCTTCATCGGCATGTTCCCCCAAAGCCACAAACAGAAGATCATGTTTTTAATGCTTACTGCTTTTCAAATCATGTTTTTAATGCTTACTGCTTTTCAATTCCAGAACTCTTTTAGGACAATTTGGTTTTTGTAACATGTTGAACAATTCCTGTTTTGTTTATGCGATATTTCTTTGATTTCATTTCTCATGATCATGATGCATCCATTCATTTTGACATTAACCCAAATAATACGGCTCTATCTAGTCTCGAAACTTTGGAAAATCCAAATAAAATCTTGGTAGCATCTGATATAACTCCTGAAGCGAGGATAATTTTGAGAGATGTAAATAAAAAAAAAGAGCCTTTGCCCGAACCTAGTATGACACGCTAAAGATGGACAAGGACACTCTCAAGACCAACGCTACTTCCACATGCCAACATGACGACGAACCGAATTTTGAAAGCCACTTCTTCTCATCCACAACACCTGAGCTACATATGGTGCCGCCGAATAAAATCAAACTTCGAAAGTTACATCAAAAGTCGGACAAATAAAACTCAAAACCACCATGAGAAAATATACAACCCATCAGAATCGAGCCATATGACCTTTTTTCCTCTCGACCCATTCAAAATGTGTACCCCAAAACCGATTATGATTGACCCTTAACCATCCAAAACCCTCATAACCAAATTTCTTACCAAAATTTAATGCCCGACCAAATTGAACAACAATGGTCCCAGTGGTTAAGATAAAAAGTGTACGTATGTGTAAACTTCAGGACTTGAGCAAAGCTTGCCAGAAAAAAAATTGGGGTAAAAAAAAAAAAAATCGGGTTGTAAAAAAAAAAAAAAAAAATTGGGGTGTAAAGAAAAGAGAGAAGAAAAGAGAGAATTGATCAGGGGGCAAGGGAATGCTATTTGGGGGCAAGCTTTGTTCAAATCCCGTTGATCTACACATGCCTGCACATTGCCATTCTTCTTAGCTACTGAAGGGGACCAAAAGGGCTAACCCTCGAGCCATCCATCCAATCCCAGCCAACGAAAACCATTTCGAAAGCTTGAACTACTAAGGCCAATAAAAGTACCCCAAATCATCCAAGCCCAACCTGTTACCCTAGCTCAGCCGTTGAACAACCATTCAAGGGCTCAAACCGCCAAAGCCAATAAAAGCCAAGCATGAAACTTCGCATTCAACCCCCAAATAAGGAACCCATCACCTCAACCAGTCTGCGCGAGAGCTAAGACCAAAACTTTGATACCAATAAAAACCATTCTCAGAAGCAGCAGTCTCTCAGGCTAATGGAGATGAAAGAAATTCAACTGACGTTGACGGACTGAAAGAGGGTCCATGGCAAAGGCTAAAAATAAAAAAAAGGGAGAGAAAATATTCAATCAAGAAAACCCGCGAGGGCTGATTGATAACAGGAGTTTGATGCTCTCAAGATCTATCCCGAGATTAGGTGAAGACTCATATTCTTCGAGTTAATGCCAAATAGTGATCATATGTTATGAAATTAGATTGAAATATATGCATTTATGCAAAGATATATGGGTGTAACCAGGGCAGCTCATCTTGCACACTCAAAGTTGTCTGAGTCCGGCATAAAACTAGCACATTGTTACCAACTACCCTCTGCCACTCTCGCCACTCCGGCACTTCAGTCAACTCACCTTGCTACCCACTATGAAGCCAACCTTACACCACCTTCGTAAAAAAAAAAGCCAAGCTCATACAACCAAAATCTGAGACATAAGCACATGCCAATCATACCCGAAAGATCTTTCGCAACAACTCCAACTTCTCTCACACAAAAAAAAAAGAAAGGAAAAGAAAAAGGCCGTTAGAGATGAAAACCGTGACTGGCGCTCTAAGCAAAAGTTAGGCCGAAGGGCAGGGTGAAAACCTGGCGACAGGCAGTCTGCCCTACAAAAAAAATGAAATAAATAAAAGCCGCTGGAATGGGTTGGGTCCATTCCAGGCAAAAAAAAATAAGGCACAGGGTTATGTGAAAATCCGACAAGGACGCATGTCCCGCTAAGAAAAGCTAGTGTGAAAATCCACGAGGGACGCACTACCTTCAAATAATGACTACAGGTACCAGAGGAGAACCTCATAATCCCCCAGAGGCACGAAATTCAAAAGCAATTCCAGGGGGCACCGATCTTGCTACAAATCATGACCAAACCGGCTTTCGGCTGTCACACCCCAAATCGGGCCTAGTCGGATTTGACTAGCTAAGTCGGATAAGTGAAGAGCATTTTGGTAATTTTGTTCATGAGGAAATTGGATAATAAGGACTTAAGTGCAAAGTATTTAATTAATTATGTTAAGAGGGGGAAAATTATAAGGTGTGCATGTGTGTATGGATGTAGGGTACTTTGGTTTTGGCATGATCTAGTGGTATTAGTGCATGGTAACTAGGACGTAAAAGTGTTTCATGGGAGGTTATATGGTGTGAGTGGAGTTTGGTGCCTTGGGTTGTTAGTCAAGATGAGATCATTAGGGACCAATAGTGGGGTGACATGTGTAAGGTTGGTGGGAGCATTGATTGGGATTTGAAAGGAGAAGAGAGAGGGATTGAGAGAGTAGCTTCCCGTGGAAGCCAAAGGAAGTTTTGCCTTTCCTTTCCCACGCCTCTCTCTCTCTTTCCCATCTACATTTCTGCTCTCTCTTCCTTTCATGTGGGTTTTCTTCCACCTTGGTCTAGGGTTTGAGCTTTGAAGGTTCTATAGGAGGTAAGTGGTTGTTTTACTTTTAGTATACTTCTTCTTCTTCTTCTCCTTTTTCGAATTTGAGTGGGTTTTAAAGGTTATGTTCTTGGGTTAATGAGGTTTTGATCTGATTTGGTTGCAAGAATTTGAGGAGAAGGGAAGAGAAGGTTGGATTTTGAAGTGATCGGTTTGAAGCTTGGACTTCCAGGTTTGGGAGCTATGTGTGATATAATCTTGATGTATAAATGATACATGATTATGTATTGGATGATTGTGCATGAATTTTGGATGTGTTAGATTGTTCATATAATTTTTGGTGTGTAAAGTATGATGTTGGGGAAATTCTGTTTAGCTTTTGCCAGACCTTTGTGTATTGTTTTTGTCATAGATCGAGTTATAGACCTCCAAAATGAGTAATTCTAGCTCCATTTGAAAGATAAGACATATATCTAAAATTATCTCTGAAGGACCAGGAGCCATTTCTGGCTCTAAGACTCTTGAATAAGTTAAAATCTGAAGTGTTTCTGGTTGGGTCGGGTCACTAGAATAGTGTGGATTGTTTAGCTCATAACTGGAGTTTTAGATGTCAAAATTACCTGAAATTTGTCCCATTGTAAACTTAACATCCTAATAAATAAATGTTAAGAAGGAATGTTTGACTAAAAATGTCATTTAGATGTCCGTTTAGGCTGAACCAAAGTGAGTTGTGAAGCAGTCCTAAATCGTAGCTTCTGTTTTGCAAGTTTTTGGTAGGTCACGGTGGTAACCAAATTCATTACCACCGTGACATATGTAAATCCTGGACAGAATGCTTAGTTTGGGACCTCACGGTGGTAACCAAATTCATTACCACCGTGACCCCTTCTGTCTTGACCACTTTATGTGTTTTTCTTCCCAAATTGCACCCGTTTTGCACCGGAACTTCCTAGGATCCATCCAATGCATGTTTAGGACTATTAAATGAGTATAATAATAGTTTTCACTTGGAAAATAAACATGAATAGGATTAAGATTAATACAAACGAATGAAATAATTAGGTGTAATTGTATGATTAGAATCTAGTCCAGTTAAATGACATTTAAGGGTTGTAATACCTTAATCTGTATGAGCATGTGTAACATGATTAAGTTATACACATTTAAAGGATATCGAATGAATTGGGGTTGTTTAATGTGATTTATTAATGTTAGTTGTTGTGGGTGGTATCGTATATCGCCATCTGAAATCGAGTGAGTTATGAATGCCAATTTCATGGTTGTTCATCATGAACATGTAATATTGGATGTGAAATGTATTATGCATATCTGTACTTATGATCCTCCTCTAAGAATATTATGCTATGCTTAAGTGTAAATTGTATCATTGCATGATTAAGACTTTGGATTGTTAAGTATTGGCATAATAATGTTCCCCTACTTGACCCTGGTGCTATAGAATAAAGAATTGGGTATAGCGTGTTGGCATGAATTATATTATATGCTTTGCAATATGAATTGTATGATGCATGACTGATTTAATGATATTTGAATGGTTTAATTTTGTTATTGAGGTGAGACTATGCTTTTTGATTGTGTGAATTGTGGGATTTTGCGCTTGAAAATCGGGAAGTTTGCCTTCAGGAATCGCATCTGTGCGTGGGTCACGGTGGCAACCAACTTAGTTACCACCGTGAGCCATAAACCAAATGCATTCTGCCCAGAGTTTGAACATGTCACGGTGGCAACCAATCTGGTCACCACCGTGAGGTATCCAAACTTTAGATTCTGTTTGGGCAGTGGGTATGTCACGGTGGCAACCCATTTCGTTACCACCGTGAGGTACCCCATAGATACTTTCTGTTTTGAGGTCTGGGTATGTCACGGTGGCAACCCATTTCGTTACCACCGTGAGGTACCCCAGACATACATTCTGCCAAGGATCCCTGGTATGTCACGGTGGCAACCAATCTGATTACCACCGTGACCTGCCTTGTTTGTGCAATAAAATCCTTTTTATCACGCACGTTTTAGGAATGTTTAATTATGGATTTTTTTAGCACGCAATACCATGTGTTTTGAGCTATAAGTATGTATGTTCTGATTATCATAGAATGTGAATTCTCTGCTTGTCGTAATTAAACTACGGCCATTAACTGTGTAATTCTCCGCCTGTAAGAGTCAGTCTAGTGGATAGTTAGGCATGCCTAATAGAGTCTTTGCTGCAGCTTCTGTTTCCGTCTGGACCCCGATCAGGTCCCCGTTTGGTTCCTCGCGAACTTTCTGTAATGTGGTTGGATCTTGTTTAAGATCCCCCATAAAAATGTCTGTGAATGAAAAGTAAAATAGTTTGCGATTTATACCCGTAAGGTACTTTCTGTAATCGGCTTGTACCCGTAAAGTACTTTCTGTATACTCGTTATCCACTATTTTGAGTCAGCAGGTATTCTGTTCGCTTTGTCTGATATGAATATGAGAATATGATAACTGAATGGGTAAGATTTCAGTAATGTGAATCAGCCATCTTTCTGAATAAGATTATGAATTCCTGAGTGGGCCGAATGTGACTCAATATGTATTTTGTATCTGTTTTCCCGTATATATATATATATCGTATTGGGAATATGTTTGATTTCATTGGTTAGAATTGTAAGCATGTGAACTAATATGTATAAGTATGCTGATTTGAATCATTGAATGTTAAGCCATCTTTCTGAATAAGATTATGAATTCCTGAGTGGGCCGAATGTGACTCAATATGTATTTTGTATCTGTTTTCCCGTATATATATATATATATCGTATTGGGAATATGTTTGATTTCATTGGTTAGAATTGTAAGCATGTGAACTAATATGTATAAGTACGCTGATTTGAAACATTGAATGTTAAGGTTAAATGTGTGAATGAGTATATGTACTATTATGATGCAATGCATGTGGGTCGACGTCCGGTAAGAGCATGTGCCATAATTTAATGATATGCTATATGTTTCTTTGAACTCAGTCACCGTGGTGTCTTCGGTACGTTGTTATATGTTTGTATTTCATAACATGATATTGTATGGTTTAGAGTTGCGCAGTGGAAGTGTGGTGGTTTGATGCTATGCCCTGGGTTTCATTTTGTGTATGCGCCTTGTGGCTTGATAAAAATATGTTTTGATACCTAGTGTTCTCGGCATGATAATTGGGTTCGTTACTGCCTGATAATTGTATTGCATGTGAATATGAACTTCCGAATGCATGGCTTTCATATGCAGGATTGTATATCCATCTGTTGTGATTATTTGCATATGTCATTTTGTGTATGTGTTATGCCTTAACGATCATTGTGAATGGTCGTCCATATTACTTGTGTGTTCTCCCCACTAAGCGTTTATTGCTTAGCACGGGCTCTCTTCCCATGCAGGTGGCAGGTTGTGTTCGGATCGAGTCGCGCATCTGCAAGGTCGGCCACATAGGAGTTAGAAGTTTTGTAATTTGTTCAGCTTATGTATTTCAGCTTTTGTATTTCTGTATTATGGTATTTGTAATTAAGCTTTCAGTTATTCCTTCATTTTGTCTTTCGCTTTAAGCTTCCGCTGAATGATCATATGTATACATGTGTCTGTGTTTCTGCTTAGTGCCTGCATGGGTGTGAGTTAACGTATATGTCCAGTTTTGCTTCTCAAGATAAGTTTTTAATTTCCCCATGTTTTAGATAAATGTATGCTTCCGCATAGTGTATGTGTGCTTATTTGTGAGTGAGCATCGGGTAGCGCTCTCCGGCGTCCTTCCAATGGGGACGTTGGGGGTGTTACATCGGCTCCCAAATCCACTCGGATGAATCCTTATCCTGCATTATTGCATACATATGCACCTCACGGGCATGGCATTTGATGATGCCTCAATGTGCATTCACGCATGCATGAACTTTATATATATCTTGCACAAGCAATTCTTCGCACACATTTCGTGCACATGATCTTTGCGTACTTGCAACACGTAATCCTTTGCACATGCTTAGCACAAGCACTTATCACGTGCATATAATCTTCCCGTTATCCTTAAGTCCTTATCTAACAGGCATCCTCAATCTCTTTAAAACATTATCTTTAAGTCCTTCTTCAGAAGGCATCCTCAAAACTTTATCTTCAAAGTCCTTATTCAAAAGGCATTCTCAGTCTCTTCGAAGCATTATCTCTAAGTCCTTATCCAACAGGCATCCTCAATATCTTCAAAATATTACCTTCAAAGTCCTTGTTCAAAAGGCATTCTCAGTCTCTTCGGAGCATTATCTGTAAGTCCTTATCCAACAGGCATCCTCAATATCTTCAAAATATTACTTTCAAAGTCCTTGTTCAAAAGGCATTCTCCGTCTCTTCGGAGCATTATCTCTAAGTCCTTATCCAACAGGCATCCTCAATATCTTCAAAATATTACCTTCAAATTCCTTGTTCAAAAGGCATTCTCAGTCATTTCGGAGCATTATCTTTAAGTCCTTTCTCAAGGCATTCTCAGTCTCTTCGGAGCATTATCTTTAAGTCCTTCATCACAAGGCATTCTCAGTCTCTTCGGAGCATTATCTTTAAGTCTTTTCTCAAGGCATTCTCAGTCTCTTCGGAGCATTATCTTTAAGTCCTTCATCACAAGGCATTCTCAGTCTCTTCGGAGCATTATCTTTAAGTCCTTTCTCAAGGCATTCTCAGTCTCTTCGGAGCATTATCATTAAGTCCTTTTTTCAAGGCATTCTCGGTCTTTTCGGAGCATTATCCTTCGTAGCATTGAGCTTTTTTCCAAAATATTCTAAATCCTTTCAATCGATTAGGATATCTGCATTAATAGGTTAGATACCAACACGGCTGGGGCTATACACCGCACATGTTAGATGCCACAACGGAAGAGGTTAGACACCACATATAGGTCAATTACAGACCACATTAACAAGGCTAGACACCGCATAGGTTAGATGCCAAAGCAATAGGGGTTAACACGTCGACGAACGAACGGTAACTACCCACAGTAACTTCAGCTAGTTCGGGAAGACAGCCGCTTGAGGTACGCGCTTCTTTCCTTTCTTTTCTGAATTTTGGTTCACTTAGGCACCTAGGTTCTAAGTTCCCCAAAATTGGGGGCAACTGTAGACACCGGGTCCCAAGGCGGTCCAAGATCAGAATTACCCGATGATGAGAATGATACCGATTTGCGGGCAGAGGTGTCAAAAATGATGTTTTCCTTGTCGAGATCCTTTTTTTATCAAAAAAAAAATTAATTTATTTTAAAAATGATATTATTAGAAGGTGTTATTTTTGATATTTGAAAAAAAGAGAAATTGAATTAACTAATTAATTTAATTGAGTTAAATTAAATTAATTAATTGATTTAAAGAAGAAAATTAAGTTGGATAATTAATTGGATTGAATTAGATTAGTTAATTAATTTGATTGAGTTAGTTAATTAGTCTAATTAGGAAAAATAAATAAAAATATAAAATATGAAAAAAAAAGATTTAAAAGGTTTTTGTAAAAAAAAAAAAAAAAATTAGAAGTATGTAAAAACGTGGGAAAGTGGCATTTAAAGCCATTTTCCCAATTCATGGTCGCGTGGTGGCAGCTTGGCCACCGCGCGACCACCTGCCCCTCTCGCGTGCACATGCGTGCGCGCTGTGCTCTTTGCCGCTCGGCCACTTGCCCTGGCCCCTATTTTTCGCTGTTATCTGCATTTTTCAGACTAATTTTCAGTCTGATTGTTTTCACCGTTTTGTGTTATTTTCGATCAACTAAATTAAAGACTTTCTAACTCTTTCTATTTTGAGCCAAGACCAACAAATCAAAAGGGATTTTGATCTCCATTTTCAAGGGACAGATTTCTTTGACACAGAAAATTTTCCTGGCTTTTCTCTCTATTTTTCCTTCCTCTCCAGCAACTGTTCTTCAACCTTTTTTTCAAAAATATTTCTAGTTGCTTTTTCTTCTTCTCACGTTTCAATCTTTAAGTTTTCTCCAAAAAATAATAATCAATTTCTTGGGCGATTCAAGCTTGGAAAATTAATTTCTTTTGCTCAATCACCCACCAAAAAATATTTTTATCAGGATATTCTCTTAATTTTATTTCAAAAAATTAATTTTTATATTTTTTTAAATTTTCATCACCACAAAATCGACAAGGGGAACGAATCGAGACACCGTTTCTCCAATCTAAAAATTCTGAGGGTAAACATTCTTGGACTTTTTTCTCTCTCTCTCTTTTTCTCATATATTTTTTGCATGTTATTTATTGTTGTTAATATTATTTTTTGTTACTATTATCATATTTATTCATGGTTAATAGTTTTTATTTTTGCCACTGTTGACATCCCTAGCCTTGTTTTTAGTCCAATTTCTCTATGTGGATTTGGTTTGAATTTTATAGCTTAACTTTTACTTGTTTTGCCGTTGGCTACCATTCCCCATTTATATTAACATTACCCTTATTATTTGATATTATCATCATCGTTTTATTTTGCCATCATTTTCTTTATTATTTTGTTTATTATTGTTATTGTGTTGTGTTTACTCTTATTATTATTATTATGATTATTTTTATTTTTATTATTATTATTATTATTATTATTATTATTATTATTATTATTATTCTCATTCCTAAATTAGTTTTTATATTACTATTTATTAATGTTGTTGTTATTATCGTCATTTGATTTATTTATTATTAATATTGTCGTCTTATATTTATTGTTATTATTAATTTTGTCGTGTTTGTCTCATCATTATAATTTGACTTACCCAATATTTATTTCATTTTCGCTTGATTAATTTTTAGAACTATCACTAATATTTTTGATGTTAATTTTTGTCTGAGATTTAACTTGAGTCGGGTTATTTGAGCATCCTCGCGACTCCCCGGATGGGTCGCAACGCTTGGAGAGTCACTCCGGTTTGGTGAGATCTTTTCGACTCTCTCTTTATGTGTTACGTGTTTATTTGTAAATATCTATTTTATTTGTGCACGTGTGCGATAAAAAATCACAAAAATATTTCTACAATTAAATTGGGATTTTTACTAGCAAAATTGGGACCAATGTCCCTTGTTTTAGCCCAATAATAAAAAATATCAAAATTAAAACGAAGAGTCAACTTTTCTACAAAAATGGGATCACTCATCCCGGTTTTTCAATTCAAACAATAAAAAATGACTCTTCGAACCCTCTTCAAATTAATACGAAGGAACCAATGTTCCTAAATTTCGAACAAGTGCGAAGGAACCAATGTTCCCAAAATAATGCCCCGATTTATGTATGTATCTTTATTTTAACCTTGTGTGAGTGTCTTAAATTCAAGTTTATTTATTTTTGGGCCCTTGTAATTAATTTTGGGGCAACTTTATTTATTTTGGGAATTGTATTCCGTCCCATTTGTGTCCTTAATTTCCTTTTATTGGGGTTATATTCCGCCTCGATTTCTCTTGTAATTGTGTGCTTGCGTGTTTATCGCTTTCATTTACCGCTTTATTTATTTTCTTTACTGCTTTCATTTATTTTCTTCAAATGCTTGAAATTCGCTCTTTAATTTAAATGCATCGATCGTGTGGGATGAGAGATATAATTTTAAGGAGTTAAGAACCCATTTATATTTAACCAAAGTACGAATAAGAGGGAAGTCCCGGACACCATATCTCCGGTTTAGACCAATAGAGGTGAGAAATCTTTTCCCAATTCCACGCAAATTGGGTGGCGACTCCAAATACCTCAAAGGTGCCTTTAGGCGTCAATAGGCTAGGTTGTTCTCCCCAATGTTCTATTAGGAGGAATATACCGATGATGTCTCATGGCGCCCATGATCAAAAGACGCGAACCTTCATACCTCGAATCCTAAAGCGGATTAAAAGCGAGGGCCCTTGCTGGGTTCGGCGCGCGTCACAGACAGTTATATCATCGCACCCTAAATGACGTGAAAAGAATTATTATGGTGACTAAAATGTGTAATTGGATGATGGAAGTGATTAATCGTAATAGAGAATGTGACTAGTTTTATTTGTGTAAGGTAGGGGTATTTCGATCATTTTGTAATTAAGGATTAAATTGATTGAATTAATTAATTAAGTGGGCTAATGTATGAAATGAAAAGATGTTGTGTTAATTGAAGAAAGAAGGTAAGTTAAGGGGTTAAATTATAAAGTTTGGCATAAATAACTTGAAAGGACCAATCAACTTGTGACATGTGGCATTTGAGATAGGAATGGAATTAATGGCTTTAATTAAATTATTTTGACTTCAATTAGGCCATTTTTTTGGCCGTGGAAATGAGGGAATCAGATTGAGGGAGGACTCTTCCCCTCCTTCCTCACGCCATTTTTCCCTTAGTTCAAGCCCAAAGTGAATTTACTCAAGTTCAAGTAATTAGATGCAAGTTTTTTTGTTGAGAAAGGTAAGTGGTTGATTCTTTTCCCCTCCCTTTCTTCTTTCTTTAAACGTGAGTAGAAGTGTGTATGATTCTAAGTGTAATTCTGAATTTTTGTTGGTTGTATTGAGGAAAACAAGAGAAGCTAAAGAAGGAGGAAGAAATCAAAGGTGTACAGTCATTTGAGCAATTAGGGAGCAAAGGAAGAGAGGTTTGGAAACTAGTTTAATTTGATGTGTTTTGATGATAAATAATATTATTTTTTTTTGATATATTTGAATGATATGTGTTGAATCTATGATGATGATAGTGAGTGTTGGCTTTAGATTGTTAAAATTGTGCATGTGAGTAGGATTTGATGAAAACTGTGTTAGAAAATACTTGACCCTTCTTCGGTCATTAGGATTTATCCGGAGTTTTAGAACTTGAAATGATACGAGATTAGTATCGTTTGAAAGCTAAGACATATTCTTACAAATGTCTTAGAAATAAGCTTGAGCTACTTTTAGCTCTAAGTGTCCCAAAAGTGGTCATGAAGTAGAGCTATCTTCTCTGGCCGGGTTGAGGGGAGCAGTATAGATTATTTTAATCATAACTGAATATTTAAGTGTCCAAATGACCTGAAATTTGTTCCATATGAAAATTAACATCCTAAGTATCATTTGTTAAGAAGGATGTTTGGCCTAACAATGAGGTTTAGAGGTCTGTTTAGGTTATTGAAGTTTGAAGTGGAAAGCAGTCCTGACCTTGTGATTCTGTTTTGCTATTTTGGTATGTCACGGTGGCAACCAAATTGGTTACCACCGTGACCAATGCCTAAAGAAGGCAGAATGCTTAATTTTGGACCTCACGGTCACAACCAAGTGGTTGCCACCGTGACCCTCCCCTGTTTTGCATATTTTGGGTGTTTTTCCTCCCGAAATGTACCCGAACTTCATCGAAACTTTTTGGAACTTATCCGAGAGTTTTGTAAAGCATAATCAATTGGTTACGACTTAGGAATACAAGTGACTAGGGTTTTGAATAAGAATTTGGATTAATATATTTAAACGTTTAATGAGTCGAACACTTTCGGATTCGTCTAACATTGATATAATTATAGTATCTTAGGAGATTTGAAGCGAAGTTCTACCACCTTTATTTTGAACTTGTAGAACTACGGGGTTCTGATTCCCAATTCTTTGGGATACGTAGGAAGCTTGGGATATTCTTCCAAGTCTGAACCAAAACACCAGGGCTTATTTAGACATAAAGTATAGTGTTTCAATTGAATTCTGTTAGACGCCATGATACTTATTAAAAATAAATGTGATATGTATTTGTCGTTTTACAAAAATATATAAAGTTATTAATGACTCAAGTCTTGAGTAAGATAATGTATAGTTTAAAATTTCCATGTGATATTAAGATGGAATAAAATGAATGTTTAGGTGTGTCTTAACTTAAGTTGAACGAATATTTTCGTATATCAAATATCAAACGGTTTTATATGAATGACTGAGTAATAATTAATGCTTAATAAATTGAATAGTACAAGTTCCCTGTGTTGGAATTCTTGAGGTTAACGCATGTGCTTAAAGAAGTAATGTTTATAAAATTGATTATGGACATTATCAGAATAAATATATATATTTTTTTTTATGTAAAGTTCATTTAATTAAGAATAACTAGAGTGGGATGCTTGGTTCTCTGTCACGAGCGCGACAGAGGCCATTTAATTTTCTGTCGCAATCGCGAATAAGGTCGCGAGCGCGACTCCTTCTTATGTCATAAACGTATATCGTTGGAGCTTTTAAACATGAGTCTTGACTTGTAATTAACATATGACATATTGTTTCAATTAGGATATAATATACCATGTGAGATATAGTTGAGATAAATGGTTAAGCCATTAATGAATTAAATTATGATTGTAATTAAAGCTTATGGTTGGTTATATTTTTTTATGCGCCATTGCTTTAGCTTATGTATGAATTATGCGTAAGATTGTTATATGACTATATAAGTGCATATATTTATGAAAAGTATGAAAATATAATATGTACATCATTAAAAGAAACAAGTATGTATTAGCCTGCATTAGTCGAGTCGTGGATAGTTAGGCATGCCTAATAGAGTTATGTGTTGCTGCAGCTATGTGTACGATTCTGGACCCTGATCAGGTCCCCCGATTGGATCCTTGCGATCCTTCTGTTGAATCTTTCTTAAGATTCTATGTGAATATATTATTGAACAAAAATGAAAAGAATGTTTAGATGCCTTCAGGTATCTATGTGTTATGTGATGATATCGATACCCTCGGGTATCTATGTGTACTCGTTATCCACCCCTTTTGACTCAGCAGGCAATAAATGAACAAGAGTATGTGATTCAAATAATAAGATGTGAATTGATCAATATATATGATGACTTGTATGCAAGTATGGGATTAAGCAGTTCACAAGAATGTGACCTATGTGTGTGAAGTGGATTAGTGCTTTAAGCACTCCTGGGTTTATGGGCTCCGTATGAATCTTTGTTTATGAATAGGATAATACCTTTGTATAAATTGGTATATGTGATCTATTACTCCATTGATTAGAAAGTTATATGGTAAGACCTGTGTAAGTAAATTATATGAAATGAATTTTGGGAACCGTAATGAATGTAAATAAGTGAACAAAATGACATGTATATGATGCGAAATGGTGTATTATTACATAAGTGATTTGTTAACATTGATACACGAAGTGAGTAGTTATTTTGATGACCTACTAGAAAATATCTAACTTGTTATGATAGATACGATTATACGTTCTGTATTATGTTCTTCTTTGAACTTATCTGACGGCTCTTCTTAGTGGTCGTCTATATTTATATGTTTCCCACTAAGCTTTATGCTTAGCACGGATTTTCTTTTAATCCGTGTAGGTACCATTGATCGGATCATTCGAGAGTCCTTCCGCAGCAGTCCAGGCCAGTGCAAGACTATGAAAGGATTTTAGGATAGGATTTGTATAGTCTTCGAAATGTAAACAAGATTGGTAGTTTAAATAATAAGTTTGTATAAGTGAATTTAGTTTTGTAAATGATCTATCTGTAGTAAATTCTGGAAAAGTTATACTTTTATGGTGTGATTGTGTAATGAATTTAAAGTTAACCATAAGGTGTTATTGAAAATGAAAGAAATTTTATAATTCATATTTTAGCTTAAAGGTTTATAAGTTTTAATTGGTTGTTCGGTAATGCCCTTGACCGTCGTCGTGAACCACTGGTTCACGGTATGGTTTACTACGTAAGGGTAAGGGGTGTTACAAAAAGAAACAAATTTTTGCGTTGAAATTTTTGGGGGAACAAAGGGAGCAAAATTTTTAACACCTTTACTGGCAAGTATCATTTTCATCATCGGGTAATTCTGATCTTGGACCGCCTCGGGACCCGATGTCTACACTATACAAATCCTATCCTAAGATCTCTTCATAAACTTGCATTGGCCTAGACTGCTGCGGATGACCTTAAAAAAGACCTGATCACTTGGACCTACACAGATTAAAAGAAAATCCGTGCTAAGCATAAAGCTTAGTGGGAAACACATATATATGGACAACCACTAAGAGTGGCCGTCAAATAGATTCATTTATGGAAGCATTCCTTAAAACATAATCATACAATTTACAACTATCTCAGTAAATCAAGAGAAATCTTAATAGTGTAAACACATATATAATCCTTCATTTAAAGCATACTTTGTTTACATGCGGTTTAACTTGAGAAGCATATACATTATTGATTCATGTATCAATCTCAACATGTCAAATATGCAGTATATTACCAGTCTAGTAATATTTCATACAAATATATACACATAAACACATGTTCACTTTTCACTTTTATTGTGGTTCATAAAATTCAGTTATTACACTTTTCTCTATCAAAATTGACTGTAATTCCAAAGCAATAAACATCATGAGCTTAACCCATAACTCTCATTCATCACATGATAAACTTCACTTTATACATTTTATGTAGTATCATTTTAATAATTCGCATTATTCCATGTCACATTCGTACACATTGTTATGTCTACAAAATCAATGAATTGGATAATGAGTGAACACATTGGTAACCATAGGTATAAAAACAATTTCTTTTCTTTTCATATAAAAAATATTTTCACATTGGGGATCTTAAACAAGATCCAAACTCATAGGGATCGCGAGGATCCAAATGGGGACCTGATCAAGGTCCAGAATGCATTGGCTGCAGCTAACAGAACTCTAAAGGCATGCCTATCTATCCAAAACGTGACTATTGCAGGCTAAGTTATTTATCCAATTATTGTTCAGTTCGTTGCATAGTATAACATCATCTAATCTCAATAGACAATATCATGTCACTTAGTAGCTTACTTACATATATGGCTTACATAATATCACATATTATAGTTCATACATTGATTCATATATGTAATTCATAAGTAAGAATCCATACAAAATATATCAAACAAATGAATATTCATGGCATAAAGGAGGGTTGCGCTCGCGGCAGAGGCGAAATACACTATATGTCATGCCCGCGACTATCAACTGCGCTCGTGACCAAGAGATGGATGGCCTCTATCGCGCTCGTGACAGAGAACATCTCGGTGAAACCCCGTGTTACGAAACTCTCTGTCGTGCTCGCGATATAGATCATACTCACGACAGAGCCGAGCATCACGCTTCGCCACTTTTCCATACAGTTCACACAAATAAAACTTCCCCAAATTCATGTATTTAATCAAAGAACTTCAACACAAACATCTCAAACTATTCAATTTATCAAGAATTATTCATTATTTAGATAGTCATTTAAAAACCATTGCATATATGAAAGATTCGTTTCATTTTCAGTTGATGACACACTTAACAAAATTATTAAATTCAATCTTAACATCCTATAACAATTTTAACCCATAAGTAAGCCTACTCGAGGCTCGAATCATTAATGGTCCAATAAACTTTCTATACATCTGCACATACATGCCATATTTATTATCAGAGTCTCAGTTAATATATTATCTTTTATGTACAAATAAGTTTCTAGACTTTGGTTCGGACTTGGAATGGTATTCTAAGCTTCTGACGTATCCCAAGGGATTGGGAATCAGAACCCTGTAGGTCTAAAGGTTCAATATACAAAATTGTAATATTTTCACTTACAATCCATTAACATATCATGTCATGCCACTTCAGGATTTATTTGAAGGTATTCGACTCATTAAAATTTTAAATACTTTAGTGATTATTCATCTCTATAACCTTAATCACTTGCAATCCTAAGTGGTGAACATTCATTTACTCTTTATAAAACACTAAACATGTATCGGATAAGTTCCGGATAATTCCGATGGGGTTTAGGTGCGTTTCGGGAGCCAAAACACACCAAAATACACAAACTAGAGGAGGGTAATGGTGGGCAATGATCCATGCCAACCATGAAGTTACAAATAAGAATAAAAGACTTCATTTATCTTGTTCTATTGCACTCGCGGCCATGATCGCGCTCGTGATAGAAGCCTCCATCAGGTGCCCTATGAGAAACAGGATTGCTTTTCACATCAAACTTGAACCGCCTAAACCAACATCTAAACCTCATTTTTAGTCAAAATGTCCTTCTTAAAAAATGGTTTCTAGGATGTTATCTTTCATATGGATCAACTTTCAGATCATTTGGACATCTAAATTACCAGATATGATAAAAAAACATGAACTGCTCCAATGAGTCGACCAAAGTAGAGACACCCCTGTTTTGGCCAATTTTGGAGCATTTGGAGCTAGAATTAGCTCATGGATATTTCTAAGACATTTTTCAGAATGTGTCTTAGATTTACAAAGGCACTTGTTTCATATAATTTGGAGTTCTAAAACATAAATTACATCCTAATAACCAAAGAGGGGTCAAGTGTGTTCCAACACAGTTTTCACCAAATCCTGTTCACATGCACATTTTTAACAAGTTAAAACCAACACTCACTACCATCACTATAGATCAACATATATCATTGAAATACATCTCAAGTCACATTATTCATCATCAAAAATCATAAAAATCAACATAGTTTCCAAACCTCACATCCTTTGCTCCTTTTTGTTCAATTGGTTGCACTCTCTTACTCCCATACTCTTTCATGGTCACAATCATCCAATTTCCTTATCAAAACCCCCAAAATTACATGTTAGCATCCCTACTAACCATAATTTCCATATAAATCTTAAATCTCAGAATTAGAGAAGAAGAAGAGATACAACTACACAACTTACCTTTTTAACTTAATTTAGGCACTTGAATTCCAAGACACCCATTTGGGAAGTATAAGTAAGAGAGGCTGTCACACCCCAAATTAGCCCTGGTCGGAATGTGTTTGCTAAGTCGGGTTAAGTGAGGGTATTTTGGTAATGTGTGCGGGTGGATTTGGAGTGTTAAGGACCTAATTGAGAAGATAATTAAGTTTGTGAGGAAAGAATTGTGTAAGTGAGTGAAGTGTATGTAACACCCCCTTCCCATACGTAGGCGATCCCATCCGATAAGGAGTGAGATGCCGTATGAGACAAGGTGTCACCAAACAGATACAAAGCAAAGTATACATTAATTCATAACATACATTCAGAAATACAGAATAATTAAAAACTTTACATGCAGAAAGCAAAAGCTGATCATGCATTACTATAATTAAACTATTACAATAATGTTCTGATCAACTAGCTGAAACGAAATAATATTACATATCCAAAATATAGTTACAAAAGCGGAAGCTGATACAAAAATAGCCCTACACTAAAAACTCTTCTGTGTTGGCTTGATGACGGCGACTCTCTCAAGGCAAAACGTCTTCCGCACCTGCACGGGTAAAAACACAGTGCTAAGCGATATACGCTTAGTGGGGAAACACACATAAATTATGGACGGCCATTCACAATGGTCGTCAAAGCAGATCACATTCACAATGGCATTATGCAAAGGTTATAACATAGTTGCTACAAGCATGTTCATATTTTAAAACCAAACATTCAGTATCTCAATAACCATAACCATTACAGAATAATCCAACATGCATTTCATCATTAAACTCATTCAGATAATTCATTTCATAGCCAAATCAGATCAGAACAATTCCATTAACATTTAAAGAACACCTGCTGACTCTAGACAGTGGATAACGAGTGTATTGAGGGTACCTTACGGGTACGAATCGAATACTGAGGGTACCTCACAGGTACAAGTCAAATATTATATCATTTATCAAAACATGTTATTTATATACTGAGGGAATCTTAAACAAGATTCTATACTGAAGGGTTCGCGAGGAACCAAACGGGGACCTGATTGGGGTCCAAACTGAACTGAGGGCTGCAGCTAAAGACTCTATTAGGCATGCCTAACTATCCACTTACTTGACTCTAGCAAGTTATGCGTCAAACTGATCACATTTCAGGATATAGAGTATAATTCATCAGAAAATCATGCTATCATGCATATCAAAGCATCAAACAGTAAGACATGCATCATACAGCAGTAAAGTCCATTCTGAAGAAATACCAAATTCAGTTCTGAGTTAAAAACCAGGAAATTTCGGAAAAACGAGCTGAGCGGAGAAACTGGTGACTCAACAGGCAGGTCACGGCGTGACCGAGGGTCACGTCTCGTGATCTGCTTGTTTCTCACCAATCGCGTTGCGTGATCCTCGCGGTCACGCAATGCTCATGCAGGTCACGGCGTGACCGAGGGTCACGCGACGTGACGCTGCTTCTCCCTCGCAGATCACGTTGCGTGATCTTACAGATCACGCAACGCCTCTTCTTCGCAGGTCGCACGACGTGACCGAAGATCACGTCGCGTGACTTGCTTGTTCTTCAGCTGGTCACGCGACTGGCTTCTCAGCAGGCAGGTCACGTCGTGACCGAGGGTCACGCGACGTGACTTGCCTTCCTTCGTAGCGAGTCACGCGACAGAGAGAGTTTCAACAGTAAATCGATTTTCCCAGAATTTCCAGAATTTACAGAACAACAATTTCAATCCCAATTCGATTTTAAACCATACAAATCCATTCATACCTTTCAAGGAAGATCCCAAACAATTCAAACATCATATAAACAACTCAATTCGTCAACTAATTCATCCAATCAAATCAAGAACATATGCATTTAAACTCACAAGAACATAAACCCTAGAAATTTACAGTAGAATCAAAATCACACAATTTCACAGTTAAACATTCCCAAACCTGGATTCTAACTTCTATCACTTAGCTCCACTAGGTCCAGCAACCTCTTTCCCCTTTGGATCACGTGGAGCTTCAGCTAAACACAATCACAGCAAGAATATCCACAAAGAAAACCCTAAGTTAAATCTAGCTCAAGGAAAAAGAAGATGCAAATTACAGTAAAACAAAGACTAGATCTTGCACTTACCAAGCTAAGGAATGCAAGGAGAGGATTAATTTCACCAATAATACCTTGAATCAATAATACAGTACTTGGGAATAAAGAAAGTGAAGAAGAAGAAGAAAGTGAGTGAGAAAGAACGTGAATCTGTAAGTTCCTTTTCTCTCATTCCCTTTTCTTTTTCTTTTCTTTATTCTAAATATGTATAAATCTCCTATTGGTGACACTAATCACTCACACTAAAATAACCTACACTACACACACCTAATACCCTCTTCACTTATGCATACCCTACCATAGTATGAACACATGCACACAAGTATATCTCATTTAATTAAACACACTAATGCCATGTATGCACCCACATAAAAATAAACCCCAAAATCATACATTTTACTGAGATACCCTTATGAAATGCTGAACACATGCGAATGCTTACACATACAGACAGACAGATAGACAGACAGACAGGCTCATTCTACTAGGGGGCAAACGGGGTGTGACAACTCTCCCCTACTAATAAGAATTTCGTCCTCGAAATTCTCACCTGAACTGAATAACTGAGGATACTGAGCTCTCATCGACTCCTCTGGTTCCCAAGTCGCTTCCTCGACTCCATGATGGATCCACAACACTTTAACCAAAGGAATCTGCTTATTTCTCAACTGTCTAACCTCTCGGGCTAGAATAGCTCGCGGTTCCTCACCATAAGAGAAGTCTGGCTGAACCTGGATATCCTGAACTGACAGAACATGCGAAGGATCTGATCTGTACCGACGAAGCATCGAAACGTGGAACACATCATGCAACTTTGCTAACTCCATCGGTAACGCCAATCTATAGGCTACAGGTCCCACCTTAGCCAAAATCTCATAAGGTCCAATGAAACGAGGACTAAGCTTACCCTTCTTTCCAAATCGAAGCACTCTCCTCCAAGGAGAAACTTTAAGGAAAACTTTGTCCCCGATCTCAAAATGCACATCTTTCCTCTTCAGATTGGCATAAGACTTCTGTCGATCCTTAGCTGCCTTCAAATTCCGCTGCACTACTCTGATTTTCTCTTCAGTATCCCTAACCAAATCGGGTCCAATCATAGATCTCTCGGATAGCTCGGTCCAACAAATCGGAGTCCTACACAGACGACCATACAAAGCCTCATATGGTGCCATACCGATACTCGACTGAAAACTGTTGTTGTAGGCAAACTCCATCAATGATACATATCTGTCCCAACTGCCCGGAAAATCCAAAGCACAAGCCCTCATCATATCCTCCAGAATCTGAATAACTCGCTCTGACTGACCATCGGTCTGCGGATGAAACGCTGTACTGAAGTTCAACCTAGTGCCCAAAGCTCTCTGTAACTCCTTCCAAAACTTGGAAGTAAACCTCGGATCCCGATCTGACACTATGGACAAAGGCACACCATGCAACCGAACTATCTGATCCACGTAGATACTGGCTAATCTGTCCATGGAGTAGTCCACTCTAACTGGCAAGAAGTGAGCTGATTTCGTAAGCCGATCCACAATAACCCAAACCGAATCATGCTTCCTCTGAGTCAAAGGTAAACCAGAAACAAAGTCCATGGTGATATCATTCCATTTCCACTCAGGAATGGATAAAGGCATAAGCAAACCTGAAGGAACCTGATGCTCTGCCTTTACCTGCTGACAAGTCAAGCACTTGGAAACAAAATCCACAATATCACGCTTCATACCGGACCACCAATAGAATTGCTTCATGTCTCTGTACATCTTCTCACTGCCCGGATGCATAGTAAAGACTGAACTATGCGCCTCACTCAAGAGCTGTCACCTCAAATCCTCAGACTCTGGCACACACAGACGATCTCTGAACATAAGTACCCCATCCTGAACTGAGAACTCTGATGGCTTACCCGATCTAACCTCATGCACAATCCGCTGAAGTCTCACATCATCTCTCTGAGCATCCACAATCAACTGTCTCAAAGTAGGCTTCACACGCAACTGGGCCAGCAAAGCCCCATCTGAACCAAAACGCCATCTGAAACGCCTCAAGAACAAGGCTGAAACTGACTTACGACTCAAAGCATCTGCCACTACATTGGCCTTACCAGGATGGTAATCCACAATGCAGTTGTAGTCCTTAAATAACTCAAGCCATCTGCGCTATCTCATGTTCAACTCTTTCTGTGAAAGGAAGTACTTCAAACTCTTGTGGTCCGAGAAGATCCTACACTTTTCCCCATACAAGTAATGACGCCAAATCTTCAAAGCAAAGATCACAGCTGCCAACTCTAAATCATGCGTCGGATAGTTCTTCTCATGTGGCTTCAACTGACGAGAAGCATAAGCCACTACTTTACCCTCCTGCATCAGCACACATCCAAGACCAACTCCAGAAGCATCACTGTAAATGACAAACTCCTTACCCGAGATGGGTTGAGTAAGGATAGGAGCCTCAACAAGCAACTGCTTTAACCGATCAAAGCAAGACTGACACCTGTCTGACCACTCAAATCTAACTCCTTTCCTCAACAATCTAGTCATAGGAGCAGCAATCACAGAAAATCCCTTAACGAACCGACGGTAGTAACCTGCTAAACCGAGGAAACTCCTCACTTCCTGAATGTTTCGAGGCGCTTTCCAATCAACTATCGCCTCAATCTTAGCTGGATCAACCTGAATACCGCTAGCTGAAATAATGTGACCCAAGAATGACACTTCTCGAAGCCAGAAATC
The DNA here is from genome assembly GCA_947683425.1 of Excoecaria cochinchinensis. Classification (NCBI taxonomy): domain Eukaryota; kingdom Viridiplantae; phylum Streptophyta; class Magnoliopsida; order Malpighiales; family Euphorbiaceae; genus Excoecaria; species Excoecaria cochinchinensis. The sequence goes on along the minus strand of CANTUQ010000067.1, from coordinate 2,127,771 downwards.
ACACTTGCTAAGCTTAGCAAACAACTGATGCTCTCTCAACATCTGCAAAACCAATCTGAGATGCTCCTCATGCTCACTCTCATTCTTGGAATACACCAAGATGTCATCAATGAACACTACTACAAATCGATCTAAGTATGGCCTAAATACACGATTCATCAGATCCATAAAAGCCGCTGGAGCATTTGTCAAACCAAACGGCATCACAAGAAACTCATAGTGGCCATACCTAGTCTGAAATGCAGTCTTCACCACATCTGCATCCTGAACCCGAAGCTGGTAGTACCCTGATCGAAGATCTATCTTGGAAAAGACACCCGCACCTCGAAGCTGATCAAATAAATCCTCAATCCTAGGCAAAGGATACTTGTTCTTCACTGTAACTTTATTAATCTGGCGGTAATCAATACACATCCGCAAGGATCCATCTTTCTTCTTGACAAACAGCACTGGAGCTCCCCATGGAGATATGCTCGGTCTAATAAACCCCTTATCCAATAACTCTTGTAGCTGAGATTTAAGTTCCCTCAACTCTACAGGAGCCATCCGATAAGGTGCTCTCGAAATAGTTGCAGTACCCGGCATGATCTCAATGGACAACTCAACCTCTCTCTCAGGAGGCAAACCAGGCAACTCGCTCGGGAACACATCCCCAAACTCCCGCACTACAGGAATATCCTCAATCTGAACCTGATCCCTCCTGGAATCTAACACAACTGCTAGAAAAGCCTCACAACCTTTCCTGATGAATCTCTTAGCTTGCATCGCAGAAATAACATTATTCAACGAACTAGCACCCAAACCTTTCAGAAACACAAGAGACTGACTTCTATCCCGAAGTACCACTGTCTTCCTATGGCAATCCACTACAGCCCGATACTTACCCAACCAGTCCATACCCAGAATCAGGTCAAACTCTCTGAAGGATAACTCAATCAGATCCGCTGGAAGCACAACTCCCTCAACAATCAGAGGACAACTCCTAAAAACTCTACTCACACTGACATTATGCCCTAATGGACTGGTCACACAAATCTCATAATCTAACTGATCAACTGAATGCAATTTATCAACAATTCTATCTGTGCACAAATATGAGTGTGTGGAACCAGGATCAATTAGAGCATACAACTCAGTGTCATGGAGTAGGAACTTACCAGCAATAACATCAGGCGCGCCCTGCTCATCTCTGGCTCTCATAGCATAAGCTCTAACGGCACCCTTAGGAGGATGCTCAACAGTCTCAGAAGCAGCACCATCTCTATGCCGGCCACCTCTACCTCTACCTCGGCCTCTGCCATGGGTAGCCTGAGAAGTATTCGAACCGACCCTTCTGCCCTCTCTCTGGGAACCTGAATCCTCCTGTACTCTCGGACAACCGGCCAACTGATGCTCTGAACTCCCACATCTGAAGCATGCACCGGTGAGCCACCTACACTCACCACGATGTGACTTACTACAATGAGGACAAACTGATGTAGTCTCAGCTCTACCACCCCTACCAGAACCTGACACAGCTGTAGAACCCTGACGTCTACCTCTAGAAGCCGGACCAGATGCTGACTCATCCTGTGGGTTCCTAGATCTCTTACTCGAAGAAGATCCTCCACGAGAAGAACTCCTCCTCTGAGCTCTCTCTCTCATCACAGTCTCATTCAACTCAGCTCTCACAGCAGCCTCAACAATCTGATAATAGCTAACCCCAGGTATACACATCAGTGAAATCAAAGCAATCTTCAGAGACTCATTTAACCCTGCTTCGAAATGCTTGCATCTAAAGTCATCAGTCATAACTCCTCGTGGGGCATAGCGCGATAACCTGTTGAACTCTTTCTCATAATCAGCTACTGACAATGCTCTCTGTCTCAAACCCAAAAACTGCGCCCATCTCGAATCTCTATAGGTCTGAGTGATGTACTTCTTTATGAACTCACCCTCAAAGAACTCCCAGGTAATCGGATCCGATAGCTGAGGATGCCTGCAAACCAACTCCCACCACTCAAAAGCAGACCCCTGAAGAAGAGCTAATGCACACTCTGCCTGCTGGTCGGGAGGACACCGAATCTCTCTCAAAGCACGCTTCACTTTATCTAACCATCTCTCTGCAGTCTCAGACTCATTCAACCCAGTACCATAGAAATCCTCAACTCCTGCTCTCCTCAGATTCTCCATAGGTGCTCTAGGAGCAGTCACTCTCTCCAAAACCCTAGCCATGTCCTGATGCAGTCTAAACATAGCCTCAAAGGGCATGGCTGCGGCCTCGGGCTGGACCCTAGCATACTGAGCCGACACAGTAACAGAAACAGACTGATCTACAGCTGGAGGATTCACACTCTCGGCGGATTCCTCACGCGCACCATGAGCAGAATTAGAAGCCATCTATAGAAACAAGAAACAACCGTATCAACCAACACAGATCTAGACACATACACATCTAAGAAACTCAGAACAATCATAACAACACCCAGAAATGCCTAAACCTAGGCTCTGATACCACTAACTGTAACACCCCCTTCCCATACGTAGGCGATCCCATCCGATAAGGAGTGAGATGCCGTATGAGACAAGGTGTCACCAAACATATACAAAGCAAAGTATACATTAATTCATAACATACATTCAGAAATACAGAATAATTAAAAACTTTACATGCAGAAAGCAAAAGCTGATCATGCATTACTATAATTAAACTATTACAATAATGTTCTGATCAACTAGCTGAAACGAAATAATATTACATATCCAAAATATAGTTACAAAAGCGGAAGCTGATACAAAAATAGCCCTACACTAAAAACTCTTCTGTGTTGGCTTGATGACGGCGACTCTCTCAAGGCAAAACGTCTTCCGCACCTGCACGGGTAAAAACACCGTGCTAAGCGATATACGCTTAGTGGGGAAACACACATAAATTATGGACGGCCATTCACAATGGTCGTCAAAGCAGATCACATTCACAATGGCATTATGCAAAGGTTATAACATAGTTGCTACAAGCATGTTCATATTTTAAAACCAAACATTCAGTATCTCAATAACCATAACCATTACAGAATAATCCAACATGCATTTCATCATTAAACTCATTCAGATAATTCATTTCATAGCCAAATCAGATCAGAACAATTCCATTAACATTTAAAGAACACCTGCTGACTCTAGACAGTGGATAACGAGTGTACTGAGGGTACCTTACGGGTACGAATCGAATACTGAGGGTACCTCACAGGTACAAGTCAAATATTATATCATTTATCAAAACATGTTATTTATGTACTGAGGGAATCTTAAACAAGATTCTATACTGAAGGGTTCGCGAGGAACCAAACGGGGACCTGATTGGGGTCCAAACTGAACTGAGGGCTACAGCTAAAGACTCTATTAGGCATGCCTAACTATCCACTTACTTGACTCTAGCAGGTTATGCGTCAAACTGATCACATTTCAGGATATAGAGTATAATTCATCAGAAAATCATGCTATCATGCATATCAAAGCATCAAACAGTAAGACATGCATCATACAGCAGTAAAGTCCATTCTGAAGAAATACCAAATTCAGTTCTGAGTTAAAAACCAGGAAATTTTGGAAAAACGAGCTGAGCGGAGAAACTGGTGACTCAACAGGCAGGTCACGGCGTGACCGAGGGTCACGTCTCGTGATCTGCTTGTTTCTCGCCAATCGCGTTGCGTGATCCTCGCGGTCACGCAATGCTCATGCAGGTCACGGCGTGACCGAGGGTCACGCGACGTGACGCTGCTTCTCCCTCGCAGATCACGTTGCGTGATCTTACAGATCACGCAACGCCTCTTCTTCGCAGGTCGCACGACGTGACCGAAGATCACGTCGCGTGACTTGCTTGTTCTTCAGCTGGTCACGCGACTGGCTTCTCAGCAGGCAGGTCACGTCGTGACCGAGGGTCACGCGACGTGACTTGCCTTCCTTCGTAGCGAGTCACGCGACAGAGAGAGTTTCAACAGTAAATCGATTTTCCCAGAATTTCCAGAATTTACAGAACAACAATTTCAATCCCAATTCGATTTTAAACCATATAAATCCATTCATACCTTTCAAGGAAGATCCCAAACAATTCAAACATCATATAAACAACTCAATTCGTCAACTAATTCATCCAATCAAATCAAGAACATATGCATTTAAACTCACAAGAACATAAACCCTAGAAATTTACAGTAGAATCAAAATCACACAATTTCACAGTTAAACATTCCCAAACCTGGATTCTAACTTCTATCACTTAGCTCCACTAGGTCCAGCAACCTCTTTCCCCTTTGGATCACGTGGAGCTTCAGCTAAACACAATCACAACAAGAATATCCACAAAGAAAACCCTAAGTTAAATCTAGCTCAAGGAAGAAGAAGATGCAAATTACAGTAAAACAAAGACTAGATCTTGCACTTACCAAGCTAAGGAATGCAAGGAGAGGATTAATTTCACCAATAATACCTTGAATCAATAATACAGTACTTGGGAATAAAGAAAGTGAAGAAGAAGAAGAAAGTGAGTGAGAAAGAACGTGAATCTGTAAGTTCCTTTTCTCTCATTCCCTTTTCTTTTTCTTTTCTTTATTCTAAATATGTATAAATCTCCTATTGGTGACACTAATCACTCACACTAAAATAACCTACACTACACACACCTAATACCCTCTTCACTTATGCATACCCTACCATGGTATGAACACATGCACACAAGTATATCTCATTTAATTAAACACACTAATGCCATGTATGCACCCACATAAAAATAAACCCCAAAATCATACATTTTACTGAGATACCCTTATGAAATGCTGAACACATGCGAATGCTTACACATACAGACAGACAGATAGACAGACAGACAGGCTCATTCTACTAGGGGGCAAACGGGGTGTGACAGTGTAATTTGTCTAAGGACTAAAGAGCATTAAGACAAGATATTTTGGTTTGAGCCAATGGGAGACTGCCATGTGTCTTGGTGGGTGTGTGCAATTAATGTGAAAAGAAGAAAAGAGGAAAAAGAAAGAGAGGAAAAGGCAGATCGCGTTTCCCTGCTCTCTCTTCTCTCCTCTTCCTATTTTCTCTTCTTTCTCTTTCACATTTATTGCTCTTCATCCCTTGATGTGTGTATGTGATCTGGAGTCCTTTGGGAAGTCTTTGAGGCTGCTTTGAAGAGGTAAGTTGGGTTAGGGTTTCCTGCATGTTCTGCTTCTTCTCCTGGTTTTGGTTGAGTTAGGGTTTTGAAGAGTAATTGTGGGTTTTGTTTGTGCAAGTGTTTGGTGGTAAGAAGAAGCAAAGTAAAGGCAAGGAAAGGATTGAGGATTGATCTTGAAGCCTGATTTTGGATCGTCATTTTGAGGTTTGGGAGCTTTGAATACTGCACTTGAAGTTCTTAGTGTTTTTGCCCTATTTCTCACTTAGGATGTATATGTGTGTTTTGATTAATTTCTGGAATTTGGTGTATTTTGGAATGTGTATATGCATGATTTATGTGAATGGATGTGTTAGTAATGCATTATGTGAATTGAATTGAAGTTACTGATTTTAGGTTTTGAACTTACTGTAATTTTTAGGGTTTATGTTCTTAAAGGTGTTTATGCATGATTTTGGTTGATTTGATTGTTGAATTAAGCTGGTTTTATGTCAGTTTGATGTTTAGAAGATCGATTGAAAGGTAAAATGAGTTTGGTGGTGTTTTGAATCAAATTAAAACTGATTTTATCAAGTTCTTTGAATTCTGGCCTTGCTGGGAACGGGAAATCGCGATTCTGGTGGAATTCCCATTTCCAGTGTGCGTGTGTGTCGTGACTTCCTTGAGGGAGGTAAGTCACGAGACGTGACTCCCAGTCATGCCACGTGACTCCCAGTCACGACGCGTGACTTCTCGGCGGGCTGGATGCAGTGGCGAGGCGTGACCCCCAGTCGCGAAGCGTGACTGCCCTGTGAAGGGGCATGTCACGACTCGTGACTTAGAGTCACGGCTTGTGACTCTTGTGAGGCATGACTCCTGTCGCGAAGCGTGACTGCCCTGTGAGAGGCAAGTCACGTCTCGTGACTTAGAGTCACGACTCGTGACTCTTGTGAAGAGGCAAGTCACGTCTCGTGACTTAGAGTCACGACTCGTGACTCTTGTGAAGAGTCAAGAGGCGTGACTTAGAGTCACGTCCCGTGACTCTTTTGAGGCATGTCACGAGACGTGACATAGAGTCACGACTCATGACCCTTCTGTGAGGTCAGTTACGAGTCGTGACATGGCTCGTGACCGACCTCCCTTCAGCCCCATTTTCCGATTTAGCCCAGTTTCAACCAAAATGAATTTCCTATTTCTTCTGTATGGACCTTTACTGCTGTATGGTACATGTCATACTTTTATATGCTTATTGTTGTGATTTGTATTGCATGTCATATTTCGAATGCGAAGGAATTGTGCTGACTAACTTTCTGATTGTTTAGTCCCGAGCATGTCATATTAAAATGAAAAATATGTTATGCATATGCTTGATCAGCTTCTCCTCTAAGAATAACATGTCATGCTTAAGAGTATATTGTATCATTCCATGATTCAGATTATATGTTATTGATCATTGGCATGATATGATTCCACATGTGTTCCTGACATGCTTTAGTAAATTGTGTGGTGCTAAAATGTGATGTATTGAGCTATTGCATACTTCAGAATATGAATGGGATGAGGTATGATTGATATTATGCTATGCCAAATTTATTTGAATAATATGGTTGATGTCTGAATGCATTATTATGCTTTAGTCTTTGAACTCAATGTGTTATGCTTAAATGTAATTTGGATTATGCATGATTTATACTTAGTTATCCTAACCTACCGCATGATTAGGATTTTGTATTGATAATCATTGGTATGGTAGTGCTCCTATACCTGATTAATGACATGCTTTAGAGTATTGTTTAATGTTCAAGTGTGTTTAGTGTATTATGTTTTGCAATAGAATTGTATGATATATGATCGACCTTATGAGCATATTTATATGTCTATCGTACTCTGGATTATGCATGATGTATATATATATTTATGCGTTGTGCGACTCGAAACGTGAAATGTTTTATGCATGACCTGCAAGAGTCAGTCTAGTGGATAGTTAGGCATGCCTAATAGAGTCCCGTTAGCTGCAGCCCTTTGGACGTTTGGACCCTGATCAGGTCCCCCGTTTGGTTCCTCGCGAACCCTTTATATGTGCGGATCTTCGCAATCCTTTTTAATGTGTTTGGATCTTGTTTAAGATCCCCCTCCAGTGAAATGTTTTGTGACAAAATAAAATGGTTTTCGATTCGTACCCGTAAGGTACCCTTTGGCCGACTTGTACCCGTAAGGTACTAATCAGTTCACTCGTTATCCATTATTGTGAGTCAGCAGGTGCTTTGTTGTTTTTTTTGCTTCGAAATATCTATGAGAATGTGATATCCGAATGAGCATGATAAGGATTTCAGGAATCAGTTTATATGTATTTGAACGTATATTTGAACTTCGGAATGTATGTGTTTATATTGTAAGCATGATTGGATACCTATTACTTTTATCCGCACTTGACATGGGTTGTGTTAGACTAATGTATTTGTGTATGTGAATCAAGCATGGTTTTTTTTATGTATAAGCATGTGAACCGAAGCAGTTGTGGCTGTATGTATGTAAGATTTAACTGTACTTTCTGTATGACGATGATATGAATGTGATGTTGTGTGATTATGTTTTCGGTCTTCGCTATTAGAGTGTTTTCGGCATGATATTATATATATATTAGAGTTGCGCAGCGGTAATGTGGTGCTTTGGAGGTCGTACCTTGGTCTTTGGCTAGTGTGTATATGGCATGTCAAAGTATGTTAGATAGCTAGTATTCTTAACATGATAGTGGGTGCGTTATCATATGGTAATTGTGTCGCATTTGATTGGGTTGTCAGTTCACGCATGGGTTCTTGGTTATGTCAATTGCATGTGTAAATCTCATGTGACTCTGCCCGGTAAGGTACTGATTTTTGATACCATTGTAGGTTTATGCATGTGATATAGTATGTAGTTCTGCATGATGATACTTGTATCGTGTATTGAATTATGTCTGTTTGGCCTATTCCTGACATAAGTATATGGTTATGATTATGAGTTTTCGAATTAATGCTGTTACTATGCAAGCCTAATTATATATGTATTTTGAATGTCGTATCTGCCATTGTGAATGTTTTATGCATTGGCGACCATTGTGAATGGCCGCTCATACTCTTGTGTGTTCTCCCCACTAAGCGATTATCGCTTAGCACGAATTTCCTTTCCGTGCAGGTGGCAGGTCTGGTTCTGTTCGAGTCGTGCATCTGCAAGGTCGGCCACGTTGAAGTTGAAGTTTTGTATTTTGTTCAGCTTCTGTACTTCACTTTTGTATTTCTGTATTATTGTATATGTAATCTTGTAAGAATCTTGAGATTTCTTTTGGGTAATGTAATCGTTAGTATGTTTTCATGTTAAGTTATTCCTTTGTTTTATCTTTTGCTTTATGCTTCCGCATAGTGTCTGCGTGTGTGTGAGTTATTGCATGATCAGCCTGTGCCCGCAAGTAAGTCAAGTTTTAATTAACCCATATTTTTGTATGTATGTTATGTATGAATGTATGCTTCCGCATTGTGCATGTACATATCCGTGTGAGTAAGCATCGGGTAGCACGCCCGTCGGCGTCCTTCCAACGGGGGCGGCGATGGGGGTGTTATAGTTAGTGGTATTAGAGCCAGGTTTGATGGTTCTGGGTGTGTTGTTTGTTATGTGATGAGTCTTTACATGAGAGTCGGTTTTGTGTCATGGCCTAATGCAGATGTGTCTTGTTTTGTGTCGTGTCTAGATGGAGTCTGATCCTAGTGAGAATGTGGGCGAGACAACAGAAAGTGTGAACCCAGTTGGTGCTGATCAGAATGTTTTTGAGTGTGCTCCAGTTGAAGATTCCGGTCTTGTTTCTGATAATAGGACATTTGTACAAGGATTGTTTCGAATTTTGGATAGGCTGACTACTCCTCGTGCTTCTCAAGAATTTGTTCAGCATGTTCCTCAGAAGAGAAAAGGATCGGTTAGTGAAGTGCCAGCAGGGAAAAGGGTTCGAGAGGCATCATTGTGTCAATAATGTCAGAAGCAACATGGGGACAAGAGTAGGAAGAAAGGGGTACCGCCTATATGTCAGCACTGCCAGAAGTGACATTGGGGCCCACGTCGGAAGCTTTCAGGTACTTGTTTCAGGTGTGGCAGTATGGAACATCAGATAATCGATTGTCCTAAGAAGATGAGTGAGAGTCTAGCACGGCAAGCTAGAAAGGATGCGGAGGATTTGCTCAGAGCTTCTCGAGCGCCCACAGAGTTTGTAGCGTCCAGCAAGGATTCGAAGGAAATCGCAGATTCTTCTGGTAAGTTACATTACAAGCTCTTGTCTAAATAAGTTTTGTTTATTTGGGGTTGTTTGGATGTAAGTGTTTAGCCGTGAATTTCGAGGACGAAATTCTTTTAGGAGGGAAGAGTTGTCGCACCCCAAATTAGCCCTGGTCGGAATGTGTTTGCTAAGTCGGGTTAAGTGAGGGTATTTTGGTAATGTGTACGGGTGGATTTGGAGTGTTAAGGACCTAATTGAGAAGATAATTAAGTTTGTGAGGAAAGAATTGTGTAAGTGAGTGAAGTGTAATTTGTCTAAGGACTAAAGAGCATTAAGACAAGATATTTTGGTTTGAGCCAATAGGAGACTGCCATGTGTCTTGGTGGGTGTGTGCAATTAATGTGAAAAGAAGAAAAGAGGAAAAAGAAAGAGAGGAAAAGGCAGATCGCGTTTCCCTGCTCTCTCTTCTCTCCTCTTCCTATTTTCTCTTCTTTCTCTTTCACGTTTATTGCTCTTCATCCCTTGATGTGTGTATGTGATCTGGAGTCCTTTGGTAAGTCTTTGAGGCTGCTTTGAAGAGGTAAGTTGGGTTAGGGTTTCCTGCATGTTCTGCTTCTTCTCCTGGTTTTGGTTGAGTTAGGGTTTTGAAGAGTAATTGTGGGTTTTGTTTGTGCAAGTGTTTGGTGGTAAGAAGAAGCAAAGTAAAGGCAAGGAAAGGATTGAGGATTGATCTTGAAGCCTGATTTTGGATCGTTATTTTGAGGTTTGGGAGCTTTGAATACTGCACTTGAAGTTCTTAGTGTTTTTGCCCTATTTCTCACTTAGGATGTATATGTGTGTTTTGATTAATTTCTGGAATTTGGTGTATTTTGGAATGTGTATATGCATGATTTATATGAGTGGATGTGTTAGTAATGCATGAAGTGAATTGAATTGAAGTTACTGATTTTAGGTTTTGAACTTACTGTAATTTTTAGGGTTTATGTTCTTAAAGGTGTTTATGCATGATTTTGGTTGATTTGATTGTTTAATTAAGCTGGTTTTATGTCAGTTTGATGTTTGGAAGATCGAATGAAAGGTAAAATGAGTTTGGTGGTGTTTTGAATCAAATTAAAACTGATTTTATCGAGTTCTTTGAATTCTGGGCTTGCTGGGAACGGGAAATCGCGATTCTGGTGGAATTCCTTTTTCCAGTGTGCGTGTGTGTCGTGACTTCCCTGAGGGAGGCAAGTCACGAGACGTGACTCCCAGTCATGCCACGTGACTCTGCTTCCCAGTCACGACGCGTGACTTCTCGGCGGGCTGGATGCAGTGGCGAGGCGTGACCCCCAGTCGCGAAGCGTGACTGCCCTGTGAAGGGGCAAGTCATGACTCGTGACTTAGAGTCACGGCTTGTGACTCTTGTGAGGCGTGACTTGTGTCGCGAAGCGTGACTGCCCTGTGAGAGGCAAGTCACGTCTCGTGACTTAGAGTCACGACTAATGACTCTTGTGAAGAGTCAAGAGGCGTGACTTAGAGTCACGTCCCGTTACTCTTTTGAGGCATGTCACGAGACGTGACATAGAGTCACGACTCATGACCCTTCTGTGAGGTCAGTTACGAGTCGTGACATGGCTCGGGACCGACCTCCCTTCAGCCCCGTTTTCCTATTTAGCCCAGTTTCAACCAAAATGAATTTCCTATTTCTTCTGTATGGACCTTTACTGCTGTATGGTACATGATATACTTTTATATGCTTATTGTTGTGATTTGTATTGCATGTCATATTTCGAATGCGAAGGAATTGTGCTGACTAACTTTCTGATTATTTAGTCCCGAGCATGTCATATTAAAATGAAAAATATGTTATGCATATGCTTGATCAGCTTCTCCTCTAAGAATAACATGTCATGCTTAAGAGTATATTGTATCATTCCATGATTCAGATTATACGTTATTGATCATTGGCATGATATGATTCCACATGTGTTCCTGACATGCTTTAGTAAATTGTGTGGTGCTAAAATGTGATTGATTGAGCTATTGCATACTTTAGAATATGAATGGGATGAGGTATGATTGATATTATGCTATGCCAAATTTATTTGAATAATATGGTTGATGTCTGAATGCATTATTATGCTTTAGTCTTTGAACTCAATGTGTTATGCTTAAATGTAATTTGGATTATGCATGATTTATACTTAGTTATCCTAACCTACCGCATGATTAGGATTTTGTATTGATAATCATTGGTATGGTAGTGCTCCTATACCTGATTCTTGACATGCTTTAGAATATTGTTTAATGTTCAAGTGTGTTTAGTGTATTATGTTTTGCAATAGAGTTGTATGATATATGATCGACCTTATGAGCATATTTATATGTCTATCGTACTCTGGATTATGCATGATGTATATATATATTTATGCGTTGTGCGACTCGAAACGTGAAATGTTTTATGCATGACCTGCAAGAGTCAGTCTAGTGGATAGTTAGGCATGCCTAATAGAGTCCCGTTAGCTGCAGCCCTTTGGACGTTTGGACCCTGATCAGGTCCCCCGTTTGGTTCCTCGCGAACCCTTTATATGTGCGGATCTTCGCGATCCTTTTTAATGTGTTTGGATCTTGTTTAAGATCCCCCTCCAGTGAAATGTTTTGTGACAAAATAAAATGGTTTTCGATTCGTACCCGTAAGGTACCCTTTGGCCGACTTGTACCCGTAAGGTACTAATCAGTTCACTCGTTATCCACTATTGTGAGTCAGCAGGTGCTTTGTTGTTTGGTTTTGCTTCGAAATATCTATGAGAATGTGATATCCGAATGAGCATGATAAGGATTTCAGGAATCAGTTTATATGTATTTGAACATATATTTGAACTTCGGAATGTATGTCTTTATGTTGTAAGCATGATTGGATACCTATTACTTTTATCCGCACTTGACATGGGTTGTGTTATAAGTTTTAGAATGCTTTGAATGTGATCGACTAATGTATTTGTGTATGTGACTCAAGCATGGTTTTTTTATGTATAAGCATGTGAACCGAAGCAGTTGTGGCTGTATGTATGTAAGATTTAACTGTACTTTCTGTATGACGATGATATGAATGTGATGTTATGTGATTATGTTTTCGGTCTTTGCTATTAGAGTGTTTTCGGCATGATATTATATATATATTAGAGTTGCGCAGCGGTAATGTGGTGCTTTGGATGTCGTACCTTGGTCTTTGGCTAGTGTGTATATGGCATGTCAAAGTATGTTAGATAGCTAGTATTCTTAACATGATAGTGGGTGCGTTATCATATGGTAATTGTGTCGCATTTGATTGGGTTGTCAGTTCACGCATGGGTTCTTGGTTATGTCAATTGCATGTGTAAATCTCATGTGACTCTGCCCGGTAAGGTACTGATTTTTGATACCATTGTAGGTTTATGCATGTGATATAGTATGTAGTTCTGCATAATGATACTTGTATCGTGTATTGAATTATGTCTGTTTGGCCTATTCCTGACATAAGTATATGGTTATGATTGTGAGTTTTCGAATTAATGCTGTTACTATGCAAGCCTGATTATATATGTATTTTGAATGTCGCATCTGCCATTGTGAATGTTTTATGCATTGGCGACCATTGTGAATGGCCGCTCATACTCTTGTGTGTTCTCCCCACTAAGCGATTATCGCTTAGCACGGATTTCCTTTCCGTGCAGGTGGCAGGTCTGGTTCTGTTCGAGTCGTGCATCTGCAAGGTCGGCCACGTTGAAGTTGAAGTTCTGTATTTTGTTCAGCTTCTGTACTTCACTTTTGTATTTCTGTATTATTGTATATGTAATCTTGTAAGAATCTTGAGATTTCTTTTGGGTAATGTAATCGTTAGTATGTTTTCATGTTAAGTTATTCCATTATTTTATCTTTTGCTTTATGCTTCCGCATAGTGTCTGCGTGTGTGTGAGTTATTGCATGATCAGCCTGTGCCCGCAAGTAAGTCAAGTTTTAATTAACCCGTATTTTTGTATGTATGTTATGTATGAATGTATGCTTCCGCATTGTGCATGTACATATCCGTGTGAGTAAGCGTCGGATAGCGCGCCCGTCGGCGTCCTTCCAACGGGGGCGGCGATGGGGGTGTTACAGAGGCAGAGAGCAGAATTTTAAGAAATTTAAAGAGAAAAGTGGTTGCTCCCTTTTCTGTTCTTTAAGGCTGGCCAACCATGGCCTAAAGGGAGCCAAAAATGGCTTAAATATGGCCAGTAATGTGTAGTTATCCATATAATCCACTTGTCAAACATCTATTGGCCTTATCTTGATTTTTATGGTCAATTCCAATTTAGTCCCTTCCTTTTTTGTTTCTTCATGTATTTGACATACTACTAATCCATTCTCATATATTGGCCCACATAAATACTTAATTCCTTCCATTTGATCTATAAATGTAAAATGACCAAATTACCCTTACACTTTTCAAATAATACCGGTTACGTCCTTTACTATAATTATCTACTTCGATCACCTAATTACAGACTTTTAATCACCAAAATAATTCTTTTAATGCCGTTTAAGGCATAACGATATAATTGTACAATTTATCGAAACTCGCCGAAACATTAAAATTAATGACAGTTGTGTCCTTTCTGACACTTCCGTCGCTAAATCAAACACATTCGATTTTCACTTCATCCTAAACATAACTTAATACGGTTAGGGTGTATTTTGGGTTGTTACAAAACTAGTGACTTGGGAATTCTTTTGTCAAGAGTTCCGGAGGAATTATGTAACCGATGCTTATAAGGAAGCTAGATGGAAGCAATTTTTTCATCTTTAGATAGAGAAATTTATCAGTAGCTGAATATGAAAAGGAATTCAATCATTTGAGTAAATATGCACCTGGTAATGTGTTGACTGAAGATTTCAAAAAGAAGCATTTTGAAGAAGGGCTTAATGATTATATTAAGGATAAATTGGTAGATTTTTCCATACTGCAACAAGCAAATTATTACCAATTAGTGCAAGCTATTATTCGAATTGAATAGTCTGAGTTAGCTAAGAGAGAAAGAGCTCAGAGGAGGGGAGACTTTAAAGGTGGAATTTCTTCAAGAAAAAGGACTCGGGAGTCTTAGGGTACACATCCAGCGAAATCAGTTTACAACCCTACCACTAGGGGTAGGTGTGTGACATATCGATTTTCACCCTAGTAGTTTTGAGCATTGTATGTGTGTGTGGTCTTAGTATGGTTGTGGTGTTTTATGTACTTTCATGTGTGTATTAGAAAGTTTAAGGGTATTTTTGCATGATACTGTTAAGTGTGTGACTTAAGTTGTGTTTTGGGGAAAAGAAGAAGGATTGGAAGGGAATTTGCCAAACCCACCATTGGATCTTAACACTTGGATGGTGGAGATGAAGGAAAGAGAAAAAAAGAGTTTGACTAAGGGAAAGAGAGAGGAATCGTTGGGGACAACTTATTGCCCTTATTCCTGTTCTAGTCCTCTCTTGCTCTTCATTTTCTTCTTCTTCTCTTCTCCTCCTTTCTTACTTTTAATCATCTCCTCAAGCTTCTAAATTCTGAAGTGATTTTGGCAAATTCTAGATTTTGGGTAAGTGTTTAGTTTTTTCTTCTTCTTCTCTTCCTCTTTGGCTTTCCGTTTGCTGGTTTGTGAGTGTGCTTAGGATTTGAGTTTTTGGTATGTTTTGGTTGATGTGTTTAGAGATTCCTGCTAGAGATCCTAAGGGGAGGGAGAAAGTAAGTGGTAGTGCGGTGGATTGAAGTTCTAGGAGCTAAGGAGCCAAAGGTTTGGGAATTGTGTGAAATTGAATGATTTTGATTTTGGAATTTTGTTATGATTTCTGGAAATTTGTGGAAATAAACTTGCTTATATTGTATGAATAATATGGGTTTTGACTAATTTTGAGTGGATTTGAGATGGGAGTTATTTATTGAGGAAAAGATTGGAATTATGTGGTTTTTAGAGGAAAATTATGGGTTCTTGAATTTTGGATATTCAAATTGCTTCTTTTGCCTTTTTGATTAATTCTTTAAGTGCAAAACCTAGGTAATATTGTGGGTAATGTGTTTTGGTTGTTGATTGATGCTTGGATTGAAGTAATTTGGATGTTGGTTTGATTTTGAAAGGTTTTGGGTTGTGGGGGTGATGTGCAGATCGGCAATGGGAGCTAAAAACTCGACTCTATCGCGAGCACGATAGAGCTCAGTTATCCGAGCTTTCGTCGAGGAGTGTCCTTGTCGTGAGAGCGACCTCAGTTGCGAGCATGACAGAGAGCTCGATAAGCCGAGCATTTATCGGGCTGATCGCTGTCGCGCTCGTGATAGCGACCTCACCGTGCTCTGTCATGAGCACGACAGGGGCCTTTCTACCTTTCCTTCACGAGCTCGGTTGGCTATCGCGAGCGCGTCCCTTCGTGCGATCAACCTTTATCACGAGCGCGATGCTCTTATTTTCAAACGTTTATTATTTTGTTCTCTTTCCATGGTTTCTTACTTGTGATCTAGTAATATATCAATGTATGATTATTTCATGCTTCATTATGTGATTCTCAATTGATTTAATATCTAGCCTGCAAGAGTCAAGTAAGTGGATTGATAGGCATGCCTATAGAGTTCTGTAAGCTGCAACCCTAATGTGTTATGGACCTTGATCAGGTCACCATTTGGGTCCTCGTGATCCTTATAAGTTGGATCTTGTTTAAGATCCCCTAATGTGAAAATGTTTTAAATTAAAATGAAAGAAGTTGCTTTTGTTTATACCCACGGGTACTGATGTGTTCACTCGTTATCTGCTACTTTTAGTTAGCAGGCATTCTTATGAAAATTGATATGGATGTGAAATGCTATGATTTATCATTATTAGTGCACTATGAATGTTTGAACCTTATAAGTCTCTGACGATCGTAATTTATGATGTAAGCCTGTTATTCTTATATATGTGTGTGCCATATGCATTTGTATTGCCTTAACATCCACTGTGAGTGGTCGTTCATCTTTTGGTTTTCCCCACTAAGCGTTATTGCTTAGCACAGTTGTTCATCCGTGCAGGTGTGGAAGCGGTGGAAGTTTTTGGGAGGTTCAATCCACAGCAGCCTAGGCCAACACAATAGGAGGGCTTTTGCTAGAGGCTTAGCAGTTTTTAGTATTTTGTAATTTAGGATGTATAGTTTTTGGTTTGTAAGCATTTTAGTATTATGTATGCTCTCAGTTTTGTATTTATGTATAGTGATATTGTAAACAGTAATACGATGTAAATATTTTGACATATCTATGAATGAGATTGATTAATTCGGTTTGGGCTCAATTTTGTTTCTCCTTGAATGTATGGTCTTTTGTAGATTTTATGGTTTTCGATTCTTTTATTATGTATGTCTGTTCTTCAGTTGATTGGTATGCTTTGTTCTATTTTGGTAACAACCCTTATCTATGTAGGTGCTCACTCCTCTATGCAGATGAGCTCCCCTACGTATAGGTAAGGGGTGTTACAAGGTGACAGGGTCAAAAAACAGTACCTAGTTCTGGTAGAGGTATTGTGGCAAGTTCGAACGCTGATACACCATAATGTATTTATTGTCAAAACAATTATAGGGGAACATGCAGGAGACTTACTGGAGCATGTTTCTATTATGGGAGCATGGAACATTTCCTTGCTAATTGCCCACAGAGATCAAGACAGACTGGTACTGTATAGAGCAGTAGAGGAGCATCAAATGCACCTTTAGCACCAAGAGGCAGAGGTAGAGGTCGAGGTGGATTTGGTCAGTCTAGGGGTAATCAAAGTTCAGTTTCTGAAATAGTAGAAAGACCTCATGTTGCTCCAGCTTGAGCTTATGCAATGAAGGCACGTGAGGAACAAGATGCCCTTGAAGTTATAGCGGATACTTTTTCTTTATTTAATTATGATATGCATACTTTGATTAATCCGAGTTCCACTCATTCATATGTTTGCACTGGGGGTTTGCCTAATAAGATGTTATCTGTAGATCATTTGTCTTATGATATACATGTGACTAGTCCTCTAGGGTAGAGTATTATTGTGAATCGAATGTTTAGAGATTGCCCAATTATGATGCATGGAGAGGAATTTGCTGCTGATTTAATTGAGTTACCATTCCATGAATTTGATATGATTTTGGGTATGGACCGGTTATCAAAACATCAAGCTATGGTTCATTATGGGTTTAAGATAGTTGTGGGTTCTGATAAGTCAGAAACAATAATTCATGGTATGCGATCTGGTTCTTTAATGAATGTAATTTCTACTATGCAAGCCAGACTCCTTCTTAGGAAGGGATGTGAAGCTTTCTTGGCTCTGGTGCTTGATTCAAAATGGGAACATGTTAGCTTACAAGATATTCAAATAGTTAATGAATTCTCTGATGTATTTCCAAAAGAACTGCCAGGTTTACCACCAGGGAGAAAAGTTGAGTTTTCTATTAAAGTATTACTTGGGACAACTCCTATCTTAAAAGCACCTTATAGAATGGCTCCAACAAAATTAAAAGAATTAAAAGTGCAGTTGCAAGATCTTTTAGAAAAATTTATTCGACCTAGTGTTTCCCTATAGGGAGCACCAGTCCTCTTTGTGAATAAAAAGGATAGTACCTTGAGAATGTGTATTGACTACCGTCAGATTAATAAGGTTACTATGAAGAATAAGTATCCTTTGCCAATGATAGAAGATTTATTTGATCAATTCAAAGGTGCCGAAGTATTTTCAAAAATTAACTTGAGGCCTGGTTATTATCAGCTTCAGGTTAAGGAAGTTGATGTTCCTAAAACAACATTTAGGAATTGGTATGGTAACTATGAATTCTTAGTGATACCATTTGGGTTAACCAATGCTCCTGCTGCCTTTATGGATTTGATGAATAAGGTATTTCACACTTATCTAGATCAATTTGTTGTTGTATTCATAGATGATATTATGGTTTATTCTAAGAATGAACGGGAGCATACCGAGCATTTGAGAATTATGTTGCAGATTTTGAGAGATAAATAATTATATGCTAAGTTGAAGGAAATGTGATTTCTGGCTTAAGGAAGTATCCTGTTTAGGACATATTGTCTCTTTTGAAGGTATCCGGGTGGATCCAGCAAAAATTGAGGTCATTGTTAACTGGAAATCGCCTAGAAATGTGACTGAAGTAAGAAGTTTTATGGGTTTGGCTGGGTATTATCGGAGATTTGTTAAGGGATTTTCTGTAATAGCTACTCTACTAACAAAATTGCTTTGGAAGAATAGCAAGTTCGAATGGAATGATAGATGTCAGGCTAGTTTTGATAAGTTGAAGAAGATGCTTACTAAAGCTCCAGTGTTAACCCAATTGTGATGCGTGCCGAATCCCGCTCGGTATTCGGGTTGCTCTCTGAAGTCCACTTTTAAGATTCGAGACCAGATGGAGGTTCATTAAGACTCGTGAAAGCTGGTCGCTTCGCAATGGACGGGGATTCACCCCCATTCCATTATTGGCAATCAACCTACGAGGCCGTTGATTGGGTATTATAAGGTAGGTATCATGAAGTCGCCACCCAATAAAACATTGGGAAATGAATTCTAACCTTATGAGGCTAAAATCAGAGAGAGTTCGGGACCTCACTCTTATTTATACCTTTGGTTAACGTTATATGACTGAGTTTTAGAGTTAATCATTTTATCTCTCTTCTCACACGATCATGCAATAAAATTAAAGTGTATTTCAAGCATTGTTGGAAAGCAGTAAAGAAAGCAATAAATAAATTACAAGTGAAAAATATGAGACAGAACGATCCCACAAAATAATAAGATCATAAATAAAGAAAGGAATAACATTGCCCCAAAATTAATTACAAGGGCCCAAAATAAATAATACACAAAAAGAATAAAATAAAATACATGATACATAAGTCGGGACATTTATTAATTTTTAGGAAAATTGGTTCCCCTGTTTTAGCTTAAAAATCTAAGAGTTATTTTAGGCGATAAAAATAATAGGGATAACTGGATACTGCTTTATAAAAATTAACTCTCTTTTGGCTAAAACTAGGACATTAGTCCTATTTTATTAATAAAATCTCAATTTTTATTATTGTAAAACACGTGAGTTTCTATAAAATAAATGCATCTAAATACTATTTTTGCATAAAATATACAACAAAATAAAGGAAATACAATAATTAAAATACGAACCCAAACTTTGAAGGCTCCTAATCCCCTGATTTCTCCATCTTGCCTAGGAGCATTATGCAAAGTGAAATAAGTGAGTTTGGCAGACAACAAAAAACAAGAATAAAAACAATGTTAGTAAATTAGATCAAATGAACAAAATACGATATAATAAAAATAAGCAATTCAATGAAGTAAATAAAATAAATAATTCTAGGTAGGAAAAATATTAGTGATTATTACAGAATAATATTTGATAAAAATAATGCAGGAAATTAATAAAGTATATTAATAACCAAAGCTAGAATCAAATAAAAATAAAATCAGCATTCTATGTTCCATGCATCCTATTCGCTAAATTAATCAAGTTGACTTACGTTCATGTTAATTATAACAAACAACAAATAGATTAATAATAAACAACAACAAGTACACTAATTGCAATTTACAGTAACTACAATGGAGAAAAACAAATGAACGACACAAAATTAAGGAAAGAAAATGGATTGGCTCTAACTTGTGAATTTACCCTCAGATGTTTGATTTTGTCTGCAAAAGAAGAGTGTCACACCCCATTTTCCCCCTAGTAGTATGAGCCATTTGTGTGATCCATTGTGTGTGTATGTATTGAGTGTATTTTGGCATGTCATAAGGGTATTTTCGGTAAAAATACATGTTTGCGAGTTTTGCTAGTATGTGGGTGCATGTACGGTGCTAGGGTGTGAATTAATTGGGTTGCATTTGGGTGTGTTGCTCACATATTTGTAGGATGTGAGTGAGTGAGTTATATGTTTGTGTGTTGTGCTCACACATTTGTAGGGTGTTATAAGTTGGGATTACATTTGTGTGTGTGAAGTGCACCTGGGTTGGGTGTGAGTGGTTAATTTCCACCACTAGAGAGATGCCATGTGTCTAGGGTTGAGTAAGAGTAAGTAAAAGGAGGAAAGGAAAAAGGAAATCAGATTTTTCCTATTTCTTTTCCCATTCCTCTCCTCCCTCTACTGCTCTTCTTCCTCTTCTTCACTCTATAGTTTGCCCTAGCTTGGATTCAAGCTCTTGGTAGTGGGAATTGATCACATCTTGCATTTATTTAGTAAGTTTTCTGCATTTTCCATCTTGTTCTTCCTCTTCTTCCTCTTTTCTTCTCCTAGCTGGTTTGGGTTTTAATTTAGGGTTGTGTTTTGTGTGTTCTTGTGGGTTGGTTGTTAGTTGAGCCTCCTCGTGAGCCTAAAGGCAAGGAGAAGGCATCGGGAAGTGGTGCTCACTAACTAGGAGCTAAGGAGATTCAGGTTTGGGAGTTTTGTGAATTATGCATTTTTGTGATTTTTGCTTTTTGGATGAATTTTTGGAAAAATATGGTGTTCTTGATGTTCTTTGTAGTTTAAATGTTATGGGTTTTGATTTAAATGAGTTAAGGAGGCATGAATGTGGCTTAATGAACTTGATTGTGGTTTTGATTATGAGAAATGATGAATAGTGCTGATAATTGATTTGTGCAAATTGGTGTTGCTAATAGCATGTTTTATTTGAAATTATTGGTGCAAAAGTTGTGTTTTATGTTGTTGATGATGGTTTGGTTGCTGGAAATGAGGTAAGTGGAAGTTTGAGTTGAATGTGTGTGATTGGGTGTTGTGAAAGGGAGATTTGCTGCAGATTTCTCGTGTCAGGGTTGGAATTCACGACTCTGTTGCGAGCGCGACATTGTCGCGAGGTCGCGACAGATCCTGGTGAAAGCAGCCCTCGCACGCGTCCGAGCTCTCTGCCGAGCCGTGCAGCAGAGCCTCTATCGCGAGCACGACAGAGAGTTCGGCTGCCGATCTGTTCCAGGCCGACAGCTCACTGTCGTGAGCGCGACAGTGAGGTGTCCTTGCTTCCTCGCGAGATCGTGACAAGTGCTGTGGTCACGACCTGGGGCATGCCGTCTCTATCGCGAGCGCGACAATGCCTTTTTCCTGCCCTATTTTCTGATTTTGCCTTCTCTTCGAAAATGAATTTCAAATGGTTCCTTCGTGAGTTTTACCCTCGTATGCTTTATAAAATGCTTATTTATATGTGCAATATGATGAATCTTTCATGATAAATGATATGCTACGATTTGGAACTTGAATTGTATTATGCACGACCTGCGAAAGTCAGTCTAGTGGATAGTGAGGCATGCCTAATAGAGTCTTTTAGCTGCAGCCTCAGTTCCGTTTGGACCCCGATTAGGTCCCCATTTGGTTCCTCGCGAACCCTTATGAATTTTGGATCTTGTTTAAGGTCCCCTCAAAAATTTGTTTTGAATGTGATAAAATAAATGGTTTTTTGATTCGTACCCGTAAGGTACTGTCTATATTCGATTCGTACTCGTAAGGTACTGTCTGTATACTCGTTATCCACTATTGTGAGTCAGCAGGTGTTCTGGTTGCCTTGGTTTGCTTCGATATGATTATCAGAATGTGATATTCCTGTTTTGAAATGATTACAAGATTTTGATATCCGATTGAGTATGACGATACGTATGAGCTATCAGTTAATATGCATATGAATGTGGATTTGAGCAACTGAATGAACGTGTTTGAATTCCCAGCATGGTTATATATCTGACATGATTATCCACATTTGTCATATCGTATGCGATTTGCTTTGACGACCATTATGAATGGCCGTCCACTCTTTTGTTGTGTGTTTCCCCACTAAGCGTTATCGCTTAGCACAGTATTTTATCCGTGTAGGTGCGAAAGGCATTTGTGCTTCGGGAGAGTCGCTGCCAGTCAAGCCAACACAGAGGGTTTAGTGTAGGGCTTAATTTTGTAATAGTTATGATGATTCTTTTTATATTAGAACTCTCATGTATTAGTTTTTGTAAGCTTCCGCTCTTGTTATTTTGGGATATGTAATTATTTTTTTTCGGCGATTGATCAAAACATTATTATAATGATTTTGTTATATTAATGCATGATCAGTCTTGCTTTCAAAAGTTTTAATTTTCGCTGTAATTCCGTATGTTTATTATGGATGAATGTTTGCTTTGAATCAATCTGTCTGGTGTGACACCCCTGATCCTACGGCATCTCACTCCGATCCGGATGGGTTTGCCTACGTATGGGTAGGGGTGTTATAGTTTTTGGTTTCAGAGCCTAGGTTTAGGCATTTCTGGGTGATGTTGTGTATAGATGCGTATATATGTCTAGGACTGTGTTGGCAGATGTGGTTGTCTTTGTTTGTTTAGATGGATTCTGATTCTGTTCGAGGGTCTCTTGAGGGATCAGTTGAGAGCGTGAATCCCCAAGCTGTTGATCCTTCAGTTTCTGTGTCGGGTCAACCTGCTAGGATGCAGCCCGAGGCCGCAGCCATGCCCTTCGAGGCGATGCTTAAGTTATCTCAGGACATAACTCGAGTCTTGGAGAGAGTGACTGCCCCTAAGGCATCGTCTGAGAGTTTGAGAAGAGCTAGAGCTGAAGACTTTTATGGAACGGGTTTGGATGAGTCGAAGGTCGCTGAGAAATGGATTGATAAAGGAAAGCGTGTGTAGACACCGGGGTCTGAGTCAGATTTTGATGGCAATTTTGGATTCTTGATAAATTCCTCCAAACAAAAAAAATAATAATAAATGCATAAAATATGTAGGTAAAATTAAAAATTAAAAAGAAAATTAGGATTAGGTTAATTTAATTAGATAAATCAAAAATGAAGATTAGTTGATTAATTAGTTAATATTTTAGGATAATTAATATTGAAAAAAGAAAATAGATATAGGGTTTAATTAAATAAATTAGATGTGATAATTTAAGTAGATTAATTAAATTAAATAGGTAAAAATATAGATTATTTAATTAATAGAGTGTTTAATTAGTTAGTATGTTAGTTTAAGTAAATTAATTAAAATTGAAAAATTAAAAGATAAAAAAAATGGAGGAAATTATCTAAACCCTAATTGGAGGGTATAAAAAGAAAAGAATGAAGAGGAATGAGGGGACTCTCTCGGCAGAAAAAGAAAAGAAAAAGAAAGGAAAAGAGAGGAAAAGAGAGAGAAAGAAATGAGAGGCGAAGACCAAAGAAAGGAAGAGAAAATATAAAGAGATAAGAGAAAGCAAAGAATAGGACAGTGACCAAAGAAACTAAGAATAAAAGGAAAACCAAAGAAAGACCAAACAAACAGAGCAAAAAGGAAAGAATAAGCAAGAGAGGAGAGGACCAACGGAAAAAGCACAGGGGCGACGCCGAAAAAAAGGGAAAGAGAGAGGGGGGAGGTGGAGCCTCCGCCGGCTAGCCACACGCGCGCCACCATAGGAATGGGGAGATCTGGACGCTCAAATCGCCACCAACGGCCTCCCCCCACTCGCCGGCGTGAGGCAGAACGGCGAGGAGGACCAGTGACGCTCCGACGCGTTTTCCAGCGATTGGGCAACTCCCTCCGGCGCGTGACCTTCGTCGACGGAACCCTGACGCACCGATCTATTTTCCGGTGGTGGCTGTGTCGGCCACCTCTCACCGACGGCGGGTCCGGCGAGACAAGTCCGGTGAGCTTCCTCCCGCTCTTGTTTTTCTGTTTTTTTCTTTTATTATTAACATTAATAATTAATCAATTTAATTATTATTATTTATTATTCTGTTTTTTTATTTTATATTATTATTATTACTATTATTATATATTTATTTATTTTCTGTTTATTAATATTATATTATTATTATTATATTTATTTATTCTTATTTAGCTTTCTGTTTTTATATTGTTATTTTCTTTATTATTTATTATTATTTTGATTTATTTGATTATTAATGTTATTGTGTTATATTAATACTTTTATTGTTAATTTTATGTTTACCTATTATTTTGCATTATTATTGTTAGTTTTATTTAATTTATGTTTATTATTATTTTTATTATGGTTATTATTATAATTGTTACTATTATGTTTATTATTATGTTATTATTATCATTATTATTATTTGTTATATTATTGTTATATTATTTTTATTATTTTTATTATCATTCATTATTATTAATATTACTATTTTATTTCTAATACATTTTATAGCTATTATTGTTATTAGTATATTATTATCATTATTTTATGTTTATTTATTATTCATCATTATTTTATGATATTATTATTAGTATTATTATTTTTATTGGCATTAATCATTTTAATTGTCATTTGTGCTTTTATATTCATTAATTCTCAATTTACTTCATTCAATCATTTATTTATTTATTAATCTATTTATTCGATTGCGTATTTATCCACTATTAACCAATATTGTTTTCTGTCTTTACCACAATGTGAGTGGCACGTGACTCCCCCACGGAATTAAGCGAAACATGGTCGGGATTAATAGATTAGGATTTATTTATTATTTGGAATATGTAACTGTTATTTTATTCTTTTTATTCGTTTGTGGTCTGTAATAATAAAAGATTTTCGACCGCGCTTAAAAGAACCACCACACAAACGTTTTCTATCAAAATGAAATTTCCTAATAAAAATGGGACCAATGTCTCAATTTTCTCCATCCAAAATCATTATATCAAAATTATTTCATAATAAATATGTGTGTGTGGACCAATGTCTTCATTATTAATGAATATCCCGATTTATGCATGATTTGTATTTTATTTATAATGGGGGTTGTATTCCGCCCCTAATTTTATTGTAATTTACTTTTGAATGCTTTATTTTAATTTCGCTTTTATTTTTTGCTTTTACGTGAATGATTGCACCTTTTAATTGATTGCATCATATGGAAAGATGGTGAAATAATAAATTCAAAACCTAATTATAAAATTAATCAAAGTACGAATAAATGAGAAGTCCCGAACCTATCTCTGGTCTTTGGGCTCAATGAGGCGAGAGACCCATTTCAATGGGATCTCCAAGACACCTCTTGTGTCCCGCCAAAAGACTTAATTAATAATCCTAGGCTCCATAGGGTTAGAGGGTCATTCCCAATATTCTATTGGGGTGTTCGCCTCCAAGACCCCTTTGGCTTGCCCAAAATGGATATATGCGTTGTCTTAGGCTCTCCGAGGCGAGAGGAACTTTCCCAATGTTCTATTGGGTGGCGACTCCATGACACCTCCTTGTTGCCCAAAATAGACGCACTTGAAATTCGTTGCAAGATGTCAACGGACCTCATCTTGCCCGATCGCCCTCAAGCGGGCGGTCAGAGGGGCGGCCACCGAGGGTCCGGCGCGCGTCACAGTGGCGACTCATGGACTAAGCCCACCATACGTGCCCATTGGATCCCCGATTGACCCATGGACTAAGCCCACCTAGGGCAGAGACTGCACGACCTCGTGTGTGGGGGCAATAAGGTCGAAAAGATCTACCTGCTTGCATGTGGTTGTTATTGATGCATTGCATATTCATATCATTCATACACAAATAAATTTTTATCTCCTCCTTATGTATACATCACTTTCTGTGCATAAAATTATTACATGTACCTATTACCCTGTGTATAGTTTTTCACATGTCTCATGTATAATTATTTTCATACGATAACAGAACCTATTGTAACACCCCCTTCCCATACGTAGGCGTTCCCATCCGATAAGGAGTGAGATGCCGTATGAGACAAGGTGTCACCAAACAGATACAAAGCAAAGTATACATCCATTCATAACATACATTCAGAAATACAGAATAATTAAAAACTTTACATGCAGAAAGCAAAAGCTGATCATGCATTACTATAATTAAACTATTACAATAATGATCAGATTAACAAGCTGATATAAATAATATTACATATACAAAATATAGATACAAAAGCGGAAGCTGATACAGAGAGTTCTATACCAAAAAGAATCAATAACTGATACAAAACTGAGCCCTACACTAGTCCCTTCTGTGTTGGCTGGATGACGGCGACTCTCTCAAAGTAAAACGCCTTCCGCACCTGCACGGGTAAAAACACCGTGCTAAGCGATAAAACGCTTAGTGGGGAAACACACATAAATTATGGACGACCACTCACAGTAGTCGTCAAGGCATAACACATTCACAATGGCAGAATGCAAGGACTGTTGCATAATTCATATAAACATGCCCGCATTTAAATACCATACTTTCAGAATCTCATCATCATATGCATTACAGAACAAACCAACATGTATTTCATCATTAAACTCATTCAGATATTCCATTCAAAGCCATATCAGATCGGAACATTTCCATTAACATTTAAAGAATACCTGCTGACTCTAGACAGTGGATAACGAGTGAACTGAGGGTACCTTACGGGTACGAATCGAATACTGAGGGTACCTCACAGGTACAAGTCAAATAATATATCATTTATCAAAACGTGTTATTTATATACTGAGGGAATCTTAAACAAGATTCTATACTGAAGGGTTCGCGAGGAACCAAACGGGGACCTGATCGGGGTCCAAACTGAACTGAGGGCTGCAGCTAAAGACTCTATTAGGCATGCCTAACTATCCACTTACTTGACTCTAGCAGGTTATGCGATATTCAAATCATATTACAGAATATCATAAACACATCATTGGAATAATCATAGTATTACGCAAATCGAGACATATAAAATTATGACATGCATCACATAGTGATAAGATCCATTTGGAAGAAATATTAAATTCATTTTTGAGTTAAAAACTGAGAAATATCGGAAAAACGAGCTGAACGGAGAATCGGGCGAGGTTGGCTGGTCACAAGACGTGACTGGCCTTCTAATCAGGTAGGTCACGGCGTGACCTAGGGTCACGTCTCGTGACCTGCTTGTTTCTCGCCAATCGCATTGCATGATCCTCGCGGATCACGCAATGCTTATGCAGGTCACGGCGTGACCTAGGGTCACGCGACGTGACGCTGCTTCTCCCTCGCAGATCACGTTGCGTGATCTTACAGATCACGCAACACCTCTACTTCGCAGGTCGCACGACGTGACCGAAGATCACGTCGCGTGACTTGCTTGTTCTTCAGCTGGTCACGCGACTGGCTTCTCAGCAGGCAGGTCACGGCGTGACCGAGGGTCACGTCTCGTGACTTGCCTTCTTCCGTAGCGAGTAACGCGACATGAAGAAATTCAACAGTACTTGGACTTTTCCAGAATTTCCAGAATTCTCAGAATAACAATTTCAATCCCAATTTGATTTTAACCCATACAAACCTGTCTTTTCCTTCCAGAAATCATCTCAATTCACATAATCAATATACATGCAACTCAATTTAGCATTTAACAACCAAATCAAGACTAATTGATTCAAGCTCTTCAAGAACATATAAACCCTAGAATTCACAGTAAACATCAAAATCGCACAAATCACAATCAAATATTCCCAAACCTGGATTCTAATCTTCTAACACTTAGCTCCACTAGGACCAGCAACTTCTTTGCCCTTAGGTTCGCGAGGAGCTTCAACTAATCACAAATTCAACAAGAACATTCAACAAAACAAACCCTAAGTTAAACCTAACTCAAGGAAGAAGATGAAAATGAAATAAAGGGAAACTAAGATGAGAATTGCAGTGACTTACCAAGTTAGAAGCAAGAGTGACTAATTTTCACTACCACAATTTGATCTACAGCAAGTAGCAATTAGGAAAGGGAAAAGAAGAAGAAGATGGAGCTAGAAAGGGAAAAACGTGAATTGATCTTCCCCTCACTCATACTTCTTTTCTTTATTCATTTCCCTAACCTAATACACATGTCAATTTCTTGGTGGTGGAATTTAATCACTCACACCCTAACTCAACACATCACACACACCAAATGCAACCTCAATTAAATGTATTCTACAATGGTATAAGCACATGCACGCAAATAATTCCCAACTAATAACACCCTAATATGGTATGCTCAAGTGTACACAAGTAATTCCTAATTAATTCACACACTAATGCCATGTATGCACCCACACAATAATAAAACCCCAAAATCATGCATTTTACTGAAATACCCTTATGAAATACTGTACACATGCGAATGCTTACACATACAGACAGACAGACAGGCTCATTCTACTAGGGGGCAAATGGGGTGTGACAACTCTCCCCTACTAATAAGAATTTCGTCCTCGAAATTCTCACCTGAACTGAATAACTTTGGATACTGAGCTCTCATCGACTCCTCTGGTTCCCAAGTCGCTTCCTCGACTCCATGATGGATCCACAACACTTTAACCAAAGGAATCTGCTTATTTCTCAACTGCCTAACCTCTCGGGCTAGAATAGCTCGCGGTTCCTCATCATAAGAGAAGTCTGGCTGAACCTGGATATCCTGAACTGACAGAACATGCGAAGGATCTGATCTGTACCGACGAAGCATCGAAACGTAGAATACATCATGCAACTTTGCTAACTCCATCGGTAGCGCCAATCTGTAGGCTACAGGTCCTACCTTAGCCAAAATCTCATAAGGTCCAATAAAGCGAGGACTCAGCTTACCCTTCTTTCCAAATCGAAGCACTCTCCTCCAAGGAGAAACTTTAAGGAAAACCTTGTCCCCGATCTCAAAATGCACATCTTTCCTCTTCAGATTGGCGTAAGACTTCTGTCAATCTTTGGCTGCCTTCAAATTCCGCTGCACTACTCTGATCTTCTCTTCAGTATCTCTAACCAAGTCTGGTCCAATCATAGATCTCTCAGATAGCTCGGTCCAACAAATCGGAGTCCTACACTGACGGCCATACAAAGCCTCATATGGTGCCATACCAATACTTGACTGAAAACTGTTATTGTAGGCAAACTCCATCAATGACACATATCTGTCCCAGCTACCAGGAAAATCCAATGCACAAGCTCTCATCATATCCTCCAGAATCTGAATAACTCGCTCTGACTGACCATCGGTCTGAGGATGAAACGCTGTACTGAAGTTCAACCTAGAACCCAAAGCTCTCTGTAACTCCTTCCAAAACTTGGAAGTAAACCTCGGATCCCGATCTGATACTATGGACAAAGGCACACTATGCAACCGAACTATCTCATCCACATAGATACTGGCCAATCTGTCCATGGAGTAGTCCACTCTAACTGGCAAGAAGTGAGCTGACTTCGTAAGCCGATCCACAATAACCCAAACCGAATCATGCTTCCTCTGAGTCAAAGGTAAACCAGAAACAAAGTCCATGGCGATATCATTCCATTTCCACTCAGGAATGGATAAAGGCATAAGCAAACCTGAAGGAACCTGATGCTCTGCCTTTACCTGCTGACAAGTCAAGCACTTGGAAATAAAATCCACTATATCACGCTTCATACCGGACCACCAATAGAATTGCTTCATGTCTCTGTACATCTTCTCACTGCCCGGATGCATAGTAAAGACTGAACTATGCGCCTCACTCAAGAGCTGTCTCCTCAAATCCTCAGACTCTGGCACACATAAACGATCTCTGAACATAAGTACCTCATCCTGAACTGAGAACTCTGATGGCTTACCCGATCTAACCTCATGCACAATCTGCTGAAGCCTCTGGTCATCTCTCTGAGCATCCACTATTCTCTGTCTCAAAGTGGGCTTCACACGCAACTGGGCAAGCAAAGCCCCATCTGAACCAAATCTCCATCTGAATCGCCTCAAGAACAAAGCTGAAACTGACTTACGACTCAAAGCATCTGCAACTACATTGGCCTTACCAGGATGGTAATCCACAATGCAGTCGTAGTCCTTAAACAACTCAAGCCATCTGCGCTGTCTCATGTTCAACTCTTTCTGTGAAAGGAAATACTTCAAACTCTTGTGGTCCGAGAAGATCCTACACTTTTCTCCATACAGGTAATGACGCCAAATCTTCAAAGCAAAGATCACAGCAGCCAACTCTAAATCATGCGTCGGATAGTTCTTCTCATGTGGCTTCAACTGACGAGAAGCATAAGCCACTACTTTTCCTTCCTGCATCAGCACACATCCAAGACCAACTCCAGAAGCATCACTGTAAATGACAAACTCCTTACCCGAGATGGGTTGAGTAAGGATAGGAGCCTCAACAAGCAACTGCTTTAACCGATCAAAACAAGACTGACACCTGTCTGACCACTCAAATCTGACTCCTTTCCTCAACAATCTAGTCATAGGATCAGCAATCACAGAAAATCCCTTAACGAACCGACGGTAATAACCTGCTAAACCGAGGAAACTCCTCACTTCCTGAACATTTCGAGGCGCTTTCCAATCAACTATCGCCTCGATCTTAGCTGGATCCACCTGGATACCTCTAGCTGAAATAATGTGACCCAAGAATGAAACCTCGCGAAGCCAGAAGTCACACTTGCTAAGCTTAGCAAACAAATGATGATCTCTCAACATCTGCAAAACCAATCTGAGATGCTCCTCATGCTCACTCTCATTCCTGGAATACACCAAGATGTCATCAATGAACACTACTACGAATCGATCTAAGTATGGCCTAAATACACGATTCATCAGATCCATAAAAGCTACTGGAGCATTTGTCAAACCAAACGACATCACAAGAAACTCATAGTGGCCATACCTAGTCCGAAATGCAGTCTTCACCACATCAGCATCCTGAACCCGAAGCTGGTAGTACCCTGATCGAAGATCTATCTTGGAAAAGACACCCGCACCTCGAAGCTGATCAAATAAATCCTCAATCCTAGGCAAAGGATACTTGTTCTTCACTGTAACTTTATTAATCTGGCGGTAGTCAATACACATCCGCAGGGATCCATCTTTCTTCTTGACAAACAGAACTGGAGCTCCCCAAGGAGATATGCTCGGTCGAATAAACCCCTTATCCAATAACTCTTGTAGCTGAGATTTAAGTTCCCTCAACTCTACAGGAGCCATCCGATAAGGTGCTCTCGAAATAGGTGCAGTACCTGGCATAATCTCAATGGACAACTCAACCTCTCTCTCAGGAGGCAAACCAGGCAACTCGCTCGGGAACACATCACTAAACTCCCGCACTACTGGAATATCCTCAATCTGAACCTGACCCCTCCTGGAATCTAACACAACTGCTAGAAAAGCCTCACAACCTTTCCTGATGAATCTCTTAGCTTGCATCGCAGAAATCACATTATTAACAGAACTAACACCCAAACCTTTCAAAAACACAAGAGACTGACTTCTATCCCGAAGTACAACTGTCTTCCTATGGCAATCCACTACAGCCCGATACTTACCCAACCAGTCCATACCCAGAATCAAGTCAAACTCTCTGAAGGGTAACTCAATCAGATCCGCTGGAAGCACAGCTCCCTCAACAATCAGAGGGCAACTCCTAAAAACTCTACTCACATTGACACTATGCCCTAATGGACTGGTCACACAAATCTCATAATCTAACTGATCAATTGAATGCAACTTATCAATAATTCTATCTGTGCACAAATATGAGTGTGTGGAACCAGGATCAATTAGAGCATACAACTCAGTGTCATGGAGTAGGAACTTACCAGCAATAACGTCAGGCGCATCCTGCTCATCTCTGGCTCTCATAGCATAAGCTCTAACGGCACCCTGAGGAGGATGCTCAACAGTCTCAGAAACAGCTCCCTCTCTATGCCGACCACCTCTACCTCGACCTCGGCCTCTGCCACGGGTAGCCTGAGAAGTATTCGAACCGACCCTACTGCCCTCTCTCTGGGAACCTGAATCCTCCTGTAACCTCGGA
The DNA here is from genome assembly GCA_947683425.1 of Excoecaria cochinchinensis. NCBI lineage: Eukaryota > Viridiplantae > Streptophyta > Magnoliopsida > Malpighiales > Euphorbiaceae > Excoecaria > Excoecaria cochinchinensis. The sequence continues at coordinate 2,095,675 of CANTUQ010000067.1, read as the reverse complement.
CAACTAGCCAACTGATGCTCCGAACTCCCACATCTGAAGCATGCACCGGAGAGCCACCTACACTCACCCCGATGTGACTTACTACAATGAGGACAAACTGGTGTAGTCTCAGCTCTACCACCCCTACCAGAACCTGACACAGCTGTAGAACCCTGACGTCTACCTTTAGAAGTCGGACCAGATGCTGACTCATCCTGTGGGTTCCTAGCTCTCTTACTCGAAGAAGATCCTCCACGAGAAGAACTCCTCCTCTGAGCTCTCTCTCTCATCACAGTCTCAGACAACTCAGCTCTCACAGCAGCCTCCACTATCTGATAATAGCAAACCCCAGGTATACACATCAAGGAAATCAAAGCAATCTTCAGAGACTCATTTAACCCTGCCTCGAAATGCTTGCATCTAAAGTCATCAGTCAGAACTCCTCGTGGGGCATAGCGAGACAACCTATTAAACTCTTTCTCATAATCAGCTACAGACAAAGCCCTCTGCTTCAAACTCAAGAACTGCGCCCATCTCGAATCTCTATAAGTCTGAGTGATGTACTTCTTTATGAACTCACCCTCAAAGAACTCCCAGGTAATCGGATCCGGTAGCTGAGGATGCCTGCAAACCAACTCCCACCACTCAAAAGCAGACCCCTGAAGAAGAGCTAATGCACACTCTGCCTGCTGGTCGGGAGGACACCGAATCTCTCTCAAAGCACGCTTCACTTTATCTAACCATCTTTCTGCAATCTCAGACTCATTCAACCCAGTACCATAGAAATCCTCAACTCCTGCCCTCCTCAGATTCTCCATAGGTGCTCTAGGAGCAGTCACTCTCTCCAAAACCCTAGCCATGTCCTGATGCAGTCTAAACATAGCCTCAAAGGGCATGGCTGCGGCCTCGGGCTGGACCCTAGCATGCTGAGCCGACACAGTAATAGAAACAGACTGATCTACAACTGGAGGATTCACACTCTCGGCGGATTCCTCACGCGCACCATGAGCAGAATTAGAAGCCATCTAAACAAACAAGAAACAACCGTATCAGCCAACACAGAGCTAGACACATACACATCTAAGAAACTCAGAACAATCACAACAACACCCAGAAACGCCTAAACCTATGCTCTGATACCACTAACTGTAACACCCCCTTCCCATACGTAGGTGTTCCCATCCGATAAGGAGTGAGATGCCGTATGAGACAAGGTGTCACCAAACAGATACAAAGCAAAGTATACATCCATTCATAACATACATTCAGAAATACAGAATAATTAAAAACTTTACATGCAGAAAGCAAAAGCTGATCATGCATTACTATAATTAAACTATTACAATAATGATCAGATCAACAAGCTGATATAAATAATATTACATATACAAAATATAGATACAAAAGCGAAAGCTGATACAGAGAGTTCTATACCAAAAAGAATCAATAACTGATACAAAACTGAGCCCTACACTAGTCCCTTCTGTGTTGGCTGGATGACGGCGACTCTCTCAAAGCAAAACGCCTTCCGCACCTGCACGGGTAAAAACACCGTGCTAAGTGATAAAACGCTTAGTGGGGAAACACACATAAATTATGAACGGCCACTCACAGTAGTCGTCAAGGCATAACACATTCACAATGGCAGAATGCAAGGACTGTTGCATAATTCATATAAACATGCCCGCATTTAAATACCATACTTTCAGAATCTCATCATCATATGCATTACAGAACAAACCAACATGTATTTCATCATTAAACTCATTCAGATATTCCATTCAAAGCCATATCAGATTGGAACATTTCCATTAACATTTAAAGAATACCTGCTGACTCTAGACAGTGGATAACGAGTGAACTGAGGGTACCTTACGGGTACGAATCGAATACTGAGGGTACCTCACAGGTACAAGTCAAATAATATATCATTTATCAAAACGTGTTATTTATATACTAAGGGAATCTTAAACAAGATTCTATACTGAAGGGTTCGCGAGGAACCAAACGGGGACCTGATCGGGGTCCAAACTGAACTGAGGGCTGCAGCTAAAGACTCTATTAGGCATGCCTAACTATCCACTTACTTGACTCTAGCAGGTTATGCGATATTCAAATCATATTACAGAATATCATAAACACATCATTGGAATAATCATAGTATTACGCAAATCGAGACATATAAAATTATGACATGCATCACATAGTGATAAGATCCATTTGGAAGAAATATTAAATTCATTTTTGAGTTAAAAACTGAGAAATATCGGAAAAACGAGCTGAACGGAGAATCGGGCGAGGTTGGCTGGTCACAAGACGTGACTGGCCTTCTAATCAGGCAGGTCACGGCGTGACCTAGGGTCACGTCTCGTGACCTGCTTGTTTCTCGCCAATCGCATTGCATGATCCTCGCGGATCACGCAATGCTTATGCAGGTCACGGCGTGACCTAGGGTCACGCGACGTGACGCTGCTTCTCCCTCGCAGATCACGTTGCGTGATCTTACAGATCACGCAACGCCTCTACTTCGCAGGTCGCACGACGTGACCGAAGATCACGTCGCGTGACTTGCTTGTTCTTCAGCTGGTCACGCGACTGGCTTCTCAGCAGGCAGGTCACGGCGTGACCGAGGGTCACGTCTCGTGACTTGCCTTCTTCCATAGCGAGTCACGCGACATGAAGAAATTCAACAGTACTTTGACTTTTCCAGAATTTCCAGAATTCTCAGAATAACAATTTCAATCCCAATTTGATTTTAACCCATACAAACCTGTCTTTTCCTTCCAGAAATCATCTCAATTCACATAATCAATATACATGCAACTCAATTTAGCATTTAACAACCAAATCAAGACTAATTGATTCAAGCTCTTCAAGAACATATAAACCCTAGAATTCACAGTAAACATCAAAATCGCACAAATCACAATCAAATATTCCCAAACCTGGATTCTAATCTTCTAACACTTAGCTCCACTAGGACCAGCAACTTCTTTGCCCTTAGGTTCGCGAGGAGCTTCAACTAATCACAAATTCAACAAGAACATTCAACAAAACAAACCCTAAGTTAAACCTAACTCAAGGAAGAAGATGAAAATGAAATAAAGGGAAACTAAGATGACACTACAAGAAAAATGAAAAATAGAGACGGAAAATAGAGACGGAAATTTTTCCGTCTCTAAATAGAGACAGAAATCAGTTTTCCGTCTCTAAATAGAGACGGAAAATATTTTCCGTCTCTAAATAGAGACGGAAATAATTTTCCGTCTCTATTTAGAGACGAAAAAATTTGCGTCTCTATTTTTCGTCTCTATTTATGGCGGGATCGATTCCCTCCAAAATTTGAGACCGAAAATAGAGACGGAAATTTTTTCCGTCTCTAAATAGAGACGGAAAAATTATTCCGTCTCTAAATAGAGACGGAAAATATATTTCCGTCTCTAAATAGAGACCGAAACAATTCTGTCTCTATTTAGAGACGAAAAAATATTTCGGTCTCTAAATTTAGAGACGGAAAGGAATTTCCGTCTCTAAATTTAGAGACGAAAATTGCTTTCCGTCTCTAAATTTAGAGACCGAAATATTTTTCCGTCTCTAAATAGAGACGGAATTATTTCGGTCTCTATTTAGAGACGGAAATATATTTTCCGTCTCTATTTAGAGACGGAAATTACTTTCCGTCTCTAAATTTAGAGACCGAAATATTTTCGGTCTCTAATTTAGGGATATTTTTTCCTTGACCTTATTTTTCTTCTCTCATTCTTTTCACTTGGTCCCGATTTCTTTCCCTTGGTCCCATCTTCCCCCCTTCCCTCCTCTCGCCAGCGGAAGTTACGCCGCCCTCTCCCCGTCGCCGTCCGACGACCGGCCTACCCCGCCACCGTGCGCCGCTCCTAAATATTGTGCGGAAGTTACAATGAGTTTGTTGTGAAGTTGCGATTGGTTGATATTTTACCGAAGTGTTAAAATTGCTAATGTTTGACAGGGGGATAGGGACCCGTATAGGGGAAATTCTGTCCGTTTTTTTACAAAATATTTATGATTTTAATTTAGGGAAATGAATCATTATGTAAAACTAATTAGGGATTAAAGCGAAATAGTAGGCTAGAGAATTGAGTTCAAATTAAATACTAACTTCGACCTTATGATTTTTTCTAAGCAGTTTAATATTAATGAGTAATATGGACAGAAGTTGGAGACGGTCGGCGTACTAATGAGATCATTGAGCTACGCGGTACGATCGGCGTACTAATGGACCGTATCAATATGCTGGAGGACTTCATTAGCCGTACATTACCTGTTGACACGCAAGTACCGTCTGCTGGTCGTCCGCATTCTACTCCATCTTAGTTATTATTTTTAGAATTTTTATCTTTTTTTTATTTGTAATCTCACTACACTTTTTATATATTAATACATTAAATAATACAATATTTTCATATTTATTTATTGTTTATTTAATTTTTTTCATTATATAAAATTAAGAATAATTTAAATTTAATATTGTTTATTTTTAATATATAAAAAAAATCAATAAATTAGAGACAAAAATTCATTATATAAAATTAAGGAATATTTAAATTTAATATTATTTATTTTAATATATTAAAAAAAATTTATAAAAAAATAGAGACGGAATTCATTTTCCGTCTCTATTTAGAGACCAAATTGCATTTCGGTCTCTATTTAGAGACCGAAATTTTATTCGGTCTCTAATTAGAGACCAAATTAAATTCGGTCTCTAATTTTCGGTCTCTATTTAGAGACCGAATAAAATTCGGTCTCTAAATAGTTTAGAGCGGTCTCTAATTTCCGGGAATTAATTCCCACTTCTCTCCCTATTTAGAGACCGAATTGCATTTCGGTCTCTAAATAGAGACCGAATTGCATTTCGGTCTCTAAGTAGAGACCGAATTAAATTCGGTCTCTATTTACGGTCTCTAAATAGGCGGGAAATATTCCCGCCTATTTAGAGACGGAATTTAATATCCGTCTCTATTTAGAGACGGAAAGTCATTCCGTCTCTAAATAGAGACGAAATTTTTTAATTCCGTCTCTAAATAGAGACGGAAAAAGTTTACGGTCTCTAAATAGGCGGGAATTAATCCCGCCTATTTAGAGACGGCATTTTTATTTCCGTCTCTAAATAGAGACGGAAATTAGATTCCGTCTCTATTTAGAGACGGAATTTTTATTTCCGTCTCTATTTAGAGACGGAAATAAATTTCCGTCTCTATTTTTCAGGATATTTAAATCCCTTTTCTTTTCTTTTTCCTTCTCTCCTTCTCTCCCTTTCTTCTTTTTCCCCTTCTCTCCCCTCTCTCTGCGGCAAATCTGCACCACCGCTCTCCCCCGCGCCCACCGAATCCGTCACTCTCCCCCTTCACCACCGCCGGCGGATCTTCTTCTCAGGCCAGATTTGCTGCACATGTCTTTTATTTAGATCATTTTTTTTATTTTTTATTATTTTAATGTAGTATTTTATTTATGTTTTATATTTATGTATTTTGTTTATTTTAATTTGTTGGTTAATATTTCATATTTATTTTGTATTTTGTTATTTTTTATTATTTTAATATAGTTTTTTATTTATGTTTTATATTTATGTATTTTATTTATTTTAATTTGTTGGTTAATGTTTTATATTTATTTTGTATTTTTTGTATTTTTTTTATTATTTTAATGTACTATTTTATTTATGTTTTATATTTATGTATTTTGTTTATTTTAATTTGTTGGTTAATATTTCATATTTATTTTGTATTTTGTTATTTTTTATTATTTTAATGTAGTTTTTTATTTATTTTTTATATTTATGTATTTTATTTATTTTAATTTGTTGGTTAATGTTTTATATTTATTTTGTATTTTCTGTATTTTTTTATTATTTTAATGTAGTATTTTATTTATGTTTTAAATTTATGTATTTTGTTTATTTCAATTTGTTGGTTAATTTTTTATATTTATTTTGTATTTTTATTCTAATTAATTTATATTAATTAATTGAGTAAAAAGTTGGAGAATATTAATACATTATAAAATACATTTTTTAAAATTTATTTTTAGTCCATTTAATATTTGTTTCATTGTATAAATTAATTAAAGTAATTTTAAAATTAATATTATTTATTATTTTATATATTTTTTTAAAAAAAATTATTTTAAAAAATAGAGACGGAAATTCATTTTCCGTCTCTAAAAATAGAGACGGAAATTCTTTTCCATCTCTAATTAGAGACGAAAAATACGATTCCGTCTCTATTTTTAGAGACGGAAATCTATTTTTCGTCTCTAAAAATAGAGACGGAAAGACTATTCCGTCTCTAATTAGAGACGGAAAAATGACTCCGTCTCTATTTTTAGAGACGGAATAGAGACGGAAAAAAAATTTCCGTCTCTATTTTTAGAGACGGAGTATTTCGGTCTCTAAATTTTAGAGACCGCCGAAATAGAGACCGAAAATTTCGGTCTCTATTTCCGTCTCTATTTTGCATTAGAGACGGAATTCCGTCTCTATTTTCCGTCTCTATTTTGTTTTTTTCTTGTAGTGTGAGAATTGCAGTGACTTACCAAGTTAGAAGCAAGAGTGACTAATTTCCACTACCACAATTTGATCTACAGCAAGTAGCAATTAGGAAAGGGAAAAGAAGAAGAAGATGGAGCTAGAAAGGGAAAAACGTGAATTGATCTTCCCCTCACTCATACTTCTTTTCTTTATTCATTTCCCTAACCTAATACACATGTCAATTTCTTGGTGGTGGAATTTAATCACTCACACCCTAACTCAATACATCACACACACCGAATGCAACCTCAATTAAATGTATTCTACAATGGTATAAGCACATGCACGCAAATAATTCCCAACTAATAACACCCTAATATGGTATGCTCAAGTGTACACAAGTAATTCCTAATTAATTCACACACTAATGCCATGTATGCACCCACACAATAATAAAACCCCAAAATCATGCATTTTACTGAAATACCCTTATGAAATACTGTACACATGCGAATGCTTACACATACAGACAGACAGACAGGCTCATTCTACTAGGGGGCAAATGGGGTGTGACACCTATGCTCTCCGTATATAAAATTGTTTGTATCATAATTTGTGAATATGAACATAACATGTATTTGTCCTGCATGTATTTATATAGCAGCGTTTATCACGATTCACACTAACATTATGACATCCATAACATCCATCATGCACCATAACCAGTACATACAGCCTACATCCCTGAAGGTACGTATCGATATGCGTCATAACATGCACAGATATGTTGCCATCATGACATATAAAAAAATCCAAAATCAATAAAAATAATAAATACATTTACCAATGTATCATAGCATGTATATATCAGTATGCTCACATTACATATGTCCATAAACATTATGTACCGGAACAAACATATGTCACTGCATGTCATAGCGTGCACACATTTGCACACTTCATTAGACTAGACATTATACACATCATGACACTTTGCATCTCTCACATTGCGTGCCATATCATGAACATGCATTATCATGCATGCATTATGACATGCACATATGAATCCTGCATCAGGCATGTCAGTCATTACATATATACCATGCCACGTTTTGTGTGCGCATACCATGTAAATACACATACCTTGTAAGTGCCACTCATTTCTTGCGACCACTTTCATCCCATGTTTTGTATCGTACACCATAGAAGCTCACTGTACACAATCATTCTTATGCTATGTCCCATCTCATGTGCATTATTTGTATATGTTTTGCACTTTTATATATGCAAGTTTTGTCATTCCTCGCGACTCATTAGTGCACGTAATCATGCCAAATCATCTTCCTCTTATATCATGAATGCATTCCTATCATGTCTAAATCAAACCATGTGCACATGTACCCTGTATTATGAATATTCATTCTCATGTTGTGTCATATCTTGCACTTTTATCTTCATTGTATACTACTTACATGTACACTGCAAATTTATGCATGCATGTCATTTATCAAGCAGTGTTTACACATTCATATTTTTTTGCAGGTGTTTTACACACACACATCTTTGCACATATTTTGTGTACATATTTTTATACAATATGTTTTTACACATGTTTTGCATATATAATTCCTCACACACATTGCTAATATGCATGACACTATTGCATACATCTTTCCATGTACATGGTTTTGAACACATAGTTTGTACATATTTAAAAAAAAAAGAGAGTTTTCTTTGTTTGCCTAAATGATTTTTTGTGCATATACATTTTGATGGAGTCAAAATTTTGTGCTAAGCTATATCCTAAAACGTTGATATGTTTGCACCTTATTAAGATACCTCTAATTCAAAGTTTGACTCCGCCCAACTAGTTCTCAACTATGAATGGATTTGATCTTAACTTTAGAAATCTGCATTTCATTCCACTTTGAATTAAGTAAGGGGTAGATATGTTAGATCGCTGAGAGCTGGATCACATGAAAATACTTGGCCAAACCATGTAATGTCTAAATTCTGAGCACTTTTGGCCTATTTTAAAAACAAACTGGAAAAAACTAATTGCAATTAGGGGATCGGATGAAAACTCACTAAGAGCACTAGAACCTTTCCGATTACCCGTCGAAGTGACTTCTGGATAAGGCTGAATCTAGAAAATGATTTAGGCACCATTTCTTTGTATAGCTCTCTAAATTACCATTTCTTACCCTTGCTTCACAATCGCTTGCAAGCCCGTTGAGCCTCTATTTTGGTATGCTAAATGCGTATCGATTTTATTATTACACACGTTAAAACCTCTCCCTTCGCCCAAAATAATTTTGGCTTCCCCTTAGAAGGATGGCCGCTCTAGTAAGGATGGATGTACATTACGACGTTCTTTTGGGATATCAAAAATCACCCTGATGAGGATGGGTCTATACTTTAGAAAAGGGGTTTCGATCATTTATATTTTAAAAAAAAAACTACTAAAAATCACCCTGATAACGATCAGTTTTCACTTTCGGGAAGGGTACCAGTCATCGGTAATTTTGTTGGAATGTTAAAAGATCGCCCCGGTGAAAGTGGGTTTACAATTAGAGAAGAGAGAGTCAATTATTTTGGGTTGCTAAAAATCGCCCTGATAAAGATGAGCTTACACTTTGAAAAAGGGGTTTGATCATTGTCTTTATATAATTAGTTAGCTATGAATGGTGGGAGTTGGCTTGTAGACATCCTCAGTTGCCTAACCCGATTACTTGGGAGTTTTTTAAAAGAGAGTTCACGAACAAGTATGGGCTCAGTTCTTGAGTTTGAAACAGAGGGCGATGTCTGTGTCTGAGTTTGAGAAGGAGTTTAACCGGTTGGCTAAGTATGCTTCAGAAGGTATTTTGACAGAGGAGTTCAGGTGTAGACATTTTGAGACCGGGTTGAATGAATCGCTGCTGGCGATGTTGATTTCTCTGATGAGTACTCCGGGAGTGGGGTATTACCAGATTGTGCAAGCTGTAGTGTAGAGAGGTCAGAATCTGTTTTGAGAGAGAGGGCTCAGAGGAGGAATCCCTCTCGTGGAAGTTCATCTTCTTCATCCTCAGGAAAGAGGTCAAGGAAACCCTAGGATGAATCTTTCGCAGGCCCAGCTACTAGAGGTAGAAGATAGGGTTCAGCAGCGGTGTCTGGTTCCGGTAGAGGCAGTGCTGGTGGTAGGACCGAGTTGATGCCTGTGTCCTCTCATTGCAGTAAGCCTCATCGGGGTGAGTGTAGGTGGCTCACCGGTGGGTGTTTCCATTGTGGGAGCACTGAGCACTTTTTGGCCAATTATCTAAGAGGGGATGATGGTTCTAGTGATCAGAGAGAGACCAGCAAAGTTAGTTCAAATGCTACGTAGGCTGCTCGTAGTAGAGGCAGAGGTAGAGGTCGAGGCGGTCGACCTAGAGAAGGAGCTGCATCTGAGTCAGTTGAGCGTCCTTTGATAGTGCCAGCTAGAGCCTATACAGTGCGAGCTCGGGAGGAGCAGGATGCTCCAGATGTGATAGCCGATAAGTTCCTACTCCATGACATTGAATTGTATGCTCTAATTGACCCTGGTTCCACACACTCATATTTGTGCACAGATAAGTTATTTAATAAGTTGCATGAGGTAGATCAGTTAGATTATTAGATATGTGTGACCAGTCCTTTAGGGCATAGTGTCAATGTGAGTAGAATGTATAGGAATTGTCCCCTGTTTGTTAAGGGAATTGAGTTTCTAGAAGATTTGATTGAGTTGCCTTTTAGAGAGTTTGATCTGATTCTAGGTATGGATTGGTTGGGTAAGCACCGGGCAGTGGTTGATTGCCATAGGAAGACAGTTGTGCTTCGAGATAGAGATCGGTCGTCTGTGTTTGTTAAAGGTTTGGGTGCTAGCTCTTTGAGCAGTGTGATTTCCGCAATGCAAGCTAAGAGATTCATTAGGAAGGGTTGTGAGGCTTTTCTAGTAGTAGTGTTGGATTCCAAGCGGGATCAAGTTATGATTGAGGATATCCCTCTTGTGCGGGAGTTTGGTGATGTGTTTCCGAGCGAGTTGTCTGGTTTGCCTCCAGAGAGAGAAGTGGAGTTGTCCATAGAGATAGTGCCGGGTACTTTGCTTATATCGAAAGCACCTTATCGGATGGCTCCTGTAGAGTTGAGAGAGCTCAAAACTTAGCTACAAGAGCTATTGGATAAGAGATTTATTCGACCCAGCATATCTCCATGGGGAGCTTCGATTTTGTTTGTTAAGAAGAAGGATGGTTCTATGAGGATGTGTATCAACTATAGGCAAATCAATAAGGTCACAGTGAAGAATAAGTATCCTTTGCCTAGGGTTGAGGATTTGTTTGATCAGCTTAGAGGTGCTGGAGTCTTTTCGAAGATTGATCTTCGATCGGGTTACTATCAGTTGCGAGTTCAGGATGCTAATGTGGTTAAGACTGCATTTCGGACTAGGTATGGCCACTATGAGTTTTTAGTAATGCCGTTTGGTTTGACCAATGCACCGGTGGCTTTTATGGATTTGATGAATTGAGTGTTCAGGCCATATCTCGATCGATTTGCAGTAGTATTCATAGATGATATCTTGGTTTATTCCAAGGATGAGAGTGAGCATGAGGAGCATCTCCGGCTAGTTTTGCAAGTTTTGAGAGAGCATCGGTTGTTTGCCAAGCTTAGAAAGTGTGATTTTTGGCTTCGGGAGGTGTCATTCTTAGGTCATATTGTTTCGGCTAAGGGTATTCAAGTTGATCCGTCTAAGATTGAGGCGATTGTTGATTGGAAAGCGCCTAGAAATGTTCTGGAAGTGAGGACTTTTCTCGGTTTGGTGAGTTACTATCGTCGGTTTGTTAAGGGCTTCTCTATTATTGCTGCTCCGATGACGAGGTTGTTAAGGAAAGGAGTTAAGTTTGAGTGGTCGGATAAGTGTCATGCCTATTTTGAGTGGTTGAAAGGATTGCTAGTCGAAGCTCCTATACTTACTCAACCCATCTCGGGTAAGGAGTTTGTGATGTATAGTGACGCTTCGGGTGTCGGTCTTGGTTCTGTTTTGATGCAAGAGGGCAAGGTTGTGGCTTATGCTTCCCATTAGTTGAAGCCACATGAGAGGAACTATCCGATGCATGATTTAGAGTTAGCGGCTATAATCTTTGCTTTGAAGATTTGTCGGCATTTTCTGTATGGGGAGAAGTGTAGGATCTTCACGGACCATAAGAGTTTGAAGTATCTCCTCATGCAGAAGGAGTTGAATATGAGACAGCGCCGTTGGCTTGAGTTGTTTATGGACTACGACTGTATATTGGATTACCACCTAGGTAAGGCCAATGTAGTCGCAGATGCCTTGAGTCAAAAATCGATTTCTGCTTTGTTCTTGAGGCGGTTTAGATGGAGATTTGATTCGGATGGGGCTTTGATTGCCCAGTTGAGAGTGAGGCCTACCTTGAGACAGAGGATAGTGGATGCTCAGAAGGATGATGAGAGGCTACAACGGGTTTTGCATGAGCTCAGTTCTGGTAAGCAGTCAGAGTTCTTGATTTTGGACGGAGCGCTGATGTATAGATACTGCTTGTGTGTGCCTAAGAATGGGGAATTAAGGAAACAGCTTTTGAGTGAGGCACATACTACGGTTTTCACTATGCATCCTGGTAGTGAGAAGATGTACTGCGATATGAAGCAGTTCTATTGGTGGTCCGGTATGAAGCGGGACATGGTGGATTTTATATCTAAGTGCTTGACATGTCAGCAGGTAAAAGCTGAGCATTAAGTTCCTTTGGGATTGCTCACACCTTTATCCGTTCCCGAGTGGAAGTGGGATGATATCGCCATGGACTTTGTGTCTTGTTTGTCTTTGACTCTGAAGAAGCATGACTCAATTTGGGTGATAGTGGATCGGCTTACGAAGTCAGCTCACTTTCTGCCAGTTAGAGTGGATTATCCAATGGATAAGTTAGCCAGTATCTATGTGGATGAGGTGGTTAGACTGCATGGAGTGCCATTGTCCATAGTGTCAGATCGGGACCCAAGGTTCACTTTGAAGTTTTGGAAATAGTTGCAAAGGACTTTGGGTACCAAGTTGAACTTCAGTACAGCGTTCCACCCTCAGACAGATGGTCAGTTAGAGAGGGTGATTCAGATCTTAGAGGATATGTTGCAGGCTTGTGCATTAGATTTTTCGGGTAGTTGGGACAGATATGTGTCGCTTATGGAGTTCGCCTACAATAATAGCTATCTGTAACACCCCCACCGCCGCCCCCGTTGGAAGGGCGCCGGCGGGCGCGCTACCCGACGGTCACTCTCAACATACACACATACATGCGCTAAGCAGAAGCACTCACTACAAAAATAACAAAGGCAGAACATAAATCTCATAATCAAAATATAGAATTATTTACAATAGCCAAAATATTACATCTTAAATCCTTTACAAAGAAATAATACATAATCCATATACAAAAAGAATTACAGGAGGAGACAAAAATAAATAACTCTACTCCTATGTGGCTGACTTGCAGATGCGCGACACGAGCAAGCTCCCAAAAATCCTGTCACCTACAAGGGACAAGAACCCGTGCTAAGCGATAACGCTTAGTGGGGAGGAACAAACACAACAGAACACTATACAAGATATCATGCATCAATATACAGAATTTAATATGCACTAGAGAACAGAACTATATGCACAGATCAAGAGTCACTAAGAAATCAGAATTAACAACAGAAAACATGAAACAATAATCAAAACACTTCGCTAACCAATACCAGACACTTCACACAATAGCCTGAATTCAATGGTGGAGGATACGGGAACACGGCACGGGAGACCGAAGCCTCAAAAACAGTTTTAATACCCGAAGGTAGCGCGAGAGACCGGAGTCTCAAAAATATTTTATCACTACACGGAAGATGACCATCTCGGAGGTCGACCGCTTCGCCCAAACGGGGCGGACACGGGCAGCTACACTCACAAACCCCTCCTTAAGCATGCTTAATTATCCAGTACCTTGACACTTCAGGCTCAACAACTCAACTTTAACACGATAATACAAAAATCAAAGCAAGGTTCGACACAAAGCTTTAACATCAATTAAATTCATAACTAGGACACTGGCACAATTGACATCACGGATCATAAGCACAAACATATTCCATGTAATAGTGAGAAACCGTGCAAAGTGGAACAGAAGAAGCACATTCAGAAAATAGGGCAAGCAGGAAGGGCCTCTGTCGCGATCGCGACAGTGTTGCACTCGCGACAGAGCACGGGGCACCTCCTCGCGAGCTCGCACAAGAAGGCCTGCACGCAACGAAGAACGCTAGGCAGATTCATGCAACCGAGCTCTATCGTGCTCGCGACAACGTCGCGGTTGCGACAGAGACCTCGGCCGTATGCTCGCGCGGAGTACTCGACTACCGAGCTCTCTGTCGCGGTCACAACAACGTCGCGGTCGCGATAGAGGGCTCTCCAAGAACAAGGGCCAAATCCGCATTCTGTCGCGATCACGATAGTGTCGTGCTCGCGACAGAACCCAAAATTTGCCCATATCTGCACTTTTCCTACTTCTTCACAACACAAACCCGCATACAATAATTCAACCATGCACAAACACTTACCTCATGCCTTTAATACATCATCGCAACATTCTCAAAGCCACATAAACATATTTTACACAATAATCAAACAACAATTCATCATGGATGCTTACAAAACTAATCTAACACTTCATTAACATAACATGCTCATGTTCTGAAAACACATACCATTCTCACTGGAATAGTCACATGCATTTACCCAAACAAAACACTCAAGACACTAAGAATTTGAAAACACAATTACATATAAAATCCAATTGAGAACTAGGGCATAATCCAAACCTCATAACAACAAGGATCAAACTCCCAAACACACACACATTCAAAAACACAACTCCCAAACCTGGAAATTGCAGCTTCAAAACCAAGTCCCTTCATGATATCACTTTATCCTTACCCTTGCTCTTTCTTCTCTCTTCCGATTCTTGCACAAACCAAATCAAATCAATTACTCCAATAACCCAAAAACAAAACCTTTACAACCCAATCTAAACAGAAGAAGGAGAAGAAGAAAAGGACCCCTAAGAAACCCAGCCACTTACCTCTTACAATTCTTCAAGAACTTAGCTCAAAACTCCAAGAAAATACAAGAGGGAAAGGTTTAGAGCAGAAATTGGTAGCAAGGGAGAGAGAGGATGGGAAAGAAGGAGAAAAGAGGGAGTGAACTAGCTTCCATGGGAAGCTAGGCAAAATTGATGCCCCTCTCTTCCCTCTCTCCTACTTTACCATTAATGCTCACCTACCCTTGCCACTTGTCACAATCCTAGAGAATCAAACCATACACTTTAACTTATCCACTCTTGGCACCATACACTACACACACACAAACTTCTCTTACACAAATATCTCCCATGTACCAAACTCAACTCACACCATATTATTTCTCTTAACCCACATATCATCCAAGGCACCATGCACAAAAACCACACAATAAAACCTCTTAACCCACTTACATCCTACTCCCATAGACTACAAGTACATCATAACATTTCCTTCACTTAACTTATTACTTAATTAATAAATTTCTTAGCAAATAGTTCCTTATTATCCAAATTTCCTCTTACTTAAATTACAAAAATACCCTTAATTACCGACTTACCACGCAGATTCTGACCAGGCCCTTTTTGGGTTGTTACACTGTCAGTCGAGCATTGGTATATCACCATATGAGGCTCTATATGGTCGGCGGTGTAGGACTCTTGTTTGTTAGACCGAGCTATCCGAGCGTTTAGTTATTGGGCCAGAATTGGTTAGGGATACAAAGAAAAAGATCAGAGTTGTGCAGTGGAATTTGGAAGTGGCTAAGGATCGGCAGAAGTCTTATGCTAACCTTAAGAGGAAAGATGTGCAGTTTGAGGTTGGGGACAAGGTTTTCCTTAAAGTTTAACCTTAGAGAAAAGTACTTCGATTTGGAAAGAAAGGCAAGCTTAGTCCTCGCTTTATTGGTTCATATGAGGTGTTAGCTAAGGTTGGTCCAGTAGCCTATAGGTTGGCTTTACCGATAGAGTTGGCAAAGTTGCACGATATTTTCAATGTTTCGATGCTTCGTCAGTACAGATCAGATCCCTCCCATGTTTTGTCGGTTCAAGATGTGCAAGTGTAGCCAGACTTTTCGTATGATGAGGAACCGAAAGCTATCCTAGCATGAGAAGTAAGACAACTGAGAAGTAAGCAAATCCCGTTGGTAAAAGTGTTATGCAATCACCATGGAGTCGAAAAAGTGACATGGGAACCAGAGGCATCGATGAGGGCTCAGTATCTGCATTTGTTCAGTTCAGGTGAGAATTTCGAGGACGAAATTCTTCTTAGTAGGGGAGAGTTGTCACACCCCATTTGCTTCCTAGTAGTATGAGCCATTTGTGTGATCCATTGAGTGTATTTTGGCATGTCATAAGGGTATTTTGGGTAAAAATGCATGTTTACGAGTTTTGCTAGTATGTGGGTGCATGTACGGTGCTAGGGTGTGAATTAGTTGGGTTGCATTTGGGTGTGTTGCTCACATGTTTGTAGGATGTGAGTGAGTGAGTTATGTTTGTGTGTTGTGCTCACACATTTGTAGGGTGTTATGAGTTGGGATTACATTTATGTGTGTGAAGTGCACTTGGGTTGGGTGTGAGTGGTTAATTTCCACCACTAGAGAGATGCCATGTGTCTAGGGTTGAGTAAGAGTACGTAAAAGGAGGAAAGGAAAAAGGAAATTAGATTTTTCCTATCTCTTTTCCCGTTCCTTTCCTCCCTCTACTGCTCTTCTTCCTCTTCTTCACTCTATAGTTTGCCCTAGCTTGGATTCAAGCTCTTGGTAGTGGGAATTGATCACATCTTGCATTTATTTAGTAAGTTTTCTGCATTTTCCATCTTGTTCTTCCTCTTCTTCATCTTTTCTTCTCCTAGCTGGTTTGGGTTTTAATTTAGGGTTGTGTTTTGTGTGTTCTTGTGGGTTGGTTGTTAGTTGAGCCTCCTCGTCAGCCTAAAGGCAAGGAGAAGGCATTGGGAAGTGGTGCTCACTAACTAGGAGCTAAGGAGATTTATGTTTGGGAGTTTTGTGAATTATGCATTTTTGTGATTTTTGCTTTTTGGATGAATTTTTGGAAAAATATGGTGTTCTTGATGTTCTTTGTAGTTTAAATGTTATGGGTTTTGATTTAGATGAGTTAAGGAGGCATGAATGTGGCTTAATGAACTTGATTGTTGTTTTGATTGTGAGAAATGATGAATAGTGCTAATAATTGATTTGTGCAAATTGGTGTTGCTAATAGCATGTTTTATTTGAAATTATTGGTGCAAAAGTTGTGTTTTATGTTGTTGATGATGGTTTGGTTACTGGAAATGAGGTGAGTGGAAGTTTGAGTTGAATGTGGGTGATTGGGTGTTGTGAAAGTGGGATTTTCTGCAGATTTCTTGTGTAAGGGCTAGAATTCACGACTCTGTCGCGAGTGCGACATTGTCGCGAGGTCACGATAGAGCCCGGTGAAAGCAGCCCTCGCACTCGTCCGAGCTCTCCACCGAGCCGTGTAGCAGAGCCTCCGTCGCAAGCGCGACAGAGAGTTTGGCTGCCGATCTGTTCCGGGCTAGAAGCTCACTATCGCAAACGTGATGTTTGTCGTGAGCACGACAGCGAGGTGTCCTTGCTCTCTCGCGAGATCGCGACAAGTGTCGTGGTCGCGACCTCGGGCAAGCCGTCTCTGTCGCGAGCGCGATAATGTCTTTTTCCTGCCCTGTTTTCTGATTTTGCCTTCTCTTCTAAAATGAATTTTAAATGGTTCCTTCGTGAGTTTTACCCCCATATGATTTATAAAATGCTTATTTATATGTGCAATATGATGAATCTTTCATGATAAATGATATGCTATGATTTGGAACTTGAATTGTACGACCTGCGAAAGTCAGTCTAGTGGATAGTTAGGCATGCCTAATAGAGTCTTTTACCTGCAGCCTCAGTTCCGTTTGGACCCCGATCAGGTCCCCGTTTGGTTCCTCGCGAACCCTTATGAATTTTGGATCTTGTTTAAGGTCCCTCCGAAAATTTGTTTTGAATGTGATAAAATAAATGGTTTTTCGATTTGTACCCGTAAGGTACTGTCTGTATTCGATTTGTACCTGTAAGGTACTGTCAGTATACTTGTTATCCATTGTTGTGAGTCAGCAGGTGTTCTGGTTGCCTTGGTTTGCTTCGATATGATTATCAGAATGTGATATTCCTGTTTTGAAATGATTACAAGATTTTGATATCCGATTGAGTATGACGATACGTATGATCTATCAGTTAATATGCATATGAATGTGGATTTGAGCAACTGAATGAACGTGTTTGAACTACCAGCATGGTTATATATCTGACATGATTATCCATATTTGTCATATCGTATGCGATTTGCTTTGACGACCATTGTGAATGGCCGTCCACTCTTTTGTTGTGTGTTTCCCCACTAAGTGTTATCGCTTAGCACGGTGTTTTATTCGTGCAGGTGCTGTAACACCCCGTAACCACCCTAGTAGAGTGAGCCTTATGTGTGTGGGTTATGTTGAGCATGTGTTTATTTTGTTAAATTAATTATCTATTACTCTTTAATTGGGTAATGTTCTAGTATGGGTGTGTGTATGGGTGAGTTAAGAGATTAGAATTGGGTAAGTGATAGAGGAGGAGAGTTGAGTGTGCCTTTCCTTTAAGTGTGTGATATGTGGCAAGGGAAAAGAAGAGATAAGTATTGGGGGAGAGAGAGAGAGAATGAATTCAGCTGTTCTCTTTTCTTTTTCCCATTTGTCCCTCGTTGTTCTTCTTTCACACTACTTTGTTTCCTCTTTTCATCTCTTCTTTGTTCCTTCATGAATTTCTCTCTTTAGTTGCTAATTCAAGTGAGTTTGGGTAGCCTAAGCTGGTGTGGTAAGTGATAAGTGATAATCTTCCTTCTTTTTCTCTAGATGAGTTTTTGTTATTGTGATTTAGGGTTTGAACTTGTTTGGTGTTGTTGGGTTTTGTGGTTTAGAGAATCCTCCTAGAGAATCCAAGGGCAAGGAAGTAGCGAGCGGGAGTGGAGCCCCTTAATTGGAGGTTCATTAATTCCAGGTTTGGGAATTTGCTTTGATTTGATGTTCATACATGGGTTTTGAGATATGCATGAAATTCTGGAATTTATGATGTGTAAATAGGCTTGTATTGGTAAATATGATATGGGTTTTGAGTTTTGACGAGTTAGGTAGCAAAATTATTGAATTATTGAATCAAATATGAAGTTGATTGAACTTTGCTTCATAATTTTTTGGTTTTGTGATTTTTGAGATCTTGATTTGTGAATTGATGATTTATTTTGGAATTAATTATGGAAATATGTTGTTTGATGTTGGTTATGGTGTTTGGAAGGCTTAATTTGAGGTAAGGTGGAGTTAGGAGTGATTTGGGTCAAAATGGTTTTGGTTTGGAGGGAAATTCTGGGTTTGTGTTTTGCTGGGGACTGGAAATCCCGCTCCTATCATGAGCACGAGAGAAGAGGATTTCCAGCTCTCGCGTGTTTGGCTTGAAGAATTATGGCCGTCCGACTCGTGCTGAGAAGCATGACTTGTGCTCCCTTCTGTGTGTGTGAGTTGTGCATCTCAGCAGGGCGATGGCAGTAGGTGAGGATCAGCACGACTCGTGCTGATGAAGCATGACTCATGCTTGAGCAGCACGACTCATGCTCATTCAGCACGACTCGTGCTGATGAAGCACGACTCGTGCTCATTCAGTACGACTCGTGCTGTTGTGATTTCCTCAACATGTCGTGCTCTGAAGCACGACTGGGGTGGAGAGACATCCGACATGAGTCGTGTCCCTCAGCATGACTCGTGTCCGATGCCTTTCTGTGGCGAGCGAGACTTAGTCGCGAGCGCGACAGAGACACCCCATTCAGCCCTGTTTTCTCACGTACCCATTTTTCCGAAAATGAACTTCAAATGTCTTTTTCTTGTCTTTTTCCTACCGTTTGTTATATGAATTTGTTATATGACTGTATTTATACGAATTATGCATGACAAATTATATATATTGCGAATTGAGACATGATTTGGTTTATGCATGACCTGCTAGAGTTGAATAAGTGGATAGTTAGACATGCCTAATAGAGTTAGTGTAGCTGCAGCCAGTGTATGATTTGGACCCTGATCAGGTCCCCCTATTGGATCTTCGTGATCCTTCTGTCTTGAATCTTGTTTAAGATTCCACGCGAAAATGTTTTTGGAATAAAAAGAAAAGATTGTTTTGATAGCTTCGGGTATCCATGTGTTGTGAAAGTATTATTGATATCCACTGTTTTGATAAAGCAGGTGCAATAGTGTTATTTGTTATCATATGTGAATTCTGAAATATTGAGTATTGGAATAATATGATTATAGTGATGTTATGCTTTTAGCTAATTTATGAAATCTTAACATATGACTGTGCCATTCGCTTGTGATTATTTGTTGACGCTACTGTGAGTGGTCGTTGTGCATCTTTGTTTTCCCCACTAAGCGATTTCACTTAGCACGGGTATTTTATCTGTGCAGGTGTGGAAGTTTTTGGAGTAGCTGAGCAGGGTGTTCTGCATCAGCTGGGCCGACATAACTAGAAGATAGAGATGTTGTAGTGTAGAGCTCTGTGTTCTCTTTTGTATTTGTAATAGTTGTTTACCTTTGAGCAATGTAAAGAATATTTTGTAGATCTTTTGATACTAGCTATATGTAATTGTTCAGTTATGTTGAGGTACTTTTGTATCTTTTGTTGTTTTTGTTGAAATGTGTAAAGGTTACCTATGTTATATCAATGAATGTCAATCTTTCGTCCTACAGCTTATTCTTTAATAATTTATGGAATTTTAATTTATTCGGTTATTGATGTGATTGGTATACATGTATTTGTTTAGTTTGAGCGCTTGTGTGTGGCAACCCTAATCTATCGGGGACCTTCATCCCCTTCGTAGGGTGAAGTTCTCTACGTATAGGTAAGGGGTGTTACAGGTGCGGAAGGCATTTGTGCTTCGAGAGAGTCGCTGCCAGTCAAGCCAGCACAGAGCGTTTAGTGTAGGGCTTATTTTTGTAATAGTTATGATGATTCTTTTTGTATTAGAACTCTCATGTATTAGTTTTTGTAAGCTTTTGCTCTTGTTATTTTGGGATATGTAATTATTTTGTTTCGGCAATTGATCAGAACATTATTGTAATGATTTTGTTATATTAATGCATGATCAGTCTTGCTTTCAAAAGTTTTAATTTTCGCTGTAATTTCGTATGTTTATTATGGATGAATGTTTGCTTTGAATCAATCTGTCTGGTGTAACACCCCTGCTCCTACGGCATCTCACTCCGATCCGGATGGGTTCGCCTACGTATGGGTAGGGGGTGTTACAAAGAGTGAATGCTTGAAAACAAAAGAATTAAACAAATAAGGAAAGCTTTGGATCCAAACTTCCTCTCGCTAAAAATAAAAGCTCAAAACCTTTTATTTTTAAAGAAATCAGATATCAGAATTGAAACTTAAACGCAGAGAATTAATTTCCCTGGCTCAAGAACAATTTTAGAATTAACTTCTTTGGCTCTCAAAAATCTTCTTTTAGAATTTTTGTGTGCTCTTCCGTTCTAATGCTCCCCCTCCCTATGTTCTAATATTTTCCTTTTTATATGAACATTGAAAAAATTAGGATTTTGGAGTTTTAATCCCCCTCAAAATCATTAATTATCCTTCAAAAATCATCACTTCTAATTTTTGCCTGTACACTGGTATCATTTTCATCACTGGGTAACTTTGGTCTGGGCTGCCTCAGGACCCGTTGTCTACACGAACCCTCTTCGGGAAAGTAATATACTATGTATAGTGATGCTTCCAGAGTTGGTTTGGATTGTGTTATAATGCAGGATGGGAAAGTGGTGGCTTATGCTTTACAATAATTAAAACCATAATAACAAAAGTATCCTACTCATGACCTGGAGTTAGCAGCTGTGGTATTTGCATTGAAGATTTGGTGGCATTATTTATATGGTGAGAAATGTAAAATCTTCACTGATTATAAGAGTCTTTAAGTATTTGCTTACTCAGAAAGAACTTAACTTAAGACATCAGCTTTGGCTAGAATTTTTTAAAGATTATGATTGTGTAGTTGATTATCATCCGGGTAAAGTCAATGTGGTAACAGATGCTTTAAGTAAAAAGACTATTGCTGCTTTGTCATTATAACATAGTAGGTGGAGATTTGCATTAGATGGAGCTTTGATAGCTCAATTGAAAGCACAGCCTGATTTGAAATAAGCTTTAATTGATGCTCAAAAAAGTGATGATAAGTTGCAACAACCTGTGCAACCTATTAAAGAAGGGAAATAGACTGACTATTCAGGGAAAGAGGATAGAAGTTTTATTATAAGGATAGATTATGTGTACCTACAGTTGATGAATTAAGGAAGAAATTGTTGCATGAGGCCCATAATACTGTGTTTACTATGCATCCTGGAGGTAATAAGATATACCAGGATTTGAAACAATTTTATTGGTGGCTTGGTATAAAGAGAGATATAGTGGATTATGTTTCCAAATGTTTAACATGTCAGCAAGTGAAAGTCAAACATCTGGTACCATCTGGTTTATTGAATCCCATTCCAATTCCACAGTGAAAATGGGATAATATTATTATGGATTTTGTTACTGGTTTGCCCTTCACTCAGAAAAAGCATGATGTAGTTTGGGTAGTAGTTGATCAGCTTACTTAGTCTACCCATTTTGTACCGGTTCGACCTGATTACTCGATGGATAAACTGGCTGAATTCTATGTATCTGAAATTGTTCGATTGCATGGAGTACCATTTTCTATTGTATCCGATCGGGATCCTCGGTTTACTTCTAGATTTTGGAAAAGTTTACAAGCAACTTTGGGTATTCGACTTAGTTTTAGTATAGCTTTTCATCTACAGACAGATCGGCAGTTAGAAAGGGTGATTCAAATCTTAGAGGATATGCTTCGTGGATGTGTTATAGACTTTCCTGGTAGCTAGGATATGTATCTTCCATTAATGGAATTTGCCTATAATAACAATTATCATACTAGTATTTACATGGCTCCATATGAGGCTCTGTATGGTAGAAAATGTAGAACTCTAGTGTGCTGGACTGAATTGAATGAAGATAAGGTAATTGGACTTGAACTGGTAAAGGAAACAGAAGAAAAGGTTTAGATTATCAAACAGAGATTAAAAGCTGCAAGTGACTGGCAAAAGTCTTATGCTGACTTCAAAAGAAAAGATATAGAATATGCAGTTGGTCATAAGGTATTTCTAAAAGTATCACCTTGGAGGAAAGTACTTTAGTTTGGCAAAATAGGGAAGTTGAGTCCGAGCTTTATTGGTGCTTATGAAATCTTGGAAAGAGTTAGACCAGTTGCGTATAGATTGGCTTTACCTCTGGAGTTAGCTAAGTTACATGATGTATTTCATGTTTCTATGCTTTGGAGATATCGGTTTGATGAATCACATGTGCTTCCAGTTCAAGATATTCAAGTTTAATCAGATTTTTCGTATGATGAAAAACCAAAGGCTATTTTGGCTAAAGAAGTTAAACAACTCAGGAATAAACAAGTTCTACTTGTGAAAGTGTTATGGCAATATCATGGTATTGAAGAGGCGACATGGGAACCAGAAGTAACTATGAGAGCTCAGTATCCTTAGTTATTTAAATCAAGTAAGAATTTTGAGAACGAAATTTCTTAAGGGGGAGAGAAATGTAATGCCCCGAAACCTACCCTAGTAGCATTTTGCATAGCATGATTATAATTTAAATATGTGAAGAGGGGCATAATTGGAAATATATTTCATTCAATTGGTTAATTAGTAATTGCTAAATTGAGAATTTAGCACATAATCTGAATTAAGGGTATAATTGAATAAAGAAAGTTGGAGATCATGCTAATAAGAGGATTATGAAGAAATTAGAGGATAAAAAGTGAGAATTTTTTAACTTATATATTGAAGCATGCAAATTCTGTGAATGACACATAGCTAAAGTGAGGAATGGTTGAGAAAAAAACATTCTCGATGGATTAAAGGTGGATAATGCTATAAATCACATTGTCTTTCTTCCTTGCTAACGTTATGTGAAATTAGTTAAAGAATAACAAAAAAGAATTGTATTTGCTAATTGAGTTTTGTAATTCTAGTTATATCGGTAAGTTTAGTTCCTCATTCTGTTTTCTTCTTCAGTTTTTAATTTTGTGAAAGAATTGCTGGAATTAAGGGAAATAAGGTGGTTGATGAAGGGTTTTGAATGTGTTCATATCAGTGCATGAATTTGATAAGAAGAAGAAAGGGAAGGAAGTAATGGAATAAGCTGAATAATTTGAAGAAGTGACTTCATTTAGGTTTGGGAATCAATTTTATAGTTTTGCGGATGTGTAAGTGATTTGGTTTTAAAATAGGAAATTCTTGTTGCTGATAAGGATTTCAGACTGCTAATAGAAAATTAATGATTGGAACCTTGTTTTGCTAAATGTGAATAATCTCTGCCATTTAAGACCAATTCTTGGTTGTCGTAGTTTAATGGGCAGGTTCCTATCAATTTGTATCTGTAGTTATGAGTTTAAATATTGAATAGGTTTAATAGGTTGATAGAGTTTTCTTTCTAAATTTGAAAAATGCAGGAACTTGCATTATGAATTCTATTAATTTTGGAACAAATTTAGTTTATTTGACATAATCCTTGAGTTGGGAATTCAAATTGTAAGATTACAATAATTTTTTTAGTGAATTTAAAATATCTGAGTACTTTGGTCAAGAAGGGAATTGAGGTCGTAATGGTTGAATTTAAAGGCAAGTTGTGTTAATCCATTGATGATTCTGCAGAATTCAACTTCTGTAATTTTCCAGTTACACAGCGATCAGGTTTATCTTATCACCGTGTAATCGTATTCTGGAAGTTAAATTTTGCCAGTTTTTTGGTTTTAAATGGCGGTCAGGATTTTCTTACTATAGTGTAAATGTATTTTGGATGAGAAATTTTCAATCTTTGGTTTTACACGGTTGTCAGGATTGTCCTTACCGGCATGTAAAAGCATTACGTACTAGTTTTTGGCTGATAAGTTGTTTTACATGATGGTCATGGTATTTCTTACTGCCGTGTGGTAAGTTTGACGGCCGTGTAAAATAACCTTACCGCCATGTAATTGCATTCTGTTTAGCATCTTTTGAATTTTCTAGTTTACATGGCTATCATAAATTTCTTACTACTGTGTAACTTGTCTGACTGCCGTGTAAGAATTTCTTATTGCTATGTAAATAGCTTCTGTTTTGAAAAACATTTTTCATGTTATTGACACGGTAGGCAGGAAAGTCTTACCGATGTGTAACCTTTATTTTCAGCATTTTGTATCTTCATTTTCACTCAATTTTGTACGTCCAGCTTTTACTTGAAAACCTATATTATCTGTTTAATGATTATATAAAGATAATATATGACTAAATTGCTACGAAATGGAATAAATTCTGATGAGTTATCAATTGATATGTTGATTAATTATATTTCAAGAGTTTGAATAGTAATTGATATATGAACAATACTCTGAAGATTGAGAATACATCAGTATTTTAATATTCTATGAAATTGATATGTTTTCTATTGGATTACTTGAGAATTTGAGTTATTAGAGTGCCTGCTAGTCAGTCTAGGCTGTGGATAGATAAGCATGCCTATAAGGGGCTTGAGCAGCTGCTACTTGATTATTTTCCCTGTGGGGATGCTAGATTATTTTAATACAATTCATTCCTTTGGGAATAGCTTGTTTGATATCTTCCTTTCAAGGATGCTTGTTTTCATTCCTTCGGGAATGCTTGATTAACTACTCGTTATCCACACCTATTAAAAGATAGGCAGTGAGGTTTCCTGATAATGTTTTGTTTTAAACCCATTTATGTTACTGGTATTCATTCTGAATATACTGATACATGAAGTTTGGTATTATGAAATTAAATTTGGTTAAATAATTTGTTTTATTTGATTTCTTAATTAATTATCCTTTTGTATGAGTT
This sequence comes from Excoecaria cochinchinensis, assembly GCA_947683425.1. Lineage (NCBI taxonomy): Eukaryota > Viridiplantae > Streptophyta > Magnoliopsida > Malpighiales > Euphorbiaceae > Excoecaria > Excoecaria cochinchinensis. The sequence continues at coordinate 2,070,108 of CANTUQ010000067.1, read as the reverse complement.
TTCATTATTATCAAGTTGTATCTTTAACTCTTGATTTGCTTATGACATACATATGTTTGCATCGATGACTCCTGTGAGGGGTCATCCAGTATCACCTTTGAATCCCCACTAAGCTTTATGCTGAGCAAGGATTTTCTTTTAATCCGTGTAGGTTTTGGCATTAGCACTACTCGAGAGAACATTTTGCAGAGTTATAAAGCATCACAGGCATAGGATCTAAAGGAAGTTTTTGTTGGTATAAGTTTCTCTTTAATGTGTATTTTGTAATTATAAGAGTTCGCTTTTGTATAAAATGTTTTATAATATGTGGTCTATAAATTCTAACTATGGGATCTGAACTTTTCTCTTTTGGTAATGCATGGTTTAACTTATTTTGTTATAAGATATAACTATGGATAGATTTATCGGCATGTTTCTGATTATATGTTTGCTAGTGTGACACCCCTTTAATAAGATCTTTGTTTTATCGGTTAATCTTTGTAAAGTAGTTAGGGGTGTTACATTCCTAATCTGTTTTGAGCTTCATTCCTCCTTTGTTCATCAATTTCCCTTCTTCAAGCTCTATTAATACCCTCTTTCTCTTTTCCTTTCTCTTTATTGACAAATCATAGCTCATAATAATAACATATTCCCAATTTAAAACCTTTTTCAATATCACAACTTCAATTGCTAAAAACAGAATATAGAAAAGAGGATGAGAACCATGATTACTTACCTATTCACAAGACCCACATAAGCTCACTTTTCCTTCAAAATTCATTGAGAAAAACTAGTAGGAAATGGAAGAGAGAGCAAGAACAGAAGAAAAAGAGAAAGAGCTGGAATTTTCGAGAATCCCTCGTTCTTCAAACTGACCTCAACCTTTTTATAGGCATCCACTTCCACTGTTAAGTGTTAAATTATGATTAGCCATAATCAAAATTCCCCAAATGATCCTTCCTTATTTCTTATAAATATCGTATACTTAAGTTAAACTCATAGATCGACCTACCAAACTAACTCTTTTACTGCTATTCAAGTCTTAATTAACAAAGCTTCACTTGCCGCACTTATCGAAACTTTTACAATAGTACCGATTATGTCATTTTTCGATAAAATCGTAACTAAATCGGCACATTCGATTACAAATAACCCCAATCACATCTCAATCCAACTAGGGTGGATTTTGCTTGATTATAATTGTTTATCCGTTAAAAGAATTTCGTCCTCGAAATTTATTAATGTCATAGGTTCGAAACAATACATTTCTTTAATGATCATCTTCATGTCTCGATTTTATATAATCATATAACATGTACTTTGTTTTCTCGATGTCAAACTGTTCATTATTCACGTAGCAATCTAAATTCCAATCAAAACTTCTATATACACTACCTCTTCAGAACAATTTATCTTTTTCTTGTTACATTTATCTATTTTTACACCCTTCTACCTCAATCAGAAAGACTATCATTCTTGAAATATCTGATACAACTCACTTACCTTAATAATTAACTGCTTCATCAAAAGTTTGTACTATAATCAATTCTTAAAATTAAATTAAAATCTATGACAAAACAATTCAATCATGTCAAGTACAAATTTTGTATCTCTCAAAACATGTCAGATTTAGGTTACATTCCATACATTGTATGTATTATCACATTCCTACTTAAGGACTAGTTACTAGTATTTCATAATCTATTAAGGCTACTGATACTATTTTATTAAACAAATCTTTAGCATTCGGAATTGTTTAGCACTTATATGTCAATATTGTAAGATCTATTAAAATACGAACAATCTTTACTTTAATCTATTAATGGAGCAGGATTATCTTCACAAAATTTATATACATATTCTTATACTTATACACATTCCAAATTCTTTTACTTTCTTATTTATTCTTGATTTTGATTCGTTTATTTCTATGTTCCATACGTCTCTCAAGACAGTACACCCATTCAAAACTCATACTATGCTAGGGGAGATCCTTAGTAGAATTTTAATCAGCACAATCAGTCCTGACATTACAGATCACACATACACATTTTAAACAGACAATACACAATCTATCAGCTCAACACCCATTAACTCCACATCTATACCTTTTCAGAAACTTCTATGTTTATTATTTATTCACAAAACAAAGGCATCCTTATTGGCCAATGGAAGTACTATACAGACTTATTTCTAAACTCTAGTGATCCAAAATAGACTAAACCTATGCTCAGATACCACTAAATGTAACACCCCTCACTACCCCCAGGAAGGAAAAGAGTGCAACATTGCGAAACACAAATCTTGCAAATCAGACTTATAAAATTTCATTACTTTCTATTACTGTACATGCATAACACTACAATAACATTGATTTACAGGTACTCGATGCAATTACTCTCACATAATGTAACAACCCAAAAAGGGCCTGGTCGGAATCTGCGTGGTAAGTCGGTAATTAAGGGTATTTCAGTAATTTATGTAAGAGGAAAATTTGGATAATAAGGAATTATTTGCTAAGAAATTATTTAATTAAGTAATAAGTTAAGTGAAGGAAATGTTAAGATGTTCTTGTAGTGTATGGTAGTAGGGTGTAAGTGGGCTAAGAGATTTTATTGAGTGGTTTTTGTGCATGGTGCCTTGGATGAAAAGTGGCTTTTAAGGAATTATATGGTGTGAACCAAGTTTGGTGCATTGAAGATATTTATGCAAGAGATAGTTGTGTGTGGTTTTGTGTATGGTACCAAGAGGGAATAAGTCAAGATTGGATTGTGGGAGCCATTAGGAGCATGCCAAGCGGAAGTGTTAGGTGAGCAATTAATGAAGAAAAGAAGTGAGGTGAGAGGAGGAGAGAGGAAAGGCTGAAATGGGATAGCTTCCCGTGGAAGCTACCCATTCCCCCTCTTGTTCTCTCTTTCCCGTCCTCTTTTCTCTTTCCTTTCTTCATTTGGCTGCTCTTCACTTCCTCTTGGGTGCTTCTTTGAGCTTTGAGTAGGATTTTCTGAAGTTTTTGAGCTGAGTTCAAGAGGTAAGATCATGGGTTTTTGTGGCTTCTTCTTCTTCTTCTTCTTTTTCTCCCGCGTTTTCTGGGTTTTGAATGGGGTTTTCATGGTTTGATTTTTTGTTTTTGCTGGGTTTTGTATAAGAATCGGAAGAGATAAGAAAGAGCAAGGGCAAGGATAAAGTGGGATTGTGAGAAGTCCGGTTTGAAGCTGCAATTTCTAGGTTTGGGAGTTGTGTTTTTGAGTGTGTGTGTTTGGGAGTTTGATCCTTGTTGTGATGAATTTTGAGTTATGCCCTAGTTCTCAATTGGAATTTTTTTTTGTGTAATTGTGTTTTCAAATTCTTGATGCCTTGAGTGTTTTGTTTGGGTAAATGCATGCGATTATTATGTGAGGTATGTGAATGAAATGTTAGTGATATAGTGAGGATGGTATGTGTTTTCGGAACATGAACATGTTATGTTAATGAAATTTTGGGTTTAGTTTTGATGGCATTCATGATGAATTAATGGTTGATTATTGTATAAAAATGTGTTTATATGGCTTTGAGAATGATGCGGTGATGTACTAGAGGCTTGAGGTAAGTGTTTGTGCATGGTTGAAAGAATGTATGAAGGATTGTGTTGTGAAGAGAGTAGGAAAAGTGCAGATCTGCGCAATTCTGGGTTCCATCGCGATCACGATAGAATGTGGATTGGTCCCTCGTGGCTGGAGAGCCCTCTGCACGAGCATGATGTTTTATGAGCGTGACAGAGAGCTCGGTAGCCGAGTCCTCCGCACGAGCATGCTGCCGAGCGTGCGCGCGAGGAGGAAGGAACTGGTCTCTGTCGCGAACGCGACATTATCGCGAGCTTTACAAAGCTCGGTTGTGTGAGTCTGCCGAGCGTGCTTCGTCGCGAGCGCACCTCCTGGCGCGAGCTCGCGATGGAGTGCCCCGTGCTCTGTCGCGAGCGTGACACCGTCGTGATCACGACAGAGGCCCTCCTTGCTTGCCCTGTTTTCTAAATGTGACTTTTGTGTTTCACTTTGCACGGTTTCTCACTATTATATGGTACATGATTGAGTTTATGTCCTGTTGACTTTTTTTTATGCTCGTGTCGTTGTAGTGAATTATGTGATCTTGGGTTTAGATCTAAGCTTTGTGTAGTAAGTGTTGTGATCATTGATGAGTTGTCGAGCCTGAAGTGTCAAGGTAGTGGATAATTAAGCATGCTTAAGAAGGGTTTGAGTACAGCTGTTCTGTCCGCCCCATTTGGGCGAAGCGGTTGACCTCCGAGATGGTCATCTTCCGTGTAGCGATAAAATGTTTTGAGACTCCGGTCTCCCGTGCCACCTTCGGGTAATAAAACTATTTTTGAGGCTTTAGTCTCCCGCGCCGTGTTCCCGTATCCTCTACCGGTGAAATTTAGGCTATTGTGTGAGTGTCTGGTATTGATTTAGTGAAGTGTTTTGGTTATTGCGTGATTCTGATTATGATTATTGCTTCGTACTTTCTGTTTTTAATTCTGATTCCATATAGTGATTCTTGATTCATATATATATTTCTGTTCTCTGGTATCTAGTGAATTCTGTACGTTAATGCATGATAATCTTGTATAGTGTTCTGTTATGTTTGTTCCTCCCCACTAAGCGTTATCGCTTAGCACGGGTTCTTGTCCCGTGTAGGTGACAGCTTGCTCGTGTCGCACATCTGCAGGTCGGCCACATAGGAGTAGAGTTTTTATTTTTGTTATCTCCTCCTGTAATTCTTTTTTTTTGTATATGTATTCTTTTTGTAAAGGATTTAAGATATAATATTTTGAATATTGTAAATAACTCTATATTTTGATTATATGAGATTTATGTTCTTCCTTTATTATTCTTAGTGAATGCTTCCGCTTAGCGCATGTATATGTGTATGTGTGAATGTTGTGAGTGAGCGTCGAGTAGCGCGCCCGCCGGCTCTCTTCCAACGGGTGCGATGGTGGGGGTGTTACACATAATACAAACTCATATAACTCTAACAATCAAGACTTTATCCTATCTTTGTGTTGGCATAGCCTACAACAGACGATCCTTTAGAACAATTCTCACCTCGTACCTAGATAAATGAAAACCCAAGCTAAGCATAAAGCTTAGTAGGGTATACAATTGATGTAAATGATCATACACAACAGTTGGCAAAACATATAATTGTGTGATAAATACCTATAAGTAAGCATTAAATAAATATTTTAATCTTACTAATATACAATACAAGTGGAACACCTCAACATACTTCTCCTAAGTACATTTTTGTATCATTTACTTGCATAGATAATAGGCAAACATCTTGAACCTAATAATTAACAATACAAGCTGAGCACATTGATAAAACATATGATTCGCATATTTTAGACTTTAAGAGGCCTGTATTATCCTAAGGAAGTGGATAACTGGAGTACTAAATAGGGATACTTGTAGGTACAACACATGAGTACCCGTAGGTACAATATAGGAGTACTAGTAGGTACAATATAGGAGTACCCATAATGTACCCATAGGTACAATACAGGGATACCCGAAGGTATAATATAGGGGTACCCAAAAGTACAATAAAGGGGTACCCGAAGGTATAATATATTATATTTATGTGATAGGAAGTGACCCAAATGGGGCTAACAGAACAAAACAATATCCACTACCCGATTAATAACAAGCTTTTAATCATATTCAATTAACAGTAAACATATTGATTCAAAAATAGTGATTCTAGTTCAAAGGATTACATTACCAGTATACAGAACAGTTATTGTAGCTTTTATTTCGCATCGATACACATATATCACATTATTCTAACTCATAATCTCTATGTTAAGTTTCATTCGTATAATCTTTCAAAACTTCTATACACATTTTAATTTTCTATGATTTGGTTCGGACTTGGAATAGTATTCCAAGATTCCTACGTATCCTAAGTGTTGGGAATCAGAACCATGTAGTTCTACGCATTCAAATATACATGTAGAGTCATTTGCTTATAAAAAGCATAGTAGCATATTTACAAACACACACACACACACATATATATATTAACATATTCATATAAACTCATACTTAATATTGCAAAATTTGAACAAATATCTTTTAATACTGTCAAATAATTGTCATAATTAATTTGGTTCAATTTGGAGTTCATTTGATAACAAATTGCACACATAAATTCTAAAAAATAGGGGTCACACGGTGGTCAGATATACCTACCCACAGTGTGGAATGCCAGAAATTAATTACTGTCAAACAAAGTGGTATCACATGGTGGTCAGGACATCTTGCCCACTGTGAAGATCACCATACGGTGGGCAGAAAAGCCTGACCACCGTGTGGATCATCAGATTACTCATGTTTTCTACCCATAACATGCCCACATGGTGGTTAGAACTATTTGACCACCGTGTGGAATTGCAGATTTACAAACTAACATTACAAAAATCATCCTCTAACCCGAAATCAAAGATAATAACATTAAATTCATAATTTCAAACCTCTTAAACTAATATTTCTCAATCATTTAACTCTAATAGAACTTTAATTACACTTACTTAGTCAATTACCACCAAAATCAATATTAATTCTCATTCAAAACACTATAAAATCTTTAAAGTTCATTTCCAAATACTCAACCATACTAACTCATTCAACAAGTAAAACTCTCATCAAATTTACTCCAAACCATCACAATACTTTATTTAACATATAATATACATCAATTGAACCATAAATCACATTTTCACATAATAAACACTTGAGGCACAACCTGTTTTAAGCTTCACTTCTCTTTTATTCATCAAATTCCCTTCTTCAAGCTCTACTAATTCCCTCTTTCTCTTTTCCTTTCTCTTTGTTGACAAATTATAGCTCAGAATAATCAAAAATTCCCAAATAAAAACCCTTTTCAATATCACAACTTCAATTCCTAAAAATAGAATATAGAAAAGAAGATGAGAACCATGGTTACTTACCTATTCACAAGCAAATCACCCACATAAGCTCACTTTTCCTTCAAATTCCTTTAGCAAAACTAGTAGGAAATGGAAGAGAGAGCAAGAACATAAGAAAAAAGAGGAAAAGTTAGAATTTTCGCCAATCCCCCCTTCTTCAAACCAACCTTAGCCCTTTTATAGCCATTCAATTCCACTGTTAAATGTTAAATTATGATTGGCCATAATCAAAATTCCCCAAATGATCCTTCCTTATTTCTTTTTTCTTATAAATATTTAATACTTAAGTTAAACTCATAGATTGGCCTAGCAAACTAACTCTTTTATTGCTATTCAAGTTTTAATTAACAAAGGTCCACTTGCTGCACTTACCGAAACTTTTACAATAGTACCGATTATGTCCTTTTTCGATAAAATTGTAACTAAAACAGGCACATTTGATTACAGATAACCCCAATCACATCTTAACCCAACTAGGATGGATTTTGGAACATTATAGTAGTCCTTTTGGAACTATTAGATATAAAGATGTAGATACTAGCTTTCTTATTATGCTAGGAGACCAATTATTAAAGATTATACTAAATTGAAGCAATCCGATCTATCAGCTTTTTCCATAAAAATATATTTTTCCTAAGGATTATTTTACCATGTCTTGTCTTCTATCCATGAACGCCAATGAGGGTTTGTTTAGTAATGGCAGATATTTTATTTGCCATGGTATGTGCTTAGAATCTAGCCTAAGGTTTCCCTTTGTCGGGTTTGATTATGCTATTTTGAAGCTTATGGGATAGTGCCAAATCAGCTGGATTCAAATCAATAGAGGGCAGTAGTTAGTTTTAAGATTTTATGTCGATAATTTAATATTGCCCCATCTTTATAATTTTTCAGTAGCTTCTTTTTCATTTGCATTAAAGATGATGCAAAATAATATTTAACTTTTTTTTTTAAGTTGAAAGGATAAAAAACTCTTTTAAGTTTCCAAAATCTATAAAGGTCTTCAAAGAAAAATATTTTCTGGTCGGATTTATAGATGGATTTGGTGTAAATTTAGTCACATCTAAGAAGGCCATCAACTTGACTACTTGGTGTTTGATCTTCCTACATTTTAGAAAGACATAGAGAAGCTCTGTTCTACAGCAAAGTCAATTGGAGAGCCATTTGACTCCAATGTTCTCTTAAGCACTTTATTTGATTATCTGCCTGTAGTGAGTGAAGGGACGAAGGGTGAGTCCTTTTCTTAATTTTTTTTTATATATATATCTGATCGAATTTGTAATTTTAGAAGGAATGGCAAGGGATCTTTCCAAGAGATTGGAGGAAATAGCCGTTAAGAAAGTTGCTGAAGCTTTGAAAAGGATTCCACCTATATTTATTCCCAATATTTCAAATCCAACAAACAATCCCTCGTAGCCATAGGAATCTGGCGTCTTGCTCGAGCCTTGACTCAAGCAACTTTTGACAAACCATTTTGAAGATCGACTAACACCCTGGAATCCCCAAATTGGGGAATATTTGGGTCAGGTGTAATGACCCAAAATTTACAATAGTAGCATTACGCATGATTAAGGTGATTAGGTGAGCTTGATTTAGGGTTTATAATTTTTGGACTAAATTGTAATTGGGAATTAAGGACCTAATTGCATGAAATTAATAAGTTAAGTGACTAAAGTGTAATTTTGCATGATTAGTGTTAAGTAAGGATTAATTAAGTTAAGATTGATTAAATTAAGTTTAATTAACTCTTAGTGGGTCATAAGTGGCTTGAGGAGGGATTGACACTTAGGACTTACATGCATATATATATGGGTTGGAAGAGGCAAAACTTGTCTCTTGTGTTCTTCAACTTGGCCGGGCATCTCCCTCTAATTGAAAGACGTAGGTTTTGCTTTGTTCTCTAGTTTGATTTCATCCAAGGGTTAGTTGCTTGTTTTCTTTCCTTTGTTATTCATCTCATACATGAAATTTGTTGATTGAAAGTTGGAGAATCAAGTAGGAAAGCAAAGGGTAAGGTAAAAAGAAGGTTACTTGAATTGTGAAGTTGAAGGAGTTAGCTTCTAAAGGTTTGGGATTTTAACCCTTTTAATTGATGTATGATGGAATAGATTATGTGAATTATGGGTTGAATAGTATTGTGTAATGAGATATTCTGAAATGTTCATGTATGTGTTCAAGTGGTATAGAGTGAGTTTGGAGAGTTTGCTATGCCAATTAGGGTGGTTTCAAGTTTGATGAGCTTGGCAGTGTGAAACTATTTTTTGAAGTGCATTTTGGACCTATTTGGGTTGTTTGGGTCATAAAATGAGTTTTACAACTCTAAAATGAATGAGCTTAATTTGATTGGAATCACAATGTCCATGTCTTAAATTGTTGTACAAATAGTTTATTTGCTTTGAGGACTCTAAGGTCTTCAAAATTGCTTATACTTGTAGCTAAAATTTTGTAGGAGGGCTTTTGGAGCAATTTGTGTTCCCTTGGCCATTGCTCCTTGATTTTAAGTTCAAATGTAATGAAAGTTGTGTTATTTGAAACTTAACATGTAGGTGAACATTTGGTTATAAGGTTATGTTGGGTTAAAATGGTGTTATGATGAGTTTTAATGGTCATGTATATTGATGTAGGAAAAGGGGTTTGAAAGGAGTAGGTTGAGTGCTCTTGTTGCCTCAAAATTTGCATATGTCACGGTCACAACCAAATGGTTATCACCGTGAGGTATGCCTATTTTCTATTCTTCCTCGGATTGTTTGCATGTCATGGTCACGACCATTTGGTTGTCATCGTGAGATGTTTCTGATTTCCATTCTATTTTGAGTTGTTCATATGTCACAGTCACAACCAAATGGTTGTCACAGTGAGGTAATTCAGTTCTGCATTCTATTTTGAGTAGTTCATATGTCATGGTTACAGCCATTTGGTTGTCACCATGAGATACCTGAATTTTCTATAATTCTTTTTGAAACATCATCTGATATGTATAAGTGTATGAAATGGAATTCAATCAAGTTTAGCAACATTTAATAGAAACTATAATGTGTTAATCTATGTGAACATGTATAATGTGAATATGTATAATGAAGAGTGAGTTTGTTTGATAAGCTATATGTGTTTGTAGGATATCTAATGATACTATATTGTTTCATGTGAATAATGGGTCAGTTATATAGCCTGTAAATCGAGTCACGGATAGGTAGGCATGCCTATAAGGGTTATTGTTCGCAGCTGTTATTGTTGATGCCCATTTGGTATCTAATGTTGGTGTCATTTGGTATCTAGTGATTCGAGATTTGCATATCTCTAGTGTTGATACTGTTTTTCCTAGTATCTAGTGATTGATACCCGAGTGGTATCCAGTGTTCCCGTTATCCACTGCTATATTGATTCAGGCTATAATAAGATTGTTGTTTCATTAATTGATTATAGTATTGTGCTAATATGTGATATTCGCCATGATATAGTGATATTAATGATGTGAAGTATGTATTATTGAATATTTGACCTATCATCTATTTATAATATGTTTTGTTATTATATGTTTAATTCATGATTTCCTGTAGTAGATCATTTATTTTGTTTATATCCCCATTGAGTTATAGCTCAGCACGGGTGTTTACCTCCCGTGTAGGTTCATAGCTTGGAAGTTCAAGTTATAAGAGGAACATCTACTGGCCACTAGGAGAAGTCTATAAGTGTTCTAGTTAGGTTCAATCTTTTGTATTGTTCAGATATAGTACAATTTTTGTATATTAAGGATATGTAATAGTATAATGTAAAATTTTTTACTTATAAGATGTAATTTTTTTTTGATTAAGTAAAGTTAATGATGACTTTGATATGAAATGTTTTTTTTTAAGTTCACCTCATTAGCATGTATGTTTATAGTTACTATAAGTAGTAGTTGTGCAGCACTCTCTTATCCTTCTAGGGGATATTGGGGTGTAACACCTCAACACCCCTTGGGGGGGATATCGGAGCATTATGCTCAACAAAGACACATATATACATATGATCAAACATAATTGTGGAAAATAATATTAGTAACTTAAATATACCTGCGTAAAGAAATTGTACATATTATAAAATGTCTTGTTCATAAATACATGATTGTTCTTTTATACATGTACACTACACTTTAAATACAAAATCTATATATTACTTGCTATAAAAATGTCCAACTATATAAGAAAAACAAAAGACTTCAATAAGCTCCTAGTGGCTGGCAGATGAGCACTCTTTAATCCAATCCTGCAAACCTACACGGGAAAATACACGTGCTAAGCGATAACGCTTGGTGGGGATAAATAAAGCCATAGACTTCAATCAAAGTCACAAGTAAAACATACATTGTATATCAATAGTCATGCACATCTCATGCCAATTTGAATTCTTTCATGCATATCATCTCTTGCTCTGATCATTTCCATCACCATATCATACTCATGCAGCAGCAACATGTACGAGGGATAAATCATTCACTCTAACTTGTAAATATGCACTTTTACATATATCATATGACTTGCATTTCATGGAAGACAAAATGAATATCAATTGTCCACTACATCTCATATACTATATTGAACATTCAATAGCCTGAAATCCATTAATGGTGGATACGAATACTCTAAATACTGAATCTTAGTATCAATATGTAGAGACCTAACTCAAATATGAATACGCAGGGTATTCAACAAATAGGCACAACAGTGCCACGCTAGCAGCTACACTCTAACCCTTTATAAGCATGCTTATCTATCCACTACTATGACTCTTCAGGCTTGAGCAAATAACTTTATACACTAAACTATAATCTCAAGCATGCCTGTAAGTCATGATTTATCATCTTAAATCATATATTAACCAAATATATCATAGTCACACTCATACATATTAAATCATGTGGCCATATTCATATACTTTATATGCTTATACAATATACAATGCAATACTAGACATATAATAGAGAAAAAACATTACATATAAAATCCTGAGCAGTGTTGCGCTCATGACATTCATCGCGCCTGCGACAGAGCTAAAAAGTCTCGAACTGCCATGCTCGTGGGAGTGTCGCGCTCGCAACAGAATGCCCATTTGGCTTCTGTCATGACCGTGACAAAACTCATGCTCGCGACTAAACACTGCAAGGCGGAAACTTGTCCTCGAAGCATTCTATCGCACTCGCGATAGAAACCTGATTCAGTGCCAAAACTCAAACATATACACACTCACATGCACAACTACACACACATCTACTTGAAATCCAAAGACATGCAAGCAAACAAAGTGAACACACACCCATTTTACAACTTCGAATTGGATCCAAACTCTCAAATTCTTAGTCACTATCATGCCACCAATAACAAATCAAGTATAATAACAGCTTAAAAACATGCATCAACCACAACACAAATGATCCCAACCTCTAGAGAAATTCGATCAAATCATTGCTTCAGATTAAATCTTCTCCTTGCCCTTGTCTTGCCTCTTGCTCACAGCTTCCATGCACAAACAACCCAAAACAAACACTTAATCCACATCTTATACTTTAAATCAATAGAAAAATACAAGAAAAAGATCAAGGCCTAACTTCAACCACTTACCTCTTCAACCCTTTCACTTAAGTCTCAAAATACTCTTCAAACCAATCCAAGAATATCACTCAAAACAAGTCAATGGAGAGGGACACAAGCAGAAAAAGAAGGCCAAAGAAGAAGAACCAAAATGCAGAAAAATGTAGAGTAACTGTAGAAAGAGAGGGAAGGAAAGGAAATTACCAACCTCCCACATAAATGTCACCAACTCACAATAAAGGCCAACCAACCACAATAACTCACTCCACCAAATCTATCTTCACCCATGTGCCAAGCCCCCAAACAACCACTTGTTAATTCCTATAAACATGTCAATCTGCATTCTATCGTGCCTACGACAATTGTCACGCTCATGACAGAACACAGATTCATCACTTTCTCCCAACCTCTTAAGCCAAATTACTCAATAGTCCCACTAATCCATTTTTTTCCTTTTAGAATTTATTTTCTCTTGCAATCACATCCTCTAAATCCCGAATTCCATGTACAAACTAATATTTACTACTTTTACTATACACATAGCACTGGAAATCCTACCAGGGCCCAAATCGGGGTGTTACAAATCTCCCCTCCTTAAGAAATTTCATCCCCAAAATTTCCCCGCAACTATACACATGAGCAATCTATAGTTTACCAATATCCAAATACATAATCTTAAACATTTAAGGAAATTACCAGATAATCCGACAGGCTCCTCCACTACCTCTCTAATCTCAACCGTTTTCAATGGCGCTCGGGCAGACTTACTTCTTCCCCTCCCACTTATAGTAGCTTCGAACATATCCACATCATCTTTACTTGCTTGAGAAGCTAAGTTCTCTCTTGACTTAGGGCAATTGGCGAGCATGTGATCCATACTGCCACACTTAAAAGATGCTCCAGAGAGCTTCCTACACTGGCCCCAATGATGCCTCTGATAGTGCTCACTTTGTGGTGCAATACTTCCTCTATTGGGTGGTGGCATAGCACTCCCAACTGAAGTAGGCACCGGAACCAATTCTCTAGTAACTTCTCTTGCCTCCACTCATATCTCTACTTAACACTATTCTCTTCTGAGCTCTCTTATACTTCAATTGTTCTGACTCCTCTAATTTCATGGCCGCCAACACCAACTTGTAGTAGCTTATTGTGTAACACCCCATTTCCCACCCTAGTAGTTTGAGCCATATTGTATGTGAATGTGTCTATGTATTCTTGGCATGTGTTATTTTAATTTGGGATATATCCATGTTTATTGGGCTTTGTTATAGTGTAGTAGTATGTTTTGAGTTAGTGTGTGAGTTAGTGTGGCTAGACTTGGGTGTATTGTGGTAGATGGTTGTAGGATGTGAATGGTTAAATTCCACCAATGGGTTAATGCCATGTGGCAAGTGAGGGAGGCTATATAAGCCAAGGAGAGAGAAAGAGAGGCAGCTATTTCTTGCCCCTCTCCCGTTCTGTTCGCCCCTCATGCCATTTATTCTTCTTCCTCTTTGTTCTTCTTGATTCATCTTCTTGTGGCCTCAATATTTAGTGGGATTTAGCAATTCTTGGGTCTATTTGGTAAGTGTTAGTTAGTTCTCTTTTTATTCTTCATATTTCCTTTGATTTTGCTAGTGTATGTTTATAGTTAGAGTTTTTGAGTTTTGTGTGATTGTGAATGTTCTTGATCAGAAGTGCCTCCTAAGGGTAAGGAGAAGGCTTGTGGAAGTGGAGCCCCTTGATTAGGAGCAAAGGATACCAAGGTTTGGAAAATTATGATTTTGATGCATATTTTGATTGTTTGGTTTTGGTTTGATTTTCTGGAAATTAGGAAGTTAAAGTTGGGTATGTTTGCTTAAATGTGGTGGGTTTTGAGTAATTTGTGTTGAAATGCTTTGGAGATGGAGTATTGAACCAAAATATGCATTTGAATGAAGTTTTGAAGTAAAATTTATGGTTTGTTGAATTACAGATTTTTATTATATTAATTGTTTGTTTTAAATGTGATTATTATTATAAAAGTTCATTTTTGTGTTGTTTTTTATGATTTGAATGTTTGATTTGAGTGTGTTGAAGTTTTGGGTTGATTGGAGATTTTGGGTGAATTTTGGAGGAGTGGAAGTTCTACAGATTTGCGGGAGATCTGAAAAATGCGACTCTGTCGCGAGCGCGATGTCTGTCACAAGCACGACAGAGCTCGATGATTCCAGCATCCTGCAGGTGGTCGAGCTCTGTTCTACCGAGCTACAGTAGTGCTCATGATGTCGTGAGCGCGACCTCCATTGTGAGCGCAATAGAGCGCGTAGTGCCGAGCTGAGGCTGGGCAGCACTATCACGAGCGCGCGCGTAAGTGCGTGATCGTGATAGCGATATCAGGCGCATTCTGTCTTAAGCGTGACAGAAGCCAATCTGTTCCTTTTCACGTGAGCGCAGTGCTCAGGGAGCTTTGCCCCTGTCGCGAGAGCGATAGCCGTCGCGAGCGCAACACCTACTGCTTTCAAAATGGATTTTTCTCTCGTGCGTTCGATATTCATCCTCCGAATGTGTGATGTTATTAGACTTATGCATGGATGATTTTATGAACAATATGAATATGATTTGATTAAAATTGCATGGCCTGCAAGAGTCAAATTAGTAGATAGTTAGGCATGCCTATTAGAGTTCAATAGCTGCAGCCCCTATGTGTTCCGGACCCTGATCAGGTCCCCGTTTGAATCCTCGTGATCCTCAATGTGCCAAGATCTTGTTTAAGATCCTCCAATGTGAAAATGTTTAGATGAGAAATTAAAGAAGTTGCTTTTCGATTATACCCTCGGGTACCCCAATGTGTTGACTCGTTATCTGCTAGTGTGAGTTTACAAGTGTCTTGTTGTGATTATGTGCATATGAAATCAGTATGATATATGGAATTGATGATGAGTTTTTGATTATAATTAATAATGGTTAAGCTATGATTTCATTTTATGTAATTTTGAGCTTATGTTATTGCCTGTGTTCTGCTTTAACGACCATTGTGAATGGCCGTTTATATTATTGTGTGTTTTCCCCACTAAGTGTTATCGCGTGCGGAAGGAGTCGAGTTTTTGGGAGATCTCTGCAGGTTCAGCCAACACAAAAGGATTGAAGTACTATAGCTTAGTTTTGTATTTAGGTTCTTTTTGTAATATTAAAAGACTCTCTTATTGTAATTATTCTTTTTTAATGCTTCCGCTGTATACTCTTAGAAGATTAAATTTTGTAATATAAGTTTTGTTCATAATATTTTGTAATGAACCTTTTGGATATCAATGAATGAATTTCTGAATTTTAAGTTTTAATTTTCGTTATTATTCATATATTTTGTATACGTATATTGTTTTGGTTTATTTGGTGATACCCTTGTCCATACGGGTTCTTATTCCCTTCGCGGATGAGCTCTCCTACGTATGGGTAAGGGGAGTTATAATTTTTGGTATCAGAGTCTAGGTTGAGGCATTTTTGGGTGTTTGTAGAGTATAAATATATGTTTAGGACTGTGTTGGCCTAATGCAGATGTCTTATGTTTATTATATATGGAGTCTACGCGTGGATCACTCGAGGGGTCAGCTGTCCCCAAGAGCAAGATCTGTCAGTGTCTGGTCCGGCTCAGCCAGCTAGGGGTGAAGCCTGAGGTCGCAGGCATGCCTTTTGAGGCGATGTTGAAGTTATCCCAAGACATGGCTTTGGTCTTAAAAAGGGTTACTGCTCCGAGAGCACTGATAGAAAGTGTGAGGAAAGCTGGGGCAGAAGATTTCTATGGGACGAGCTTAGATGAGTCTAAGTTGGCAGAAAAGTGGATTGAGAAGGTGGAGAGAGTTCTTGAGGAGATTCGTTGCCCTCCGGAGAGATAAGTTGAATGTGTAGCTACTTTGCTCCAAGGATCGGCCTATGACTAGTGGAAGTTGGTCCGTAAGCATCCCCAGTTGGCAGACCCGGTCACATGGGAGTTCTTTGAGCAGGATTCACTAGTAAGTACATGACGAAGGCTTATAAGGAGGCTAAGGGGGCTCAATTCCTAAGTCTGAAGCAAAGAGCAATGTCGATTACAGAGTATGAGAATGAATTTAATCAACTTGGGAAGTATGCTCCTCTAGATATTTTGACAGAAGAGTTTTGGTGTCAGCATTTCGAGGCCGGATTGAATGAGTCTTTGAGAGCTATGCTCATACCTTTGATGAGTACCCCTACTATTAGCTATTATCAGATTGTCCAAGCAGCTGTGCGGGCAGAGAGGTCGGAGTCAATTTTGAGAGATAGAGCTCAGAGGAGGAATCCCCCTCATGGAGGTTCGTCCTCGAGTAAGAGATCGAGGAACCTGCAGGATGAGTCCTCTTTAGGTCCTGCTTCGAGGGGTAGAAGGCAATGATCTACAGTTGGTTCGGGTGTTAGTAGAGGTAGTTCCGGTGGTAGAGTTGAAGTGGTGCCCGAGTGTTCTCATTGTAGTAAGCGCCATAAGGGCGAGTGTAGGTGGCTCACTGGAGGATGTTTTTGTTGTGGAAGCACCGAGCATTTTCTGGCCAACTATCCAAAGTTTAGTGAGAACACCAGAAATCAGCAAGAGGTTAGCCAATCGGGCTAATGCTCCTCAAGCTAGTTGAGGTAAAGGCAGAGGTAAAGGCAGAGGTAGAGGTCGAGGTGGTCGGCCTATAGAGGGAGCTCCATCGGAGTCAGTAGATCGTCCTCAGATGGTGCCAGCAAGGGCCTATGGTATGAGAGCTCGGGAAGAGCAAGATGTGCCCAATGTGATTATAGGTAAGTTTCTACTCTGTGACACTGAGATGTATGCTCTAATAAATCCTGGTTCCACACACTCATACTTATGCTCTGATAAGTTATTTGATAAGTTGCATGAAATTGACAAGTTAGATTATGAGATTTGTATGACCAGTCCTTTAGGGCATAGTATCAATGTGAGTAGAGAGTTTAGGAATTGTCCTTTGTTGGTTCATGGTGTAAATTTCCTAGAGGATTTGATAGATTTGTCCTTTTAAGAATTTGATTTGATTTTGGAAATGGATTGGTTAAGTAAGCACTGGGCAGTGGTAGATTATCATAGGAAGACTGTTGTGTTGCGAGATAGAGATCAGTCTCCGGTGGCGGTTAAGGGTTTTTGTTCAGGTTCTTTGGGGAATGTGATTTCTGCATACAAGCTAAGAGGTTTATGAGGAAAGGTTGTGAGGCCTTTGTAGTGCTGGTGTTGGACTCTAAGCGCAGTCAAGTTAAGATTAAGGATATCCCAATGCTTAGAGCGTTTGAAGATGTGTTTCCTAGTGAGTTTCCTGGGTTACTTTTGGAGAGGGAAGTGGAGTTGTCCATAGAGATATTGCCGGGTACTGCTCCTATTTCTAAGGCACCTTATCGAATGGTTTTTGTAGAATTGAGGGAACTTAAAGATCAATTACAAGAGCTATTGGATAAAGGCTTTATTAGATCAGCATATATCCTTGGGGAGCTTCGGTTTTGCTTGTGAAAAAGAAAAATGGTACGTTAAGGATGTGTATTGACTTTCGGCAGATTAATAAGGTTACTGTGAAGAATAAGTATCCGTTGCCTAGGATTGAGGACTTATTTGATCAGCTTAGAGGTGCGGGAATATTTTCTAAGATTGATCTTCGGTCTGGGTATTATTAGCTTCGTGTTAAGGATGCAGATGTGGTTAAGACTGCATTTCGGGTGCAATATGGCCACTATGAGTTCCTTGTGATGCCATTTGGTTTGACTAATGCTCCAGTGGCTTTCATGGATCTGATGAACCAAGTGTTTAGGCCATATCTCGACTGATTTATTGTGGTATTTATTGACGACATCCTGGTGTACTGAAAAATGAGAGTGTGCATGAAGAGCATCTTTGGATATTGCTTCAGGTGTTGAGGGATCACCATCTATTTGCAAAGCTCAGTAAGAATAATTTTTGGCTTAAGGAAGTATCTTTCTTGGGTAATATTACTTTGGTTGAGGGAATTCGAGTTGATCCGGCCAAGATTGAGGCGATTGTAAATTGGAAGGCGCCTAGGAATGTATCGGAAGTGAGAAGTTTCCTAGGTTTGGTTGGGTATTACCGAAGGTTTGTGAAGGAATTTTCGGTCATCGCCACTCCTATGACTAGACTTTTGAGGAAAGGAGTCAAGTTTTAATGGTCTGACAAGTACCAATCATATTTTGTGCAGTTAAAGAGATTGTTGATTGAAGCTCCTGTACTTACTCAACCCACTTCGGGTAAGGAGTTTGTATTGTACACCGACGCTTTAGGAGTTGGACTTGGCTGTGTTTTGATGCAAGAGGGTAAGGTTGTGGTTTATGCGTCTCGTCAGTTGAAGCCTCATGAGAAGAATTATCCGACGCATGATTTAAAGTTAGCTGTTGTGATCTTTTGCTCTTAAGATTTGGCGGCATTATCTGTATGGGGAGACATGTAGGATTTTCATGGACCACAAAAGTTTGAAGTATCTCCTCATGCAGAAAGAGTTGAATATGAGGCAATGCCATTGGTTGGAACTATTTAAGGACTACGACTGTATTTTGGAATACCATCCAAGCGAAGCTAATGTTATTACGGTTGCTTTGAGTCGGAAGTCAGTTTCGGCCCTCTTTATGTAGTGTTATAAGTGGAGATTGGATTTAGAAGGGGCTTGGGTTGCCCAATTGAAAGCTAAGCCGTCTTTGAGGCAGTTGATTGTTGTTGCCCAGAAAGATGATGAGAAGTTGCAGAAGGTGTTCCAGGAGGTTCAGAATAGTAAGCAATCTGAGTTTTCTGTTTTGGATGGGGTGCTTATGTATAGGAATCGTTTGTGTGTGCTCAAGAATGATGAGTTAAAGAAGAAACTTCCTTGTGAAGCACACACTGTAGTTTTTACTATGCATCCCGATAGTGAGAAAATGTATCGAGATGTGAAGCAGTTTTATTGGTGGTCTGGGATGAAGAGAAACATTGTGGAGTTTGTGGCTAGATGTTTGACTTGTCAGCAGGTAAAGGCCGAGCATCAAGTTCCTTCGGGATTGCTCACCCATTTACCCATATTCCTCAGTGGAAATGGGATGAAATCACCATGGACTTTGCATCAGGTTTACCGTTGACTCAGAAGAAGCATGATTCAGTTTGGGTTATTGTAGATTGACTCACCAAGTCAGCGCATTTTCTACCAGTCAGAGTTAATTATTCGATGGATAAGCTAGACGATATCTATTCGATGGATAAGCTAGCCGATATCTATGTGAGTGAAGTGGTCAGATTGCATGGTATCCCGTTGTCGATAGTGTTAGATCGAGATTCGAGATTTACATCGAAGTTTCGAAAAGAGCTGCAAGTGGCTTTGGGTACTAAGTTGAATTTCAGTATGGTTTTTCATCCTCAGTCAGACAGTCAGTCAGTGTAACATCCCCTACCCATACGTAGGGGAACCCATCCGCGAGGGAGTGAGAACCCGTACGAGCAGAGGTGTCACACAACAAACAGGACGGAGCAAACTTACATTCACATAATATAAACATACATATAAATAGCGGAAATTAAAACTTTAAAACCAACTAAGCATTCATTCACGATATAACAATATTCAATTACATCACTATTCTGATACCAACATAATTACATCATTCAGAGATACATAGCGAAAGCTTAACAAAAACTATATACAAGAGAGATCACTATTACAAAATAATGATGATACAAAAAGAAACTATGTCCTATCAACAATCCCACTGGGTTGGCTTGACTGGCGGTGACTCTCCCAAAAGCTATACACCTTTCGCACCTGCACGGGTGAAAACACCGTGCTAAGCAATAATGCTTAGTGGGGAAACAAACAATAATACATGGACGGCAATTCACAATGGTCGTCAAGGCAAATCACATACGAAATGACATACTGAATATCATAAGATATAATCACAATAGAATTCCATTCATAACCATTCAACGGTTCAATAAACATATTCATATGCTCATATTAGAGTCATTCAGATTCAAATACTTATAAGCATACTCATGATCATTCTAATTCACATTCTCATAGCATAACTGAACAAATTATAACACCTACTGACTCACAGTAGTGGATAATGAGTAAACGCTTAACGGTACCTTACGGGTACGAATCGACACGTAGCGGTACCTTACGGGTACGAATCGGAAAAACAGTATCACATTTTCTCTTTTCAATACATTTTACAAAGGGATCTTAAACAAGATCCGTACCCATAGAAGTTTGTGAGGAACTAAATGGGGACCTGATCAGGGTCCAGAACAGTACAGAGGTTGCAGTAAAAAGGACTCTTTTAGGCATGCCTAACTATCCACTAGACTGACTCTTGCAGGTCATGCATAATCCATTAAATCACATTCAAGTATAACATATTGTTTATAAAGGAGAACTATGAACTTAGATATGCATAACACATTCCGCATTCAAACACATCATCCAATATATTTTGATAAGGCACAAGAAAAAATACAATTTAACATTAGGAGCTAGTTTAAATGACACCATATAAGATTAAGACCAATAATAAAGGAAAAAGGAATTAAAAAGACAAAAGTTGAAATCTTCAAAATTTGTAGGGCAGAGACGTTTTACACGACGGTATGATATACCCTTACCGCCGTGTAAGACATCCTACACGATGGTTGTAACAACCCGATTTGGCCCTAGTAGAATTTTGGACCTTTTGTTCGCAAATTCAAGGATTTGTGTGTATAAAAGAGTGAGTTTGCATGAAAGCACAACTGTGCTTTTGGGTAGGACACAGCTGTGTCTTTGTGGGTGTGGTTGATGGGGCTCTTGACACATGGCATCGTAGGAGATTGACACTTGGTTTGTTTAAATACATGTATTTGTCAAAGAGACACATATGAATTAAAAGAATTAAATGGCCAAAGGGATATACATGTATTTAATTAAAGAGAGATATATATGTATTTATGAGGTAAGTGGACATTTAATTTGTTGGATGAGGGAGTGGAAAGCACAGCTGTGCTTTTGGATTTGCACAGCTGTGTTTTTAGCATATTAATTGGTTTGGATGAGGATTGACCAGCTGCTCCTCTTATTTTCCCACGTTGGTTTCCTTTTCTTTGGCCATTATTCTTCTTTTCTTTTCCTTTTCCTAAAGTTTCTGCCGTTCACTTGCTTTGCCCTTTCCTTGTTCTTCTTTCTTGATCAGTTTTGAGTGATTCATTTGGACTGGTTTGAAGAGATTGGGTAAAGAAGGTAAGTGACTTGATTTGCTAGCATGGTCTTCTATTTCTATGTACCTATTTCTGTTTTTGATTTAAAGTAAGAAGTAGAGTGATTCAAGTGTTTTGCGTAATTTTGGTTTAAGCTACGGCCAAGAGAGTGGATAAAGGCAAGGAGAAGGTCGGGATCGAGTAGAGAGCACAAGATCGAGCTTCCTAGAGGTAGGGATCGCGTGCGATCTTTATTTGTTCATTTTGATTGCTTACAGTGTTTTTATGGTGTATGTATATACATATGTTGTGATTATATGTGTGTTAAATGGTTTACATATGACTATTGTGGGTAAAGTGTTTTGGTGGTGAATTCTGCTTGGTTTTCACCAGACCTCTGTGTATTGTTTTTGTCATAAGTAGAGTTATAGAACACCAATTGCGTTGATTCAAATTGCATATTAAACCTAAGATCCGTAGCCAAAAATTTCTAAGAGGGTACTTGATCTATTTCCGTCCCTAAGTATCTCAAAAAGTAATTAGAACATAAGTGACCCTGTTCTGGCGGGTTCACTGGAACAGTATAGATGTTTTGAATCATATCTGGAGTTCTAGATGTCCAAAAGACCTGAAAAGTGTTCCATTGGAAAGTTAACATCCTGGTAAACAAATGTTAAGAAGAGAGTTTTGCCTAAAAATGAGATATAGACTTTGATATAGGCTGTACAAAATCATGGTGTGAACCAGACCCAAAATTTTGATTATGTTTTGCAACATTTTGGTATGTCACGGTGGCAACCAAAATGGTTACCACTGTGACATATGAAAATACTGGACAGAATGCTCATCTTTAGACCTCACGGTGGCAACCAATCCATTACCATCGTGACCATACCCTGTTATGCATATTTTGAGTGTTTTTCTACCCGAAATGCACCTGAACTTCAGGGTAAGTTCCTATAGCATGTCCAGCTCATAATTAACTTTCTAAAATGAGTATAAGAATGTTCCCAATTGACATTATATGTAAATAATAGTATGTTATAAGAGTTTATGAGTGGAATTAAATGCTATATGTTTTTAACTATTGAACATGATTAATTAAGTTTGTACATGAGTTAATTATCTTGGAATTTGATGAATGCACTTGAATTATAATCCATGTTTGTAGAGTATAATTGAGTCGTTTGCTTCTGAGCCTAATTACCGTTATAGTGGATAGATAAGCATGCTTATAAAGGGATAAAGTGCAGCTGCCAACGTTCCGCCCCGTTTGGGTGAAGCGGGTCGACCTCCGAGAATGGTCAATAATAGAGATAGATGAAAATGTTTTGTGACTTCGGTCTATCGAAAATGTTTTTGTATAGAGCGTCCCGTATCCACCATGAAAGGAATTCAGGCTTGTCTTATTAGTGTGATGTAGTGCATTTAAGATGTTTAAAGAGTAGTGTTTTGAATAAATGCTATAGTACAAGAGAGTAATGTTTAAGTACATTACAGTTCTGTATACAAGTGTATAATTATATGAATGTATTTACATGAATATGGACACATGATAGCGTATATTTGAATAAATGATATGTACAAGTTGTAGTGTATATGAATAAGTAGAAGTGTAAATGTTATACACATGAGAGCTCATAATCTTTGATATTTGAGTATGTAACCTATATACGTATAAGAGTTATATGCATGAGATATATGATTGTGTGATTTATCTGTGACTTTGTAAAGAAGTCCTTTGTAGTATTTTCATCCCCACTAAGCATTATCGCTTAGCACGGATGTTTATTTCCGTGTAGGTTACAGGTTCGGATCAGTGAGAGCGTGCATCTGCAGGTCAAGGCCACTAGGAGTTTTGCTATACCTTTTGTATAAGAAAGAGTTAGAGTTTTACATTTTGAGTAACATCATTATGTAATAAAAGAGTATAGTTGGTACATGTAAATGTATATGTAAAGCTAAATGGAAATAGATAGAATATGAACATGTAAATGTATCTGTAGTTAATATGAAATGCAAGTGGGCCCTAGTGTAGTATTTTATTATTCTTATACGAATGTATATAGTGCTATCGCTTCCGTTAATATACATGTATATGTATACATATGTGTCCGCGTAGCGCCCCGATATTCCTTACCGGGGGTATGGGGTTGTTACAATGGTAAGGTAAAACCATACCGCCGTGTTACATGCCACACACAACCGGCATAATGCTTTTATACGGCGGTATGGAAGATCCATACCCTCGTGTAAAAATGCACAGCCCATAATTCCTTCAAGCCAGAATGACTTTACATGGCGGTATGGGAAGATCTTTACCGCCGTGTAAATTCACACGGCTAAGAATTTCTATAGAATTCTTATGATTCATACGGGGGTATGACAAAACCATACCGCCGTGTGGAACGACAGAAAGCCAGAAATTCTCCAAATTTCAACCCAACTCACACCCCAAAACAACACATCCTAAAATTGACCATTTAAAACATCAAAACCAACTCAAAACTCACCTTTTTAAAACTCTTAACACCCAAAAGAACACATTATAAGCATAGTTAATAATCCAAACCCAAAGCCAGCAATTATGAATCACATTTCAACCCACAAAGCATTTAAACCAACAAAATCACAATCTAACAATTCCAGAACAATAACTCCAAACTCAAAGCAATTAACCCATCATAAATCTCATCAACATGCCAATTTCCAAAAAATTTACCAACAACCAAAAACATCACAATGTAACAAATTCCCAAACCTGATATCCTTTGCTACTAATTTAGTGAGCACCACTACCACTCGCCTTCTCCTTTCCCTTGGGATCGCGAGGAGGCTCAACTAATAGAGGCACACAAAAAATCAAATAAAGACAAACCCTAAATCAAAACTCAAACCAACAAAGAAGGGGAAAAGATGATGAAGAAGAAAATACAACAAAACTTACCCAAGTAGAGTTAGAGAGATGATCTATTCCCACCAATAATCACTTGAATCCAACTAGGGTACACTTAAGAAGAGAAAAGGAAGAAGAGGTAAAGAGAAGGAAGAGGAGAAACGAGAAAGAGAGACAACAATTGCTGTGTTCTTTTTCCTTTCCTTCAATTTAACTCCATTCCTAAACCCTAGCCAAATGTCACCCCTTTCATTGGTGGAAATAGACCACTCACACCATACAAGCATGCAAGACATCTCACACAACACTATCCTCACTAATGCACACCCTACCAACATGTGAACATGCACACACTAACACAACCCACACACTTACATCCTACAAACATACATGCACCCACACTATATTACAGCCCATAAAACATGCATTTATTCCCAAAATACCCTTAACACATGCCAAAATTATCACACATGCGCACATATACATGGCAAACATGGCTCAAACTGATAGGGGGAATCGGGGTGTTACAGTCAGAGCGGGTCATACAGATTTTTAAAGACATGCTTTAGGGTTGTGCTCTGGAATTTTTGGGCAGTTGGTGTATCCACCCTCACCTATACGTAGGGAACCTCATCCCTCAAGGAGGGAGAAGAACCCTGATAGATGAGAGTTGTTACGCAAGACCTCAAATGAAGCAGTAATGATCACAAACATTCATCCAAAATGAGGTAGAATAAAAATTAAAATGTTAAAATTCAAGAAAACAGAATACTGAGGCTGAACACGAATGTACAATATTTTATTAATTACAGACAGTCATTACATATGAAGGTACAAAAGTGCAAAAGCAAGGATGATCATATACATATCTGAAAACAGAGTACTACTACAAAAGCAGAGTTTACATTCAGGAGTTACCAGTACAAGATATTAATTATTACATAAGCAAAAAGTACAACCCTGTACTATAAAAATCTCTCCTATATGTGTTGGCTCTGCTGAAACGGATCCGCTCGCACCCAAAACTTTGACAGCTTCCACACCTGCACTGATGAAACACCCGTGCTAAGCGAATACGCTTAGTGGGGAAACACACATGGAAATGACCACTCACAGTGGCATCAACAAATCACAGGCATATGGCACATTTAGAGAATAGAATCTTATATATATAAATTATCCCATTAATTATAGTAGCAGCACCATCTTTGTACTCATTCATATACTTTATTTTAATTGTAACACTAAACAAAACTCTAATGAAACACACAACAACCATAGCAATAACTCTAATAATGAGAATAGTAAAAATAATAGTAATCCTGCTTATCCAAAATAGTGGATAACGAGTACACATGGATACCCGAAGATACCGAAAATACTTTCATAACTCATGGATGCCCGAAGGTATCAAAATCATTCTTTTTATACAGAAGGATCACGAAGATCCGATCGGGGGACCTGATCAGGGTCCAGAATCACAGAAGGCTGTAGCTACAAAAACTCTATTACGTATGCCTAACTATCCACTTATTCGACTAAAGCAGGCTATATATATAAATGCCCAAATGCACATTCATATATATATATATATTAGACTATACATAATTATAAGAGTAATACAAATTGGGAAGTTATGTATTGTAATCATAAATGAGAAATCAAAAAGAGAAACTAGAGGGTGTCGCGCTCGAGACAGAGGCGAAGTTGGCTTCCTGTGGCGCTCGCGATGAGCCTCGTGCTCGCGCGAAGACAAAAATAGGTCTCACTGTCGCGCTCGCGACAGTGAGCACCAGCAAGAGCTGTCACAAGCTCATGCCTAGGCGCGTTCGCGATAGAAGCTTGGCCAAACGCTGAGCTCTCTGTTACGATCGCGACATACATCGCGCTCGTGACAGTGAGTTCCTGTTGCGTGAGCTCGGCAGCTCAGAGCGTGTGATGAGGCAGGGATCACCGAGCTTCGTTGCGATCTTGTGACACGGTCGTGCTCGCAACAGAGTCGTGATTTCTACTCCCAACACCAAAATCTGCAGAAATTCATTCTCCACTTCCACCCACTCAATCATTTGGTTCCAAAACTCAGTTCTAAGCAAAATCCCTCATTCAAACCATCTTATACAACATAAAACATAACTTTTGAACTCATTATTATCATCAAATCAAGCAATTAACAAAATCAAAATCCAAAAATTCTCAAACCAGTAATTTCCAATAAAACATGCAAAATTTCACATTATAACTCCATTCTTCCCAACCCATACTTCTTAACTCAAATTAAACAATACCCACAACTCATAGAGGCCAAAACACACAATCAATATCGTCAATTCCAATTTTAACACAAAAATCTCCAAAATACACAAAATAAACAAACGTTCCCAAACCTCAAAATATGGCGTTTCAATCTCGAGCTCCACTACCACTCGCGATATCCTTGCCTTTCGTCTCCTTAGGCAGAATTTCTGAACCACAAAACCCAGCAAACCAGAATTCAAACTTAAACACACACATAGGTATAAAACTCACTCAAAGAAAAGAAGAAGAAAGGAAACTAAATTACAAACTTACCAACCAACTTAAGCTATCCCCAACTCGCCACAACTCTCCAGATTTCCAACAAAAGAACAATTATAGAAAGAAACAAAGAGAAAGAAGAAGAGAATGAAGAAGTAACGGAAATAGAAGGAAAAGAAAAAGAAAACGGGATAAGAATAAGGGGAAGAACATCTGCCCCTTTTTCTTCTCTCTCTCATGCCACATGGCAACTCCCCATAGGGCCACATACTAACCACACCTAACTCCCATCCTTCAAGCTACACCCAAGACTAATCTTACCTAGTATACCCTACTCCCATACTCACATGTATACCCTAACATAACTGTGACGTGCGCCGAACCTCGCGTCCTCCTGAAAGCCCACTTCAAGGCGATCGGGAAAGGTTCATAAAACTTGTAAGGTATTTACAAGTGCCTCTATTTTGGGCAACAATGAGGTTTCTTGGAGTCGCCACCCAATAAAATATTGGGAAGGGTCGTCTAGCCTTATCGAGCCTAAGATGGCGCATACATATCCATTTTGAGCTAGCCAGAGGGATCTTGGAGGCCTCATCCTCTACTCCCCTAGAGCCTAGGATTGTGTATTTAAGCCTTTTGGTAGGACTCAAGAGGTGTCTTGGAAGTCCTAGACCTCTCGCCTCTTTGAGTCCCAAAGACCAGAGTGAGTTCGGGACTTCTCATTTATTCGTACTTTGATTAATTTTACAATTATGTTTTGAATTTATTATTTCACCAACTTTCCACACAATGCATTTTATTAAAGGCGCGATCATTCACATCCAAAGCAGTAAATAGAAGCAAAAATCAAGATAAAGTGTTCAAAATAAATTACAATAACACTAGGAGCGGAATACAACTCCCATCTATAAAAGTGCGATACATGCATAAAACGGGATATTTATTGGAATGAGGACTTTGGTCCTACCATGCACATTTATTACAAAGTAGTTTTTATGAATTATCAATTTTATTGACTGAAATGGGACATTAGTCCACCATTTTTGGGAAAATCTCTAGGTTTAATCGTTAGAAAGCTTTTGGTCCTTTTTACCTTAACGACGTTAAAACCATTTCCATAACAGCATAAATAAAAGGTAAAGGTAAAAAAAATGAACCCGAATCGAGATCCTCAGGATGGCGCAACCACCATCTCTCACAACTCCAACTTCCAATGGTCAGAAAAGAACTCACAAGGATAAACATGTTAGCAAAACGTGAAAAAAAATAAAAATAAAGATGAGAAAATTCTAACAGAAATAAGTTAAGAGATAAGATTTTATGAGATGAAAAAATGAGAATTTTGCCTAGGGACGGCTACCTAGATCATGCCAGCGGCCGTCCCTAGTGAGGGGAAAACAAATTAAAGAACCTCTTAAATCTTTTGTAAAAAAGGGATAATAAAGTATATATAGAAATCAATGTAAATCAAATTAAATTATACAAATGTTAATCCAGAATGTTTACCCTCGGATTTTACCTTTTAGGGTGGATGTTGAATAATTTTGTCCCCATGTGCCTCACAAGGATCAAAAGAATAATCAGATCAAAGAAAGAAAATTTATGTTATTCTTTTCTTGAAAATTTGATAGCAATCGTGTGTTCGAATTAGTTATATTGATGGACACGACTGAATTTCGTCTCCTCAATTTGACTTAATTCGTAAGAAAAATTTGAAGAAATCAATTAATTAGAAGAAGTTTTATCAAAATAAAACTCTACAGATGAATAGAGATTTATATACTTTTTGTGTAATTTGCTCACAGAAAAACCTTTTCTCTAAAAAGCGATTTTTTTCCAAAAAATATTTGATAACCTTTTTTCTAAATAAAATTTCCCTCTCTTTTTCCAAATTCCCCAAATTTTCTCACCCCTAAAATTGAAATTTTATCCTTTATTTATAGGGTTTTATGAGATAATTAAGATAAACCTCTATCTAAAGTTTTAATTTTAAAAGGACTTTAAAATTGAAGTTTTAGATAAATTCTATCCTCATTTTGAAAAGAAAAGAGATTAAATTTTATCCAACCTCGCGTGATCCGGTCAGTTACCGTACCGACGAGCTTCCCTGCACCTACCGACGGCCGTCCCTACTAAGGGCAAATGCGGGAAACTGACTAGGGACGGGGGCACGATCCTAGGGACGGGCGTCCCTAGATTGCCATGGGTCCGTCCCTACTACGCCTAGGGATGGGTATCACCCCCAAGTAGGGACGGGCGTCCCTACAAAGACGGGATGCCCGTCTGTGGAGCAAAACTCCCAATTTTACCCAAATTTTGTAAAATTTATCCAACTCTTTCAAAACTCCATGCTATAGAAAAAGATTTTAATCCTTCCGAGACCAAAAGACGAAAACCTCCGAATTTCATCCCCTTACTCAAAAATCGACGTTGTTCTCTTAATCGGGTAACTCTGATCTGGACTGCCTCAAGACCCGGTGTCTACAGTTGCCTCCAATTTTGGGGAAACTAGTGCACTAGTGCCTAGATGAGCCAAAATTCAGAGAAGAAAGGAAAGAGACACATACCTGAGGCAGTCCTTACCTTTTCGCCGGGGAAGCGGCAATGCGTCGAGTCGGTTCTGGACTTACCAAACGCGGGGTTTACTCTTCTGGGCTGCATCAAGTCTTCTTCGGACTGTACAAAGTGCGATTATGGCTCTCCTGAGCTGCACCGAGTCTTCTTCAGACTGTACAAAGTGCGATTATGGCTCTCCTGAGCTGCACCGAGTCTTCTTTGGACTGTACAAAGTGCGATTATGGCTCTCCTGAGCTGGGCATTCTTCTGAACTGGGTGTTTTAATTTGGCGGCCTCATCGTGCCCCCAAAGTACAATTATGATCTTTTGATTTCCTGTGATCCCGAAGGACATGATGTTTGATCTATTTATTCTTCCTTTTGACTGTGGGTCAATTTTGAATCGGTGTAAGACCATGTTCCTGTATTGCAAAAGATTTTTGTTAATTCTTATGCCAAGTACCTTGATTGGTAGAGTTATGAACATCTTATATCTCTCTTTATCATCTTATTTTCCATGTGATCAATTCCTCTTTTCTTTTTTTTTTCTTAAATTTTCTTTTAAGAAATTTAAATCATGAAGAAAATAACATGCAAATCTAACAAGTTGATCCAAATTTTTTCCACTAAAAGGTTAAATTTTGTACATTATACAGATAGGATTACAAAAAGTATAAACACAAAACTAGAAGAACTCCCTGAACAATCTATAATGGCGCATAATCTGAGAGCTCCGGTGGATCATCATCATCGTCCGATATGTGAACTAGCTAGTCTCGTGCTGGAGCAGCGGAGGGTCCTGCATCTGAGGCAGATGGCTGACTGGGAGGGGCTGACGGTCCGGCCTGCTGAGTACCCCAATCCCTGGCTACCTGCTGATATCTGGGAGGTACAGCCACTGGTACTGATAACGGTTGTGCTCCTGCTGAGCCCTGCTGCTGGAACTGGACCTGAGCATATCCATTGAGAAACGGCTGTGCACAGACCGTCATGAACTGGAGTGTACTGGTAATAACCCCCCCTAACTCTCTGAAAGCGTCGCCCAGGCGGAGGGTCTGATCTGTGGAGGTGGTCCTCATACTCCTCAGCCTATCCTCAGTCTGCTCTCTAAACTCCCGTAGGGACTGGGCGATGGGAGGTAGGGCACCCTCCAGGACCTGAATCCTAAATCTGAGAGCCTCAACTGACTCATCCACTATCTGTACGGATGCGTCTATCCTCTGGGTTGCCTCACTCTGGGAGGCCCTCATCTCCTGCCTCAGATGACCTACGAGTCTCTCCTGCTCCTGCCTCAGATGATCAATAAGCCTCCCCTGGTCCTGGATGATCCCCTGCTGCTGATCCAGCCGATCTAATATGACCCTATCTTGCTCTCAGAGCTGTCCGAGAAGGGCCCTGTCTCTCTCCTCCTGTCTATGCTCCAAAGATGCGAACATAGAAGTCAATAGGGTAGTAAAATCTGGCTGCGCTGGGAAAGCTGATGACGAGGATAGAGGGGGAGCTGAATCTGGGGTCGACTCAAGTGGTGGAGCTGTAGAAGTAGATGCTCCCAGATCCCCCACTCTAGCATATGGGCTAAACCTCTTAGGCGCCCGAGGAGCTGTCCGCTGTACTCTTGATGATGGAGGCGTAGGACTCTGTACTCTCTGTCCTGGAGGAGTAGCCAGCAACTCATCCATAGTAAACTTGATCCCCACATCAAAAGGTGTACCCGACTGCTCCTCGTGCTGCGGCTGCGGAGGCTGACCATCTGGGTGCTCTCGCTGTCGGGGAGGCTGGTCCTCCTGATGCTAAGGGTGCTCTGGAATGTGATGCTCCTGATGCTCTGGGTGCTTAGGAGGCTGGTCCTGAGCCTGCTCCTCTACTGGCTCTAACGAGGGCAAACTAAATGTGCGTCTAGTCTCGTGCACAGTGCGAAGTCTGTACGCCTCGGGGTGGCCCGGTATCGGTAGTATCATGGCCATCGTCATAGCCGCTGGAGCGTCCACGTAAATCCTCTCATCCAAAGGGCACCCCAAGATATCTGGACGAACACCCAAACTCAGGAGCAATCTGGTAATGAGCCCCCCGACATACACTATAGGGGCTGGCCCCCTGGATACCTCACCAAGTTGACCAAAATCTCGTGGCTGATATTGAGCCTCTGGCCTGCCATCATGACCCATAAACTCCAGATCTCTGCGGCATTGAGGGAACCTGGGTTACCAGCTCGTCCCAAATATGAGCTGGACAAAACTCGATGAAGCTATCGCTGAGCCTGTGATGAAAGTACTGTACTCTTCGCCGTATCATGATCATACGGCACTCCTGGTAAGGCTATAACTTCCCAATGCTGACATCTCACTGATCTCTGAGGTGTTATGACATCCTGCCCAAATGGGAGCCCCATGGCCTCTGTAAACCGCTGACGGGTGATGCTGAAATGGTGGCCCTCAATCCAAAACTGGATGACACCCTCCTCCGTGTCAGATCTCTGATATCCGCCATAGTGTAGCGTAGCGAGGAACTGTCGTACCACCTCTGGGTGAGTCTGGAAAGCAGGTGTCAAAAACTCTATCCAACCCGCGCCCGCCATCAGTATATCCACCTCATCCGCCATCCCTAGAGCCTCGAGGAACGGCCTAGAAATGAAGCAGCAAGCTCGGAACTGCACCTGAGCCAGTGCTACATACCTCTGTCAAGCCTCGTCGCTCATCCAACCTGGGGCCTCAGGCTCAGGCTAATCATGTGGAGCATATCATCGTGGTGGCATCCTGTGAATAAGACAAACAGTTAGTTTGGTATTGTGGGTATGAACAGACCTTATGATAGAAATTTAGGTGGCATCCTGCCTGGGTATGTCTAAACCAAAAAGATTTCAAAAAATTTGGGCAGTGCCCCGGCAAGGATGTACCCAACCTCCTGCATGAAAAGATAAAAAGAAGGGACAGGCCTCAGGTCCCAAGCAACAATATAATATTTACATTTGCTAAAAAAAACTAGCAGCACCCCGGCAAAGGTGTGCCCAAACTCTTGCATAATGAAGAAGAAATAGAACGGAATGGGCCTCAGACCCCAAACAACGATGCAATATAATCACCTTTGCTTTCTAATTCTCACATTATTTGCTTCAAAATATATGAATTCCTAAGGCCATATTCATACTCTGAACACTAATTATTCCTCGAACAGCATACATTCGTGCACTTTTTATTCATTAAAACAAACTTCATCCTATTAACTTATTTACAGTGTCAATCAGGATTAACTAGGCCACTAATTCCATTAATTCAAAAGAAAAAGAAATCTCCTTGCTCATAATAATAAAAATAAAACAAAGAAAAATGGGAGTATCTTACTAACCTGGAAGTCGAGACCCACTGAATAAGTCAAAAAACTGAAAACTGGTGCGAAAAAATGCAATTGGAAAGACAAAAACAAAAAACTGTTGGAAACAAAGGAAAAGGCGTCGGTGTGAAGAAGAAAACAATTTCCCGTCGGTACTTGCGTCTTTATATATATTTTAAGTACCGACGGGCTTCCCGCCCATATAGATATAGACGGGCATTCCGTCTGTCTCTCCAGATTCCCTCATTAATTACCTAATTAATGCACGTGATATGCACAATGCACGATTCGCCAGGTGGACAAGTACAGACGGGTTCATAGTCTGAATATAGGGACGGGTTAGCCGTCTGTCAACCAAATCTATAAAATTCAACCATTTTTCTTGAATTTCGTGCCCCTTCCTTATTTTAGCTCCAAAATAGGCTATTTTCTCTAGTTTTTTCTCTTTTTTCCTCTTAGCAATTGTGGCCTTAGCTATCAAGACATGAATTCTCCTTTCCTTTGCAAGATGCACCGTATCTTAGATAATGCTCAAATTTGGGAACACAGTACTCTTGCCCCCCTTTCTGGACTGAGGTTTTTACGGAGAGTCAAGGTAGACTACACCCTTCTTTTGGCTGCAACCCACTTCTGGGATCCTCGTTTTCATGTTTTCAGGTTCACCTATCAGGAAATATGCCCCATTGCCTGAAGAATTTGCTGCTATCATCGGAAGTTGGTATCCACCTGGTGCTTTGCCTTGCGTACCCCGCTGCGGTTTGATCCAAATCCGAGATATGGCCTTGTCCTTAAGTGTAGCTCCTTCTGACGCTTCTCGTCTAGTTCTTCAGGGCCCAGTATTTTCTTTGGAACCTCTGATTGAAGCAATGGATGAATTCTCTGACATTCCCTCATACAGCGTAAGTGTCATCTTCCTCTTTTGCCTGATGAAGTATCTAGTCATGACCTCAGAGGAGCTGCTCGGAGACCCTCGTCTGTTTGGAATTCTGGATGACTTTCATCACGGGCTCACACCTTTCCCCCTTATTCTAGCTGAGACTATCTTGGGTTTGGACTCTGTTCATGTTGGGTCTAGCACTTCATTCTCTGGAAGCCCCTTATTACTCCAGGTACGTTATTGTTTTAAAAGGTAGTGCGTCCCTTGTGAATTTTCACACTAGCTTTTCTTAGCGGGAAGTGCGTCCTTTCGGATTTTCACACAGCCCTATGCCTAATTTTTGCCTGAAGTAAATCCCACTTACTCCAGCGGCTTATCTTTGCCTTTTATTTTATTCTCTTTGGCTTTTATTTCCTTTGTTTTTCTTTGTTTCCCCTATCAGATTTGGTTGCAGGAGAAATTAAAGCTTTTGTCAGAGCCCCCTCCTAGAGTCATCAATCGGTACTCTGCGAAGTGTTTCCTCCCTCGACGCCGTCTGTATTTACCTGGGACTCCTGACAAGTGCATTACCAGATTCAGTGAGATATCTGACAATGATATTAGCTTTACGCATGCTTGGCTTCCCTTGTCCGTTGCAGTTATTGATGGGTCTTCAGGATGTGTTCCCTTATGCGGGCTCCGTGAGGCGACTTTCTACATCACAGCTCGTTGCTCCCGTCAACTCGGAGTAACTCAGGATGTGGTGAGACTCCCTTTATCTTTTCGAGGTGGAGTTCTTTCTGCGGCCTTTGCCTCCCGCTATCATGAGCTTTGGAGCCGACTTCCATTGAAAACCGTCATACCTTTGTTCAGGAACCATTCTACCATCTCTACCAGGGCGTACAAGAGATGGATACTTAGCCCGGCAGCTGATAACCGAACCCGACGACTGAGGCATTTGGCCAGTGAGGGTAGTAGTAGGGCATAGTTTAGCTTTACATGCATTTTGAGCAGTACGTTTCTTTTTAAAGCAGAATTGGACAATAATGTAAATGAATAAATCAAACTTATTTCATTTCACAAATTTGCGTACATTTCAGTATGACTTCAGCATACATGATCGCTTTTTGACATTAATTCAATTATGCAAGACTACATTCATTCATGGAATTAAATCTTGACAGCATCAAACTCCTGTCTCCAATCAGACCTCTCGGGTTTTCATGATTGGATATTTTCTCTCAAGCCTCTAATTTTTGCCCAGGATGCCTTTTTTCGGTTTTCACACTGACGAGGCGCCCGATTTTAGCAGGGCCGCCTTTTTTCGATTTTCGACCCGCGGGGCTTTTATTCTCTTCTTTTGATTTTGGTCTTTAGCCATGGAACCTTTTGAGTCTGTCGATATTGACCGGTTCCTTGAATTCATTACCATCGCTATCCGATAAGATTGCAGCTTCTTGAGGACATATTGCCCTTCCCAAGTTGGTCTAAATTTTCCTCTGATATCTGGTACTCCTGGTCTCATCCGTTTGAACACCAAATCCCCCTCCTTTAGCGGATGTTTCTTCACCTTTTTCCCAAATGATCTGGCCAGCCTTTTCTGATAGATCTGATTATGATAGTAAGCTTGTAACACCCCTTACCCACGTATAGCATACCGTATAATAACACAGGCAGTACGCGATGATGAGTAAGGAATGCTACACGAAATAACATGCAGGAAACCATAGTACAAGCAGAATTATTATTTTTTCATGCCACATAATCATACGCATAACACAAAAGACATTCATATAACGTGTATTACCTTCTTCATGAAGTCTTATTACATCTCAAACATTTGGTACAATACAATTAAGAAAATACATTACAAAATATAAACTATACTTTCTAACACTAATACTACTACTATAGACTTGGTGACCAAACTGCGGCGGATTTTCCTTGGCGACACGACTAACTCCAAACCTGCATGGATAAACACCCATGCTAAGCACAAAGCTTAGTGGGGAAAAACACATAGTATAGACGACCATTCACAATTGCCGTCAAACACCACGAATAATTAACCAACATCAAATCACTTAACATATATATACACAGATGGTCATAGATATCATGTTTTAATCATAAGCATTTTTAAACTTAAAAAGGGGCGATAGTTTTACTTGATACGTGCTTTTCATGTTTCATTATTCATATATCGCCTGTCATACATGTCAGTTTATTCAGCCTATAAACAATTCTCTAAATACGATAACTCTCACACATCAAATGGGTCTTGAGTAAACTATTAATACTTTACTTCATGTTCAAAACATATAAATGTATTCCAAATGTATGTAATCACTTTCGTTTAATTACTTCCTTTAAATTGTTGCATCACCTTCGTGAAATTAACACATGCTAATATTACAAAAGAGCATAATCAAAGCTGAAGCATATGAACTTTTAAAGACGTTATCCCATTTTCGCATAAGGATCCCATAGGATCCAAAACACATAGGTGCGCTGAGCACAAATTCATGCCGTAAATATATATAAGTCACAGCGTACAGTGTGATCACATTCTCATTGAGTGCATAATCTCATACAAATCTTCACACATCTTTATCAATTCACACTTATTGTTCAATGCACATTCTTATATTCATTTAATGCCTGCTAAGTCGAAAAGGGTGGATAATGAGTACACATAGATACCCGAGGGTATCGATATCATCACAAAACACATAGATACTCGAAGGCATCAAAACATTCTTTTCATTTTTGTTCCAAAAACATTTTTTCACATGGAATCTTAGGCAAGATTCGAACAGAAGGATCGCGAGGATCCAATCAGGGGACCTGATCAGGGTCCAGAATCGTACACATGGCTGCAGCTACACATAACTCTATTAGGCATGCCTAACTATCCACGACTCGACTAGGGCAGGCGAATGCATACTGGTTCTATTTAATAGGATTCATACCGTAATTTATTATCATTTTCAGGAATATCTGCTCTTATATAATCACATAATAATTTTATGCATGGTTTGTTCATAACTGAAAATGATGGTTTATTTGGAACATAAAAACCCATAATCTTCAATCATGATCACATATTAATTCTCATATATGCACAACAATTTATTTTCATTTATAATGGGCATAGTATATTGTATATTAATTTATACACCATGTCATATATAAATTACAAGTTAAATCCCATATTATATATATCAATAAATATACATTCTCAGTATAGGCAAAAGTCACGCTCGCGACCTGAGTCGTGATCGCGTCAGAAAGCTAAATGGCCTCTGTCGCACTCGCGACACCATTCGCGCTCGCAACAGTGCCAAACAACACACTTCGAATCACGCTCACGACCTTAGTCGCGATCACAACCAAACTGGATGGCCTCTATCGCGCTCGCGACAGAGCCAAGCAATACACCCCTGTCCCTTTTCACTTGCATATAACTTCACGTAGAAACATACTTACATTTATAATGTCCATAACTAATTTTCATAAACATTATCTTCCCTTGAATTCATGAATAAAACTCAAGAATTTTGACACGATATCTTAACCATTCAATTGATTAAGAATCATTCCGTAACTATACAGTCACATAAAAATCGTTAATGGCGCAACCAACTTCTATAAAATCTTACACTTATATGCCACATTTATTCTTAACAATCACCAAAGCACCGATATAGTTTAGTTGATTCATTACCCTCCATGTTCGATTAAATTCCTATGCTTTGGTTTGGACTTAAAAGGAGGTTTTAAACTTCATATGTATCCAGAAGAATTGAGAATCCAAACCCGGTAACCCTATTAGTTCAGAATGTAAGATATGGAATTCCACTTCAATTTGCCTAATGTAATATGAATTAGGTTTATAAAGAGCATACTCGAATGTGTTCGATTCACTAACCTCGCAGTAATAAAGTCAATATTCTTATTTATAACCTTAAGCAATTATACTCCTAAGTAATAACCATTTATCTTCTCATTCCCAAACCTTAAACATATGATGAATATGTTTCAAGAGGTCCCAAGGGAGTTTGAACATATTTCGGAAGGGAAAACATTACAAAATACACATCCTAAAGAAGGGGGAAGAGGGCCAAGGGTTCCCACCAACTATGGAGCTCAAAAGGAGAGAAAAAATCCTCCAGAATCAGTCTCTATCGCGCTCGCGACATGGGTCGCGCTCGCGACAGAGGTTCTCCCCACTTGTTCAACAGAATCTGACCTACGAGACAGTTTTGCATCTCCAACTTTGTATCGCCTAAACGACGCACTAAAACTCATTTTTAGCCAAAACATTCTTCTTAACATATGTTATTTAGGATGTTATCTTTCAAATTCCACAGTTTCAAATTAATTGGACTTCGAAAACGCCAGATATGGCCTACGAAACCTACACTTCTCCAGTGAACCCGTCTAAGCCTAGACACCCCGGTTTTTACCATTTTCGTGGACCTTAGGGCCAGAATTAGGTTCCGGTTATTCAGAGACAATTTTAGATAAATGAATTATCTTTCAAATGGTACTAATTTCATATCATTTGGACATCTATATCTTGACTTATAAGCAAAACAAACACGAAAGGTCCAGAAAAAATCTGGACAGAGTATCCCCCAAAATTCAGATTCTCTAAACCCAAGCTAATCCACACAACCACATCAACACAACCAATCAAATTTTAAGCAAAATACACTTCAAAACAGAAACTCATTCATACACACAAATCAATAAGTAAGAATTTACATTAAAGTATATAAATTTCCCAAACCTCAAACTCCTTTGCTCCATTTAGCTTAAGGGTTGCACTTCCTTGCTCCCCTACTCTTCCACTCTCACAATCATCCAATTCCTCAAATAGACCATACCAAAATTTACGTTACCCATCACCCCAAAATTAGGAATTCAAAACCAAAGAGAAAGAATAAGAGAAGAGAGAGATAAATTAACATTACCATACCTTAATCATGCCTAGAAATTCACTTGATCCATCCAAACTCCTAGCAAGCCAAGTAAACAAAGAAAGCTAAAGAAGAAGAAGGAGGAAGACGTGGCTGTCCTCAAATTTCCAGCAAAAAAAAATATGGTTGGTCTCACTTCTTTCTTCCATATTAAATCCTAACTTATCCTCAATGCCATGTGGCACCATCCTATTGGCCAAGTTTAGATTTTTTTATGACAATTCCCCTTTTGGTCCCTTAACTCCTTTTTAATCTTTCCTTGGTATAATACATAATTATCATTCTTACATTAGCCCATAATTAAATCTTTCCTCACTTCAAATAAGTCCCAAATTAATACTTTACAATTTTTAGAATCGGCCGCACTTGCCGAAACTTTTGCACTAATACCGAATTTGTCCTTTCGACACATCTAATGCCACAACTCACATATATTCGGCATATAAATGATCCATTCTCAAAATTTAGCCCTCATATTTATTTATTCCACTCAGTTAAAGCCATATATGTGAAATTACTAAAATACCCTTGGCTCTCTTTTTCTTATTTCTGATCATATCTTTTCCTCCTACTCAATCACTCCGACCATCACATCACACGATTTCGATCATCAAAATCACCAAAAATATACAAATCCTTCTAGGGTACATTCGGGGTGTTACAAAGCTTTCATACTGCTCTCATCTAATAAGTTCAAATGCTGTAACCTCTCTTGTATCCATTCGGCTTCCGGAATCTGAGCTTCCATGACTACTCTTAGTGATTTAAGCTCTACCTCAATCGGCAGCACTGCCTCTGTCCCATAAACCAAAGAATACGGAGTAACGCCTGTAGACGTCCTTATCATCTTTCTGTAACCCCACAATGCAAAGGGAAGCTTCTCTGCCCAGTCTTTGTAGGTTTGGACCATCTTGGCTAGGATTCTCTTCACATTCTTATTGGCGGCTTCTACTGCCCCGTTAGCTTGTGGTCGATAGGGGGAGGATTTATGGTGCTCGATCCCGTTCTTCTCAAGAATCTTTCTGGTTTCTCCC
Organism: Excoecaria cochinchinensis; assembly: GCA_947683425.1. NCBI lineage: Eukaryota > Viridiplantae > Streptophyta > Magnoliopsida > Malpighiales > Euphorbiaceae > Excoecaria > Excoecaria cochinchinensis. The sequence continues at coordinate 2,030,274 of CANTUQ010000067.1, read as the reverse complement.
ATGAATTGCACCCCGTTATCAGATACTATGTGATGTGGGAGGCCGTATCTGCATATCAGATTTCTTTCAATGAACATGGCCATATCTCTTGCGTCGATCTTCTTAAAGGATTCCGCCTCCACCCATTTTGTAAAATAGTCGATTGCGACTATTATATATCTGTGTCCGTTGGCTGCCGTAGGGCGGATTTCTCCAATAATGTCTATTCCCCAAGCAGCGAATGGCCAAGGTGACGTTAGGTTGTGTAGCTCTAACATTGGCAAATGCCTTAAGTCTGCATATTGCTGGCATAGTTGGCACTGCTTCACATATTTTGAGCAATCGTTATCCATCGTAAGCCAGTAGAAGCCTTGCCTCATGATCTTTTTGGCTAATGCCAGCCCATTCATATGGGCTCCGCATACTCCGGCGTGTGTTGCTTCCATTACCCTCCTAGCCTCTTTTTCGTCCAAACACCTCAATTGGATACCATCAGCTTGCCGCTTGTACATTATCCCATTTATACAAATGAACTGGGTAGACAGCTTGCGAATCATTCTTTGATCCTTTTTGGTAGCTTCCTCCGCAAATGTCGCATTCTCTAGGTAATTCATAATGTCATGATACCATGGCTTTCCATCCGCCACTTCTACTTCCATAACTGATCTCGATTCGAAGCTAGGTCTCTCAGAACTATAGATTAAAACTAGCTTCATGTGCACCCCTTCAGGGTTGTCCCACATTGATACTAGCGTGGCGAGCGCATCGGCTAACTAATTTTCATCCCTGGGAATGAAATGGAATGTGCATACTTCGAATTTACTGCTCAGGTCTCTCAAGTGCCGGATATATGGCATTAGCCTCTCTTCTTTCACGGCCCATTCACCTCGGATTTGAATGACCACCAAAGAAGAATCACCAAACACTTCCACATTCTTCGCTCCTAAAGCTATTAATGCCTCCAATCCAAAAACACATGCTTCGTATTCAGCTTCGTTATTGGTAGCCTTGAATCTCAACTTTTTCGCCAAGGGAAGCTTTTCATCATCCGGGGTTATCAGAATGACTCCTACTCCTGCCCCTTTGTTATTTACAGCTCCGTCAAAGTGTAACTTCCAACCTTGAATCCCAATAGCTGCCACATCCTCATCTGGAAAGTTAAACTCGTATGAGTCTCCTTGGATCGGGTGTTCTACTAGAAATTTCACCACTGCACGCCCTTTGATGGACTTCCGGGTAAGATACTCCACATCAAATTCTTGAACTAACAGCAACCACCTACCCATTTTCCCAAGCAAAGATGGGGCCTCTTGCAAATATCTCAGGGGATTCTGCCTTGCGACTGCCTGCACTTTGTAAGCATGAAAGTAATGTCGCAATTTCTTAGAAGCCCAGATTACTGCAAGGCAAATCTTTTCTACCTCTGTGTATTTGACTTCATAGGCTAAGAATTTCTTGCTGAGGTAATAAACAACAAATTCCACTCCAAAATCATCCTCTTGGGCCATCATAGCACCTACAAAACTGTCCTCTATGGCCAGGTATAGGATCAGTGGCTTGCCTGGCCGTGGCGGTCTCAGTACCGGTGGATTCAACAAATATTCTCTGGCAGCATCAAAAGCCTTTTGACAACTCTCGTTCCATACTACTGGTTGATCTTTTCTGAGTAGTTTAAAGATCGGCTCACAGATTGAAGTAAGCTTAGCGATAAATCTACTGATGTATTGCAACCTGCCCAAAAAGCTTCTTACATCCTTCTCTTTCTGTGGTATCGGCATTTCTCTGATGGCCTTAACCTTATTCGGGTCAATCTCAATCCCCCTTTTACTAACTATGTGTCCTAGAAGCTTCCCTGAGGTAACACCAAAGATACACTTTTTAGGATTCAACCGCAAGTTGTACTTATCTATCTTTCGAAAGAACTTTTCCATGACTTGATCATCATGTCGTCCACGTATACCTCTACCTCTTTATGAATCAATTCATCCAATATCTTCGTTGCCATCCTCTGATAAGTGGCCCCTGCATTTTTCAAGCCAAAAGGCATCACGCGATAAGCGTAAGTCCCCCACTCCGTGATGAAGGCTGTCTTGATCCGATCAATTATTTCATTAAGAATTTGATTGTAGCCCGCGTAACCATCTCCGAAGCTATACATCTCACAAGTAGCGGCACTGTCTATTAGTACATCTATATGAGGTAATGGAAAATCATCTTTTGGACAGGCCTTATTCAGATCCCGATAATCCACACATACTCTTACTTTGCCATTCTTCTTGGCTACAGGGACAACATTGGCCAGCCATGTTGGGTATTGAACCTCGACTAAAAACTTGGCTTTGATTTGCTGGCGAATCTCTTCTTTCACTTTCTCCGCCCATTCCGGCCTAAGCCTTCTCAACTTCTGCTTAACAGGTTTATGGTCTGGATAGGTGGGGATAGCATGCTCTGCAACTTTTCGATCGATTCCTAGCATATCTTCGTAGGTCCAGGCAAAGACTTTTTCATATTTTTTTTAAGATTCTCTCAAATTTTTCTCGCTCTTCAGGAGTTATATTTAATGCTATCAAAATTTCTTTTGGATTTTTTAGGGATCCAAGATTGAATGGAGTAGCATCAGTTGAATCAATATCAAATATGGATGGATAATGATCATGATCATGCATAGTGAAATCATCAGAAACATCACACAAGTAAGCAAAACCTTTCAATTTATTAATAAGATTGAAATTGTCATTAACATCATTGAAAAGTTCTGGAGCAAAAAGAAAATCTAAACTATTTTCCTCTTCCTCCTCTGCTAGTGTATCTGCCGCAGTCGACGGTTCCGCATCACATTGGCCCTTTAGAGTCTCCTCATTCACCTCCCGCACAGTTTCCTCTATCTTGGCCTTTCCTTTCAGCCGGGTGGTTATCATCTTTTCAGTAATTATTTCTTCGGGCGTCTCGCGGTCCCAAATTGTCCTACTGGTCATGATTTCTTCATCCCAAAAACCCTCTGCTGGCTTGATTAATCCAATGCTCCAGTCATAGACATCATTGAAAACCTCGAACCCTGGCACAATTCTTCCATCCAGCCACTGCGGTTCATTTTCTCCTGCATAGGCACATGCTGCAGTTGCTGGCACAAAGGTCTTCCAAATATGGGGAACTTCCATTTTTGACTTCTCGCCTTTCTTTACAGCACCTGTATATCCAAGACCCCTCTTGTCTTTTTGACCCTTAGTGGTAACGGCTGTCGGTATCCCTTGAGAATTCTTGCCCAGTCCTGCACCAGAGAGGAATGACATTTTCTTCATCATATTCAATACCTGGGGGCTTTCTTCCTTCTGCTCTTCTTTGCCTATCATGGTGACATGAAACCCATTAAACGGCTGTCTTGCTATCTCCAGTATTGAAACCTGATTTTCTTGTGCAGCCTTTATAGTCACGATCTGGCCTTCGTGAGGTATCTTTACCATCTGATGCAGTGTAGAGGGGACCCCTCCCAATCTATGAAACCATGGTCTGCCTAGCAAAGCTGAGAAATTGGCGAGTATGGACAACACCACAAACTCTACTTCTGACTCTACCGGTCCCATTTTCACCACCGCTGTGAAGGTTCCTGAAGCCTGCCTACGCGAGTTGTCATATGTCGTGATGGTAAGATCAGATTTTGCCAACATATCCTCTGCTACCCCGAAAGCTGCTATTGCTACCTGTGGGCATACATTTATGGAAGAACCATCATCCACCATCACACAGGCGGTATGCTTTTGGTTAATCTGCGCCCTTATGTACAGAGGGCGATTATGGTTGCGACCTTCTGCCGGCAGATCCGCACTGGCAAAAATAACATTTTCTCCCAATCCTCCTTTTACTACCTCCGGAAGTTCCATAGGTGAAATGGTTGTAGCCACGATTGCTTCGCACAAAGCCTCCACCACCTTCTGCCTATGTGATGGCGACTGTCTCAAAAGATCCCATATTGAAATCTGAGCCGACGTCTTTTTCAGTTGCTTGACAATCGGATCTTCCTCCGGCTCCTTTCCCCTTCTGTCCTCAATCGGCTCTTGTGGCTTCTCTACTTCCGGGGCTACCCTTCCACTCCGGGTCATAGCTCCCACTTCTTTCCTCTTTGGTTCTTCTCCTTCCTCTTCCGAACCCCAAAGGTCGAAAAATGTTTCTAAATCATCACTTTCAGTTCCACTATCATCAGTGGACCAGCAATCGATCACTGCAGTGGGAAGCCCTTCTTCACTCCCCTCATAGAGGCTCGTGACAGTAGTGTGGATATCGTTGTCGTATAATTCCTTCAACACAAAGTTCTCGGGCAAACTGGACTCGATCATATTCATTGGCGGAGGCATGTTATTGTACCCAGCTTTCTTTTGACCCCCTCTCTTTTCTGGATCTGTGATATGTTTTGAGTCGATCAAATCCTGAATTGCGTGCCTCAAAGTCCTACAGTTGTCGGTTAAATGTCCAGTGTGCTGATGATATGCACAATACTCATCGTCTTTGTGTCCTGGCGTGCCTTGAGTTCTCGCAAGTCTGGGCGGTAGGGGTTGCAGCTTATTCTCTTGCATTAATCTTCTTAGTACCCATGATAAGGACCTCCCAAGATTGGAAAAATGTCTCGGAGTGGCGTTCGTAGTTGACACCTCAGCAATCTTCCTTGTACCACTAGCAGAACTTGTTGGTCTACTGGCCCCTTGACTCCCACTACCTCTCTTAGGATAGCTTTCATTTCCTGCTTTCCTAACAAGGTACTCTCCTTCGGCCTCAATGGCGATGTCCTTCAGGGATTCCCAATCTCTTAGTCCTTTCATCCTTAATCCATTCCTCAAATACGGGCTCGCATTTTTAATGAATAACCGTATTTGATCCTGGGTATCTGGTTTCCTGTAACACCCCCTTCCAATACGTAGGCGATCCCATCCGATAAGGAGTGAGATGCCGTATGAGTCAAGGTGTCACCAAACACTAGCAAAGCAAAAACATACATTCACTCATAACATACATTCAGAAATACAGAATAATTAAAAACTTTACATGCAGAAAGCAAAAGGTGATCATGCATTACTATAATAAACTATTACAATAATGATCTGATCAACTAGCTGATACAAAATAATATTACATGTCCAAAATATAATTACAAAACCGGAAGCTGATACATGAGAGTTCTATACAAAAAGAATCATCAACTATACAAAAGGAGCCCTACACTAAAAACTTCCTGTGTTGGCTTGATGACGGCGACTCTCGAATCAAACTCCTTCCGCACCTGCACGGGTAAAAACACCGTGCTAAGCGATAAACGCTTAGTGGGGAAACACACATAAATAATGGACGGCCATTCACAATGGTCGTCAAGGCAATTCACATTCATAAGGACAATATGCAAAGGCTAAACATAATCCATATAAACATGCTCATATAATAAAGCCATACAATCAGTATTTCATAATCATATTCATTCAGAAATAATCCGACATACATTACATCGATATACTCATTCAGATAATCCATTTATAGCCAAATCAGATCAGAGCAGTTCAAATAAACATTCAAAGAACACCTGCTGACTCTAGGTAGTGGATAACGAGTGTACAGATAGTACTTTCCGGGTACGAGCCGATTACAGACAGTACATTACGGGTACGAATCGATTAAACCATTATACTTTAACTTTCACAGATATTTTCAAAAGGGACCTTAAAAAAGATCCAATACAGAAAAGGGTTCGCGAGGAACCAAACGGGGACCTGATCGGGGTCCAAACAGAACTATGGGCTGTGGCTAACAGACTCTATTAGGCATGCCTAACTATCCACTTACTTGACTCTAGCAGGCTATGCGTCACTCAAATCAAATAACAGAATATCGTGTACAAACATCAGAAAAATCATGGTATTACGCATATCGAAGCATTTAAAAGTATGACATACATCACACAGCAGTAAAGTCCATTCAGAAGAAATACCAAATTCATTTCTGAGTTAAAAACTGGGAAATTTCGGAAAAATGGGCTGAACGGAGAAACGGGCGAGGTTGGCTGGTCACGAGGCGTGACTGGCCTCCTCACCAGGCAGGTCACGAGACATGACCGAGGGTCATGCCTCGTGACTTGCTTGTCCCTCGCAGATCACGTTGCGTGATCTCGCAGATCACGCAACGTCTCTCGCCGGTCACGCGACGTGACTGAGGGTCACGTCCCGTGACTGGCTTCTTCTTTAGCTGGTCATGCGACTTGCCTTCTCTCTCAGGCTGGTCACGAGGCGTGACGGGGAGCCACGTCTCGTGACTGGCCTCATTTAAGCTGGTCACGAGCTGTGGCAGGCAGCCACAACTCGTGACCGGCCTCAAGCTGGCAGGTCACGAGGCGTGACCTGAGGTCACGTCTCGTGACTTGCCTCTCTTCTTGGCAAGTCACGCGACAAAGGGAATTTCAACAGTAATCGATTTCCAGATTTTCCCAGAACACAAAAATCAATTCAAATTTGATTCAAAACCAATAAAACATGTTCTTACCTTCCAGAAATCATCTCAAACAATATAGGCAACATTTATACAACTCAATTCAACATTTAAACAACTAAATCAATTCAAGAATAATAGCATTCAAACTTCTCAAGAACTAGAACCCTAGAAAATTTATAGTAACTTAAAATCACACAAATCACAATCAATTGTTCCCAAACCTGGAATCTAAGCTTCTAACACTTAGTCCCACTGCTCCCAGCAACCTCCTTGCCTTTGGGATCGCGAGGAGCCTCAACTAAACACAAATATCCAACATGCAAGACCCTCAGTTAAACCTAAGCTCAAGGAAGAAGAAGAAGATGAGGTAAATGGAAAGAAAGTTAAGGAAATGCAGTGACTTACCAACAAAAGATGCAAAGAGAGATTAACTCCACCAATTCCAACTTGAATCCACACCACAATGCTTTGTGACACCCCAATGCCCCCTGGAAGGACAAGGGAGCGCTACACAGCACTATCATGCAATTATCTTATTAACTTTCCTTACATTTTAACATTACCATTTCTTATAATTCATGCATACCACTACACTTATAATTTTATCGGATGTTCTTCACTATACGCTATTACAAGTTACTAGCTTCACTACTATACATTACATATAACACTATACATATACAAAAGAATAGCTTTTACAAAATGGAGCTCCAAATACAAAACTATACACTTGAAGAGACACTTCATGCTCCTATGGTGGCCTGCAGTACTTCTTCAAAAACTCGACTCCGATTCACAACCTACACGGGAGACAAGCACCCGTGCTAAGCGATAACGCTTAGTGGGGATGTACAAACAGGTACTAACACAATAATCACAAAGCATTACATAATAAAGAGCATGCTTAACACATATGGCATATGATGTACACTCAGTAGATCAATATTACGCTATCATGTCAATACGCTGTAACTCATGTTAATCACAAGTCATAAGCTATCTATAACATGCTTTAAATCGCTATTCACTTACCATGTTCAATATTCACTTCACCAAGTCAATGAGGAACAATAAGTCACTATCATTCAATATCCATGTACACTGCTCATTAGTCACTACACTAAGCCAATTGTAGGCTCATTGCATTATTTCTAATTCAATAGCATGGCATAAATATCACACTATCATCAAGAACAATAATTCCAACACATATTTATCATGAACACATACAATATTCTTGTTATTCATTAATAGCCTGTATAGTCTTAGGAATGGATACGGGTACACTGATCAATAACTTTAGAGACCGAGGCCTCGAACACTATATCACTAAAGACAGAAGTCTCGATCGCTATATCACAAAATACCCGTCGGTATCAATCACTAGACACCTGTCGGTATCAATCACTAGACACCTGTCGGTATCAATCACTAGACACCCGTCGGTATCAATCACTAGACACCTGTCGGTATCAATCACTAGACACCGGTCGATATCAATCACAAGCAGCCGCAAATCACTAGCCCTTCATAAGCATGCTTATTTATCCACGACTCGACTACAGGCTTATTACTTTATTCACACACTACGCATTCATTCTCATGGCATTATTCATTCGCATATTAAATTCATTCGCATGATTTGATTCTCCTCACATGTTCATAATTCGCATGATAATGCAATCAAGCTTAGTTAGGCTGTCATGCATTTGTAATTCACATTGTCACATGTTCGCATGATGATGCATTCAAGCTTACTTAGGCTATCATGCATCTCTAATTCACATAATCACATGTTCGCATGATGATGCATTCAAGCTTAGTTAGGCTATCATGCATCTCTAATTCACATAATCACCCTAGTTGTATGCACATAAACTTCATTTATCATTGATATAATGCTCATACAATAAGGCTCCTAGTTATAGATAAGATTGCACAATTTATACATTCATATGCAATAGGGTTACATTGCCAAGACAGAGGGGTCACGGTCACAATCAATCTGGTTGTCACCGTGACATACTGAATCCCCAAAACAGAATGTAGTTTGTGATAGGTCACGGTCACAATCAATCTGATTGTCACCGTGACTTATGACCAACTCACGGGCATAATGCATGTCTGGGGTATGTCACGGTCACAATGAGTTTGATTGTCACCGTGACATACTGCACTTCAAAACAGAATGCTCATTTTGATGCCTCACGGTCACAACCAATTTGGTTGTCACCGTGACGCATGCCAAATTTCCACTTCACAGCTGTGTTTTACCAAGACACAGTTGTGCTTTTTCTCATACTTGGCATTCTTGCATTCACATGCTTGGGCAACCCTCTTCACCACACAAGCATACTTTACCTCTTCATTTACATGTCATGATACACAATCAATTTGAGCATGCCAATAAATATTACAAATCACTAGATGCCATTAACACTAATATCACTACAATAATCACTTTACACTTGTTCACTATCCAATTCAATATCAATAACAAAATCAGTATCACATATCATTTACAAGAACTTCAAACACACTAATCACATCAAAACACAACAAATCCCTAACCTCTTGGAGCACTCCCTTACTCTTCTATATCACTTTCTCCTTCCCTTTTCCAGCTCTACCTGGCTCTTCAACTCATAACACATAAGCACACAACACATTTAAGTCCATTAGACTTTACCCATAACAATTATGAAGCAAATAGAAAGATATGAAGAAGATGAACTCAACATCAATATACCTTTTGTAGACAATAATGCACAATCTTCTATCTATCATTATCTACCCTTTGGTCTCCATGGTCAAAGAGAACAAATGAAAGAAGAGCAAAAAGGAAGAATGAACTCATGAGAGAGTGAGGGCCGGATCAAGGGATCAAAATGGCTGAATCAAGGAACAAAAGACAGGTTTACTCACTAATCCACCTCATGCTTGCATGTAAGAATGAGGTGTCAAGTTCTCACTCTCCCTACACAAGGTGGCTGGTTCACACACTAACACATGGAGTCCACTAGCATCCAGCTAAATCCACTAACATACAGCTGATCCCACTAACTTTTGATTAACTTAATTAACAGCCATTACACTAAATAAATCTTCATTTGCTAGTTAATCATACAAAGTACAATTCAGCAACTACAATACTTTATTTTGCTTTAATTAAGTCCCGCACTTCACTTTCTCACTTAGGTCCAAGGCTGTAAACCCTAATTATCATGCACATTATTACACCAGTGACACTCAATTCTTCTAGGGTGATTTTCGGGGTGTTACAACTCTCCCCCACTTAAGGAATTTCGTCCGCGAAATTTCCCTTATCTATACATGTTATGATTCTTACCCCATGCAATATGCAAGACACTAACTTTAACAATCACAACTATATCTTAACTCATACCGAGTATCTCGTCTTGCCCTCTCTTATCCGCTTCCATAGTCAAAGCATACACTTTCCCTCTCGATACATTAGGTCCTTCCACTGTTTCTGAAACTATGCCCGGTCGTTGTCCGGCTTGACCAGTTCTATTCCCGGTTATACCTCTTCTTTCACCCGTAGGGTTTGATACACTATCTCTTCCTGATTGCATAGTCAAATTCTCTTGCGCTTGTGGACATCTTGCAACCATATGTTCAGAGCTCCCACACTTAAAACAAGCTCCTGTGAGCTTTCGACATACTCCCCAATGAGACCGCCCACAATGCTCACATAGCTCCGGGATACTTCCCGTGCTTGGTGGAACTTTAAACCGAACTTCAGATACTCGAGTTCGCTTACTTGACTTGTCTCGGTTTACTGCTTTTGGAGTTGCATCTTGTACGCCTTTGTTATCCTTTGCCCAACTATACCCATGTCCACGGTCTTGTGTCTTTCTCTTTTGATTCTTTCTTTAAACTATCTCAGATTTCTCTACCTTCAATGCAGCGTGTACCAATTGATAGTAACTAACTGTTTGCATTGATGTCGTAGCTGCCAACAACCCCTTAATCATCTCATCCAAGCCCTCTTCAAATTGTTGACACTTAAACTCATCCGTCCTTAGGTCTTTAGGCACATATTTAATGAGACGACAAAATTCTTTATCATATTCTGCTACACTCATACTTCCTTGCTTCAGACTCACAAATTCTCTCCACTTAGCCTCTCGATAAGCTTTGGTAACATATTTCTTTTCGAATTCTTGCAGAAAGAATTCCCAAGTCAATTATGTAGGTCGTTGCGGATCCCTCAATACCAATTTCCACCAATCATATGCTGGTCCTTGTAACAAAGACACAGCACATTCCACTCGTTGCTCTTGAGGACAATGCACTTCTTGTAGCACTCGATCTATTTTCTCTATCCAATACTCAGCTATGTCCGACTCATCCATTGAGGTTCCCTTAAACTCTTCTGCCCCTCTTTTCCTAATCAAATCTGAAGGAGGTTTGGGGGCCGTCATCCTATCAATCATTCGCATAAACCCTTGCATTAACATGGCATTTTCTTGCATAAGAGGTGGATTTGCATCCCTGTTTGGTGGAGGCTCAGGTACAAACTGATTTCGGTTAGCTCTACCCGGGTTAACACTTCCGGTTGTTTCACCTATTTCTTCACTAGGATCAGTTTCCATGTTATGCTACAAAACGAACACACAATTTCTGCATTATGGCCACACTTTAGACAGACTCTAAACAATTCTATTCACTATGACTTCTATAGTCCAGAACCGCCTAAACCTATGCTCTGATACCACAACTTGTGACACCCCAATGCCCCCTGGAAGGACAAGGGAGCGCTACACAGCACTATCATGCAATTATCTTATTAACTTTCCTTACATTTTAACATTACCATTTCTTATAATTCATGCATACCACTACACTTATAATTTTATCGGATGTTCTTCACTATATGCTATTACAAGTTACTAGCTTCACTACTATACGTTACATATAACACTATACATATACAAAAGAATAGCTTTTACAAAATGGAGCTCCAAATAAAAAACTATACACTTGAAGAGACACTTCACGCTCCTATGGTGGCTTGCAGTACTTCTTCAAAAACTCGACTCCGATTCACAACCTACACGGGAGACAAGCACCCGTGCTAATCGATAACGCTTAGTGGGGATGTACAAACAGGTACTAACACAATAATCACAAAGCATTACATAATAGAGAGCATGCTTAACACATATGGCATATGATGTACACTCACTAGATCAATATTACGCTATCATGTGAATACGCTGTAACTCATGTTAATCACAAGTCATAAGCTATCTATAACATGCTTTAAATCGCTATTCACTTACCATGTTCAATATTCACTTCACCAAGTCAATGAGGAACAATAAGTCACTATCATTCAATATCCATGTACACTGCTCATTAGTCACTACACTAAGCCAATTGTAGGCTCATTGCATTATTTCTAATTCAATAGCATGGCATAAATATCACATTATCATCAAGAACAATAATTCCAACACATATTTATCATGAACACATACAATATTCTTGTTATTCATTAATAGCCTGTATAGTCTTAGTAATGGATACGGGACACTGATCAATAACATTAGAGACCGAGGCCTCGAACACTATATCACTAAAGACAGAAGTCTCGATCGCTATATCACAAAATACCCATCGGTATCAATCACTAGACACCTGTCGGTATCAATCACTAGACACCCGTCGGTATCAATCACTAGACACCTGTCAGTATCAATCACTAGACACCCGTCGGTATCAATCACTAGCAGCCGCAAATCACTAGCCCTTCATAAGCATGCTTATTTATCCACGACTCGACTACAGGCTTATTACTTTATTCACACACTACGCATTCATTCTCATGGCATTATTCATTCGCATATTAAATTCATTCGCATGATTTGATTCTCCTCACATGTTCATAATTCGCATGATAATGCAATCAAGCTTAGCTAGGCTATCATGCATTTGTAATTCACATTGTCACATGTTCGCATGATGATGCATTCAAGCTTAGTTAGGCTATCATGCATCTCTAATTCACATAATCACATGTTCGTATGATGATGCATTCAAGCTTAGTTAGGCTATCATGCATCTCTAATTCACATAATCACCCTAGTTGTATGCACATAAACTTCATTTATCATTGATATAATGCTCGTACAATAAGGCTCCTAGTTATAGATAAGATTGCACAATTTATACATTCATATGCAATAGGGTTACATTGCCAAGACAGAGGGGTCACGGTCACAATCAATCTGGTTGTCACCGTGACATACTGAATCCCCAAAACAGAATGTAGTTTGTGATAGGTCACGGTCACAATCAATCTGATTGTCACCGTGACTTATGACCAACTCATGGGCATAATGCATGTCTGGGGTATGTCACGGTCACAATGAGTTTGATTGTCACCGTGACATACTGCACTTCAAAACAGAATGCTCATTTTGATGCCTCACGGTCACAACCAATTTGGTTATCACCGTGACGCATGCCAAATTTCCACTTCACAGCTGTGTTTTACCAAGACACAGCTGTGCTTTTTCTCATACTTGGCATTCTTGCATTCACATGCTTGGGCAACCCTCTTCACCACACAAGCATACTTTACCTCTTCATTTACATGTCATGATACACAATCAATTTGAGCATGCCAATAAATATTACAAATCACTAGATGCCATTAACACTAATATCACTACAATAATCACTTTACACTTGTTCACTATCCAATTCAATATCAATAACAAAATCAGTATCACATCTCATTTACAAGAACTTCAAACACACTAATCACATCAAAACACAACAAATCCCTAACCTCTTGGAGCACTCCCTTACTCTTCTATATCACTTTCTCCTTCCCTTTTCCAGCTCTACCTGGCTCTTCAACTCATAACACATAAGCACACAACACATTTAAGTCCATTAGGCTTTACCCATAACAATTATGAAGCAAATAGAAAGATATGAAGAAGATGAACTCAACATCAATATACCTTTTCTAGACAATAATGCACAATCTTCTATCTATCATTATCTACCCTTTGGTCTCCATGGTCAAAGAGAACAAATGAAAGAAGAGCAAAAAGGAAGAATGAACTCATGAGAGAGTGAGGGCCGGATCAAGGGATCAAAATGGCTGAATCAAGGAACAAAAGACAGGTTTACTCACTAATCCACCTCATGCTTGCATGTAAGAATGAGGTGTCAAGTTCTCACTCTCCCTACACAAGGTGGCTGGTTCACACACTAACACATGGAGTCCACTAGCATCCAGCTAAATCCACTAACATACAGCTGATCCCACTAACTTTTGATTAACTTAATTAACAGCCATTACACTAAATAAATCTTCATTTGCTAGTTAATCATACAAAGTACAATTCAGCAACTACAATACTTTATTTTCCTTCAACTAAGTCCCGCACTTCACTTTCTCACTTAGGTCCAAGGCTGTAAACCCTAATTATCATGCACATTATTACACCAGTGACACTCAATTCTTCTAGGGTGATTTTCGGGGTGTTACATGCTTAGAGTAAGGAAAATGAAGAAGAAGAAGAGGGTGATGAGAAGAAAAGAAAGAAACGTAAATCTGAATTTCCTTTCTTTCATTCCCTTTTCTTTTTCCTTTCTTTGCCCTAAGTATGTGTCCAATTCTAATTGGTGAAGCTAACCACTCACACCCAAACTAACATGCATTACACACACCCAAAGTAATCTCACTTAAATGCACCCTACAATGTACACAAACATGTCCCAAATAAAAACACCCTATTATGGTATGCTCAAGTGCACACAATTATTTCTCAATTAATTAACACACTAATGCAATTTATGCACCCACATACTAACAAAACCCCAAAAATATACATTTTACTAAAATACCCTTATGAAATGCCGAACACATGTGAATGCTTACACATACAGACAGACAGACAGGCTCATTCTACTAGGGGGCAAATGGGGTGTGACAACTCTCCCCTACTAAATAAGAATTTCGTCCTCGAAATTCTCACCTAAACTGAATAACTGCGGATACTGAGCTCTCATCGAATCCTCTGGTTCCCAAGTCACTTCTTCGACTCCATGATGGATCCACAAAACTTTAACCAAAGGAATCTGCTTATTTCTCAACTGCCTCACCTCTCGGGCTAGAATAGCTCGCGGTTCCTCATCATAAGAGAAGTCCGGCTGAACCTGGATATCCTGAACTGACAGAACATGTGAAGGATCTGATCTGTACCGACGAAGCATCGAAACATGGAACACATCGTGCAACTTTGCTAACTCCATCGGTAGCGCCAATCTATAGGCTACAGGTCCTACCTTAGCCAAAATCTCATAAGGTCCAATGAAACGAGGACTAAGCTTGCCTTTCTTACCAAACCGAAGCACTTTCCTCCAAGGTGAAACCTTAAGGAAAACCATGTCCCCGATCTCAAAATGCACATCTTTCCTTTTTAAATTGGCATAAGACTTCTGTCGATCCTTTGCTGCCTTCAAATTCCGCTGCACTACTCTGATCTTCTCTTCAGTATCTCTAACCAAGTCTGGTCCAATCACTGATCTCTCAGATAGCTCGGTCCAACAAACCGGAGTCCTACACTGACGACCATACAAAGCCTCATATGGTGCCATACCGATGCTCGACTGAAAACTATTGTTGTAGGCAAACTCCATCAACGATACATATCTGTCCCAACTACCCGGAAAGTCCAAAGCACAAGCCCTCATCATATCCTCCAGAATCTGAATGACTCGCTCTGACTGACCATCGGTCTGAGGATGAAACGCGGTACTGAAGTTCAACCTAGTGCCCAAAGCTCTCTGCAACTCCTTCCAAAACTTGGAAGTAAACCTCGGATCTCGATCTGACACTATGGATAAAGGCACACCATGCAACCGAACTATCTCATCCACATAGATACTGGCCAATCTGTCCATAGAGTAGTCTACTCTAACTGGCAGAAAGTGAGCTGACTTCGTAAGCCGATCCACTATAACCCAAACTGAATCATGTTTCCTCTGAGTCAAAGGCAAACCAGAAACGAAGTCCATGGCGATATCATCCCATTTCCACTCAGGAATGGATAAAGGCGTAAGCAATCCCGAAGGAACCTGATGCTCGGCCTTTACCTGCTGACAAGTCAAGCACTTGGAAACAAAATCTACAATGTCTCTCTTCATACCGGACCACCAAAAGAATTGCTTCATGTCTCGATACATCTTCTCACTGCACGGATGCATATTAAAGACTGTACTATGCGCCTCACTCATAAGCTGTCTCCTCAAATCCTCAGATTCTGGCACACACAGGCGATCTCTGAACATAAGTACCTCATTCTGAACTGAGAACTCTGACTGCTTACCCGATCTAACCTCATGCACAATCTGCTGAAGCCTCTGGTCATCTCTCTGAGCATCCACAATACTCTATCTCAAGGTAGGCTTCACACGCAACTGAGCAAGCAAAGCTCTATCAGAACCAAATCTCCATCTGAATCGCCTCAAGAACAAGGCTGAAACTGATTTCTGACTCAAAGCATCGGCGACTACATTAGCCTTACCAGGATGGTAATCCACAATGCAGTCGTAGTCCTTAAATAACTCAAGCCAACGTCGCTGTCTCATGTTCAACTCTCTCTGTGAAAGGAAGTACTTCAAGCTTTTGTGGTCCGAAAAGATCCTACACTTTTCCCCATACAGATAATGACGCCAAATCTTCAAAGCAAAGATTACGGTTGCCAACTCAAGATCATGTGTCGGATAGTTCCTCTCATGTGGCTTTAACTGACGAGAAGCATAAGCCACGACCTTACCTTCCTGCATCAGCACACATCCAAGACCAACACCCGAAGCATCACTGTAAATGACAAACTCTTTACCCGAGATGGGTTGAGTAAGAATAGGAGCCTCAACAAGCAATTGCTTTAACCGATCAAAACAAGCCTGGCATCTATCTGACCACTCAAATCTGACTCCTTTCCTCAATAATCTAGTCATCGGAGCAGCAATCACAGAAAATCCTTTAACAAAGCGACGGTAGTAACCTGCTAAACCAAGGAAACTCCTCACTTCCTGAACATTTCTAGGCGCTTTCCAATCAACTATCGCCTCAATCTTGGCTGGATCTACCTGAATACCTCTAGCTGAAACAATGTGACCCAAGAATGACACTTCTCGAAGCCAGAAATCACACTTGCTAAGCTTAGCAAACAACTGATGCTCTCTCAACGTCTGTAGAACTAATCGGAGATGTTCCTCATGCTCACTCTCATCCTTGGAATACGCCAAGATGTCATCAATGAACACTACTACAAATCGATCTAAGTATGGCCTAAACACACAATTCATCAGATCCATAAAAGCCGCTGGAGCATTAGTCAAACCAAACGGCATCACAAGAAACTCATAGTGGCCATACCTAGTCCGAAATGCAGTCTTAACCACATCCGCATCCTGAACTCGAAGTTGGTAGTACCCTGATCAAAGATCTATCTTGGAGAAAACACCCGCACCTCGAAGCTGATTAAACAAATCTTCAATCCTAGGCAATGGATACTTATTCTTCACTGTAACTTTATTAATCTGCCTGTAGTCAATACACATTCGCAATGATCCATCTTTCTTCTTGACAAACAGAACTGGAGCTCCCCATGGAGATATGCTCGGTCTAATAAACCCCTTATCCAATAACTCTTGTAGCTGAGATTTAAGTTCCCTCAACTCTACAGGAGCCATCCGATAAGGTGCTCTCGAAATAGGTGCAGTACCTGGCATAATCTCAATGGAAAACTCAACCTCTCTCTCAGGAGGCAACCCAGGCAACTCGCTCGGGAACACATCACTAAACTCCCGCACTACAGGAATGTCCTCAATCTGAACCTGATCCCTCTTGGAATCTAACACAACTGCTAGAAAATCCTCACAACCTTTCCTGATAAATCTCTTAACTTGCATTGCAGAAATAACATTATTCACAGAACTAGCACCCAAACCTTTCAAAAACACAAGAGACTGACTTCTATCCCGAAGTACAACTGTCTTCCTATGGCAATCAACTACAGCCCGATGCTTACCCAACCAGTCCATACCCAGAATCAAATCAAACTCTCTGAAAGGCAACTCAATCAGATCCACTGGAAGCACAACTCCCTCAACTATCAGAGGACAACTTCTAAAGACTCTACTCACACTGACACTATGCCCTAATGGACTGGTCACACAAATCTCATAATCTAACTGATCAACCGAATGCAATTTATCAACAATTTTATCTGTGCACAAATATGAGTGTGTGGAACCAGGATCAATTAGAGCATATAACTCAGTGTCATGGAGTAGGAACTTACCAGTAATAACATCAAGCGCATCCTGCTCATCTCTGGCTCTCATGGCATAGGCTCTAACGGCACCCTGAGGAGGACGCTCAACAGTCTCAGAAGCAGCTCCATCTCTATGCCGACCACCTCGACCTCTACCTCGGCCTCTACCATGGCTAGCCTGAGAAGCATTCGAACCAACCCTACTAGCTCCTCCCTGAGGTCCTGAATCCTCAATCGACTGGGGACAACTAGCCACACGGTGCTCAGTGCTCCCACATCTAAAACATCCACCAGTGAGCCACCTACACTCACCCCGGTGAGCCTTGCTGCAATTCGCGCAAATAGGTATGGCATCAGATCTACCTCCCCTACCAGAACCTGACACAGCTGCAGAACCCTGTCTTCTGCCTCTAGAAGCCAGACCAGAAGATGACTCGTCCTGTGGGTTCCTAGATCTCTTACCCGTTGAAGATCCTCCACGAGAAGAGTTCCTCCTCTGAGCTCTCTCTCTCAACATAGTCTCTGATAACTCAGCTCTCACAGCAGCCTCTACAATCTGATAATAACTGATCCCAGGTATGCACATCAAAGAAATCAAAGCAATCTTCAAAGACTCATTTAACCCCGCTTCGAAATGCTTGCATTTAAAGTCATCAGTCATAACTCCACGTGGGGCATAGCGAGATAACCTATTGAACTCTTTCTCATACTCTGCTACAGACAAAGTCCTCTGCTTCAAACTCAAAAACTGCGCCCATCTCGCATCTCTATAAGTCTGAGTGATGTACTTCTTTATAAACTCACCCTCAAAGAACTCCCAAGAAATCGGATCCAGTAGCTGAGGATGCTTACAAACCAATTCCCACCATTCAAATGCAGACCCTTGCAGAAGAACTAGTGCACACTCTGCCTGCTGATCGGGAGGACACCGAATCTCTCTCAAAGCACGCTTTACTTTATCTAACCATCTCTCAGCCAACTCAGATTCGTTCTGTGACACCCCCTAACCACCTGTAGAGATTCACTATACTGGCTATGGAGTGTTACAACACAACCACATGCGCATCAAACAGTTTTACAAACAAAGTTCAGGTTAAACAAATTTCTTACAAAAGCTATATATATAGGTCTGAAATTCCATGCATAACATTACAAAATGCATAATGTTTTACAATAGTTTCGCTTTACAAATACAACTCTTACATTTATTACAATATGACCTATAACTATAACGATTCCTATGTGTTGGCTGTTGGCGATGCAGAACCATCTTCACATAAACTATCATCAGATACCTGCATGGACAAAACATCCATGCTAAGCAATAATCACTTAGTGGGGATCAACAAAAGATGGATAAACACTCATGCTGTTTATTAATATCAATCACATACCCAAGCAATAATCACTTATACATATAGTACATTTTAACAACATCAATGGCACACTCATCAGAAACTACTCATAAGTAACCATCCAAATTCACACACAAATATTTGTTTGCTTAATATGGTATTTACTCAGTTATTCATTTGGATTCTATAAGTCTTAATATTACTATAATCACTCACTTATATACAACTTTATTCAATTTCCAATAGTACCACATACACATTAATTAATGTAAAGCTTACTGTTATTTACTTGTGATTTGAACATAGCATTCAAGATACCACATATTATACTCATAATGTATTAGCTTACATTATACAATATCAGCTATCAACACCATCACCCATTTAATACATATCCGCATCAATTATAGTCACAAACCATATAGTACATGACATTTATGGCAGGTTAAGGTACATAACAACTTGCATGCAGATTATTCATATACTCTTATGTCAATAAGCATATTGCATTGCTTAAATCAATGGATATGCACTTAATCATATTTTGGCATTCTCTTAATGTTATTTCAGCAATTTATAGCTTGATTTATACAAATATTGATGCTCATACACATATATTCATCCTAATGAGTCATACCCATATAACTGTATCGCATGACAATTATAACATATCACATTCACATCCTCACTAGCATAATGCTCAGCTCATGGTCACAATGTCATTATTATTGTTATTATTATAAGCTTCGCCTGCAACTCAAGACGCGGATAACGGGTATCGCATCGGTATCTCTCAGATACCGGTAATCTCATCGAGACTACTTTTTCACATTAGCACCTTCTGGTGCTTCATATCACATTAGTACCTTCTGGTACCTTTCATCATTCCACATATAACACAATCCAGTAAGGATATTCGCATTGTGATTCCCATGGAATCTGACACATTTAACGCATGGGGCTGCAGCACTTGACCCTACAGGCATGCCTAACTATCCACTACTTGACTCGCAGGCTTAAGTTGTTAAACATGTTTTTCAGTTCACATTGATCACTTTTCACATCTCGTACATATCTCGTATGTTGATAGCTAACATCACATTCGCTTTACACATTCACATTAGCACATAGCTAAACATTTCACTTGCATATTCAGTATGCTTTCAAATTCAATCTTCACATTTAATATTCACATAACTGATCATATTCAGAAATCACCATGTTTGTATGCATTTACAGATCACTTAACACACATACAATACTTACTCATGTTGTCTTTCATTTCAGCTCAAAGCCTTGCCATTTGAATGGCCAAACACATTAGGATCATATTGCCAAAACAGGGTGGGTCACGGTCACAATGAATTCCATTGTCACCGTGACATATTGAAGTCCAAAACAGAATGCAAGCTGGGGGCATGTCACGGTCACAATGAATTCCGTTGTCACCGTGACATATTCCCAACTCTCGGCAGAATGCTACTTGAGGGTATGTCACGGTCACAATGAATCCCATTGTCACCGTGACATATTATCACTTTGCAAAACAGAATGCTCCCATGGGTACCTCACTGTCACAATGAAGTTCATTGTCACCGTGACATACCAAAATCCATTAGGCAGAATTGAACTCAAGCATACCTCACGGTCACAATGGATTTCATTGTCACCGTGACCTATGCAAAAACACCATAACATGGTTATGTTTTTCAGTCCATTTCTTCCTTCTCATTAAGACTTCAAATCTCATTCTCACTTTTGGCAATTAACCCAAATACATCAACCACATGATCAATTAGCACATACCTGATTTTCCCTTCTTGACATTGGCATTCATTTATAACACAAATGTCACACCCCAACCTATACCAAGGAGACTTCCATACAGATTGGAGGAGAGGCCTCCCTGGATAGATAGGAATGTCACACCCCACTAGTACAACATGCAAACATTACATATATAGAGCGATATATCGGAAATAATTAAAACTTCAATACAGAGAAGAATGATTTTGAACAAAATGTATACTTTATTAATATACCAAAAGAAAGTCTTTACATATTACATCAGATTACAAAAAGAAACAATTTACGAAGCCCAATATATATACTGTTCAAAAGGGCTAACAAAACATTACATCTATTACAAAATAGAGGAAAGCCTATACTGTAGAACACCCAATCTCTAGTTGTGTTGGCCTTCCCGATGCGACACGCCCAGAATACGCGTACCAAAACCTTCCACACCTGCACGGATAAACACCCGTGCTAAGCGAAATCGCTTAGTGGGGAAAACACACAATGCATGACCGTCACCCACAGTGACGGTAACAGAAAACGCATGAAAACAATACAATTATGAGCATATAATCATATATAGTTAATTCAGACGTTAGCATTCTCATCCAAAGATTCTTGTACAAAATACAATGACACCTGCTTAATCATAATGAGTGGATAACGAGTACTTATAGATACTTGAAAAGTATCGATATCGTCACATATACATATAGATACCCGAAGGCATCAAATCATTCTTTTTATTTTGTTTTCAAATCGTTTTTACGTGGAATCTTAAGAAAGATTCAAACAGAGGGATCACGAGGATCCATTCGTGGGACCTGATCAGGGTCCAAGTCGTACATATAGCTGCAGCGGCACATAACTCTATTAGGCATGCCTAACTATCCACTTATTCGACATTAGCAGGCTATACCAAATCTTGTCAAATTAACATACATATTATTCATTTAATTAGATATTCAAGGCTTTACATCACAAAACACATGCAAAAGAAACCAAGTCTTTAAGCAAAACGGAGAAGAAATCAAATTTGGAAGTCACGTCTGTCGCGCTCGCGACGACTGTCGCGCTCGCGACAGAAGCCAAGCTACACTTCCCCGCCTCGTCTCGCGATCGCGAGAGATCTCGTGGTCACGAGAGGATGTAGGGATTTCTCTTCTGTCGCGCTCGCGAAGCTTGTCGCGCTCGCGACAGAAGAGAACCTCGCACAAGCTCGGAGCTCGAGCACTCTGTCGCGGTCGCGACAATTGTCGCGCTCGTGACAGAGAGCTCCCTCGAGTTCTTTGGCGCGACACTTCTCGCGCCGGCGCGAGGGTTGAAACCTCCGCATTCTGTCGCGCTCGCGACAGACACGGGTTTTTCAACTCTTACGCCCAAAATCTGCAGAATTCTCACACAATTCACATCCAAACTTCCAAAATTGATTCCAAACCTCACAATTCAGCAGTACACTCATCCACAACTCATAGTATGATTAAAACCCAGCTTTACCATAATTTATCTCGATTAAATCAAATCAAATACATGCCCAATTCCAAGAAATCCCAAAACAGCAAATTCTACAACACTAACAACCATTCACATGATCTCTCACAAATCATTCAACAATATTCATTCTCAAGCATCTCATATCATGCTTAAATATAGTTCAAATTACAAAAAAAAACACATCTTACAGCTCAAATCAAAGACAAATCACAATTATCATTAAAAGTCAAACATTCCCAAACCTTCTCTCCTTAGCTCCTAATCGCGAGCTCCGCTTCCGCTAGCGATTCCTTTTCCTTTGTCAGGTCTAGGAGCCTCCTCTGAACCATAATCCCATAACAATCAAAATCAAATCTAAAGCAACCCACAAATAAATACATACAAATCAAAACCTAGAGAAGAGGAAGAAGAAGAAATCTATAACCCCAACTCACCTTAGAACTTTAAATCCACAAGCTAAGCAATTCAATCTACTCAAGGGAAAGAAAAAGGGAGCAAGATCGGGCAAAGAAGAAGAAGAACGAAGAAGAAGAAAGAAGAAAAGGAGAATGGCGTGAGGAAGAGAAGGAGAACGGGAAATTGAAAGGGAAAGGCTGATTTCTCTCTCCTCACCTAACCCATAAATGCTCACTTATCTCCTTTGCCACTTGTCAACATCTCCATAAGACACATGCCATCTACACATTCTACCCCCATACTTGCCTATACACACTAAGCTAACTCCTATTCATACATTTACTACTATACACTCATATGTACACTAAGGTTTCCTTATTCACACTTAACTTCTATACACTCCCATATACTATATCCTAACTCCTCTTCTCAAACTAATATTCATAAATTAATAAATAAACCAATTTAACACACACAGGCAACACATAAAATACACACATTCCGACACAGACAGGCTCAAACTACTGGGGTGGTTTTGGGGTGTTACAACAAATCATAATCATATTCATTATATACATAGTATACATATTCGCATTCAAAACTATAGCATTCGCATTCATGATTTATCATATTCGCATTCATGATTATTCACATTCGCACTCATGGTGATACGCATTCTCATTTATTATACATTGCTCTCATATAATTTTACACATTAACATACATGACTCATCATGCTTAAAAGACTCATAACTCATACATATTTATATGCATTAGCATACATAGTTCATCATGCTTAAAATACTCATTTTATAATGATAATTATGTATTGGACAAGTCATGGGAACTCGTGGTGAAGTTAGGGCGCATTTCGGGAAGAAAAATACCCTAAATAGACAAAACAGGGAGTGGTCACGGTGGCAATGGATTGGTTGTGACCGTGACATACTAATTTAAGCAAAACAGAAGCTAACCTTCAACACTGGTTCACACCACAATTTTTTACAGTGCAAACGGATGTCTTACACTCAATTTTAGGCAAGGGTCTCTTCTTAACATTTCTTCATCTATGTCTTATCTTTCAAATGGGACAATTTTCAGGTCAATTGAATTTATAATGAAGGAGTTATGGTCAAAATAACACAACTGGTTCCAGAAACCCTCCTACAGAATTTTATCTACGGTTATGGTAAATTTTAAAGACCTTAGAGTCCTCAACTCGACAGAGCTATTTCTAGGACATTTAAAGACACGGATCATATGGTTCTAATCCAATTGGTTTCACCCCTTTTAGAATTGTAAACCTCAACTTACACTATAAACAACTCACGGGGGTCAGTATAGGCTTCAAAGACAGATTAACACAATTAATAGTTAGAGCTGATTCATATATTGTGCTAATTCCATGGTTCAATACTCATCTCTTATCAATACACATTCAAATACACTTCTATCAAGGTTCATAATCATGCTCAATTCTAGAAATCACATATTCAATATCAATAACACATTTAAACTAAACAGCCATCACATACACTTGAGCAAAATTAACACATAACACATATATATCCCAAACCTCTTGGAGCACTCCTTCCTTTACTCTTCTATATCACTTTCTCTTTCCCCTTTCCAGCTCTACTTGGCCCTTCAACTCAAATGCATATATAACACATACAAATTCATGAGCCTATACCCATATTTTAACCATCAAAATCAGAATTAGAAGAAGATGGAGGAGATACACTACATACTACATACCTTTCTAGTCAATACCCTTCTTCTCAACTATCACTATCCACCCTTTGGACTCCATGATCAAAGAACAATTAAAAGAGATAGACAAAAGGAAGGTAAACTTTTTGAGAGAGAGAGGGCCGGATCAAAGGATCTAAATGACTGAATCAAGGAACAAAAGACAGGTTTACTCACTAATCCACCTCATGCTTGCATGTAAGTGTGAGGTGTCAAGTTCTCACTCTCCCTACACAAGGTGGCTAGCTCACACACTAACACATGGAGTCCACTAACATCCAACTAAATCCACTAACATACAGCTGATCCCACTAACTTTTGATTAACTTAATTAACAACCATTACACTAATTAATCTTCATTTACTAGTTAATCATGCAAAGTGCAATTCAGCCACTACAATACTTTATTTTTCTTCAATTAAGTCCCTCATTCCACTTTTTCACTTAAGTCCAATTCTGTAAACCCTAATTATCAAGCACACTATTACACTAATGACACTCAATTCTTCTAGGGTGATTTTCGGTGTGTTACAACTCTCCCCCACTTAAGGAATTTCGTCCGCGAAATTCAAACCCGATCCAATAATAGAGGATACTTAAATTTTATCTATCGAGGCACTTCCAGAAAACAGTATCACCATTCAGAAACTCAGATGCATATACTTTATATTAGCCACTAATGCTTTTACTATCTTACAGCATAATTCCTGAACGCATTACTTTCATGGAATACGCATGCTTTACTCATGCTATTCATTCTTCATTCTGAAATCCTATTAGCGTTCACTTATATAATCTTCACCAATCACCCCCTCCTTTTAACTTTAATTACTTATACTATATACTTTCGTTGACAAACACTTATCTCTTTTTCAATAATTCCCTTCTCAACACTAAATTTTATATGTACATCCTGTCAGCTTTTCTCTTCGAATGAGTCACATACACAATGTTTTTCACACATGATCAAGGGATGCGAATGATTATATGATGTTATATGTATGCAAGATGATGCAATAATGTAGTTAATGCAATATTAATGCACTGTTCCCATCCCCATGTTTTTACATGCTCATGTTCAGATGATTTCATTGAGATAGCTGACAGGCGTACAAAATATCACCAGTTTATCTTATTCTCCACATCATTCTAGATTCTAAAATTATCCATACCCAGAATTAATTCAAATTCATGGGGTAGCACTTCAATCAAACTATCAGATAACTCTTTACATTACATCGCTTAGTAACAGTTCCCAGGTGCATACTCACATCTACACTGTGTCCCAAAGGACCAATCACATACGCATCACAATTAAGATAATCGATACACACTTTAACACATGAATCTCGAGAACTATCTCTTCCAGAAATCTCTTTTATTGCTTCAAGAGAAGAATCTTTCGTCATTCGAAAGAAATAAAGACATTCGCATCCAGCCAACACACACTATACACATTTCTATACTACTCTAGCCCAGAAAAGACTAAACCTATGCTCTGATACCACTAACTGTGACACCCCCTAACCACCTGTAGAGATTCACTATACTGGCTATGGAGTGTTACAACACAACCACATGCGCATCAAACAGTTTTACAAACAAAGTTCAGGTTAAACAAATTTCTTACAAAAGCTATATATATAGGTCTGAAATTCCATGCATAACATTACAAAATGCATAATGTTTTACAATAGTTTCGCTTTACAAATACAACTCTTACATTTATCACAATATGACCTATAACTATAACGATTCCTATGTGTTGGCTGTTGGCGATGCAGAACCATCTTCACATAAACTATCCTCAGATACCTGCATGGACAAAACATCCATGCTAAGCGATAATCGCTTAGTGGGGATCAACAAAAGATGGATAAACACTCATGCTGTTTATTAATATCAATCACATACCCAAGCAATAATCACTTATACATATAGTACATTTTAACAACATCAATGGCACACTCATCAGAAATTACTCATAAGTAACCATCCAAATTCACACACAAATATTTGTTTGCTTAATATGGTATTTACTCAGTTATTCATTTGGATTCTATAAGTCTTAATATTACTAGAATCACTCACTTATATACAGCTTTATTCAATTTCCAATAGTACCACATACACATTAATTAATGTAAAGCTTACTGTTATTTACTTGTGATTTGAACATAGCATTCAAGATACCACATATTATACTCATAATGTATTAGCTTACATTATACAATATCAGCTATCAACACCATCACCCATTTAATACAAATCCGCATCAATTATAGTCACAAACCATATAGTACATGACATTTATGGCAGGTTAAGGTACATAACAACTTGCATGCAGATTATTCATATACTTTTATGTCAATAAGCATATTGCATTGCTTAAATCAATGGATATGCACTTAATCATATTTTGGCATTCTCTTAATGTTATTTCAGCAATTTATAGCTTGATTTATACAAATATTGATGCTCATACACATATATTCTTCCTAATGAGTCATACCCATATAACTGTATCGCATGACAATTATAACATATCACATTCACATTGTAACACCCCCGCCGTCGCCCCCGTTGGAAAGGCACCGGCGGGCGCGCCACAGCACGACACTCACTCGCGACGCGACGGAACAAACAAACAAACAACGGAAGCATTCACATTGCTAAGAGAGAAATCATAGAAAATATACCACATTGCCATTAAAATAGAATTTAAAACTATACACAAAAGCTCACAAGATTTCCTTAAAGATTCATTACAAAAATTTACATAAGCCATTAACAAGAGAGTACATATACAAAACGAATTACAGAAGAAGACAAAATAAATAACTCGACTCCTACGTGGCCAGCCTGCAGATGCGCGACACGAGCAACTCCCAAAAATCCTTCACGCCACCTGCACGGGATAAAAGCCCGTGCTAAGCGATAACGCTTAGTGGGGAGAAACAAACACAACAGAGCACTATACACGAAAACATGCACTAATATTCATAAAACAATAAGAATCAGAGTACAGATATATAAATATATAATCAGGATAATAGTACATAGCACTGAATCAATACACTACTCAGAGTCACACAATAATCAGAACACTTCGCTAAGCCAATACCAAACAGTTCACACAATAGCCTGAAATCAATGGTGGAGGATACGGGAACACGGCACGGGAGACCGAAGCCTCAAAAACATTTTAATACCCGAAGGTAGCACGAGAGACCGGAGTCTCAAAACAAAACTTTTTATCACGACACGAAAATGACCATCTCGGAGGTCGACCGCTTCGCCCAAACGGGGCGGACAGAACAGCTGTAAACTAACCCTTCTTAAGCATGCTTAATTATCCTATACCTTGACACTTCAGGCTCGACAACACACTCTCACATAACATTAGACAAACAAGACAATGTTCAAATGTAACCCTTTCATAAAAGCTGATCAACTGACAGATGCCAAAAGATGAATACAAAACCCAGAAAACATGGTATCACGTGCTAAAAATCATAAATAAACATTCATAAAACATGCATAACAGAAAGGATTTTATTGCAAAACAGGGTAGGTCACGGTGGTAATCAGATTGGTTGCCACCGTGACATACCAGAGATCCTTGGCAGAAAGCAAGTCTGGGGTACCTCACGGTGGTAACTAAAAGGGTTGTCACCGTGACATACCAATCAGTCAGACAGAATCAAAAGTTTGGCTACCTCACGGTGGTAACACGATTGGTTGCCACCGTGACATACCAAAACAGCCCGACAGAATCAAAAGGTTGGATACCTCACGGTGGTAACCAGATTGGTTGCCACCGTGACCCATGCCCAGATGGGATTCCACAGGGCAATCTCCAGGTCTTTCAAGCCAAAATCTCACAACCTTCACTTCAATCAAGCAATTTCACACTCCAATAACAATAGGAACTCAATCCAAACATCAAGTATCATATCAACAATAAATCTCACTCATGAATTCTAAGAGTAACATCACTATATACAAGCATAAAATGAGTTCTACACACCACATAAAAAACCCAACCAAATACCAAGCCATGGCATATAAACTAAACCATATAAACATAACACAGTCAACAATGTCCAGAATATCTCATAAACACAATAATTTCACATACATTCACAATTAGGCAAAAGCCCAAACCAACACTCAAGAATACACTCCCAAACCTGGAAAACGAAGCTTCAACCGAACTCCTCACGAATCCACTATATCCTTGCCCTTGCTCTTCCTTCTCTCTTCCGATTCTTGCACAAAAACCCAGCCACAAACACTCAAATCAGACCCAAACACAATCAAAATCAGAAATCCAAGAACAAGAAACAAATACGAGACCCCAAACCGAACTCAACCACTTACCTTCAACACTTCCAGCTCACACCTTCAAGGATCCCACCCAAAACTCCAAGAAAACACAAGCAAAGAGAGATGAGAGAAGAAGAATGAAAGCAAGAGAGAGGGGAGGACGGGAAAAATGAGAAAGAAAAGGGGAATTTGAGATAGCTTCCACGGGAATCCTCACCCAAATCTGCCCCTCTCATCCTCTCTCCTACTCTCATTAATTTCTCACCAACCTCTTGCCACATGTCACAATCCTAGAGCATCCATCCATCATCTTAACATTACCACTTAAGGTACCATACACTAACCACACACACAAGTCCAATCCACACAAATATCTTCCATGTACCAAACCCTCACTCACACCTTAATAAAAACCTTATGTCCACTTACACCCTACAACCCTACGCCACAAGCACACACTAAACTTCCTTCTAATCAAAAACTCAATTACTCAAATACCCTTATTTATCCGACTTAAAGCACAGATTCCGACCAGGCCCTATTTGGGTTGTTACACACATCCTCACTAGCATAATGCTCAGCTCATGGTCACAATGTCATTATTATTGTTATTATTATAAGCTTCGCCTGCAACTCAAGACGCGGATAACGGGTATCGCATCGGTATCTCTCAGATACCAGTAATCTCATCGAGACTACTTTTTCACATTAGCACCTTCTGGTGCTTCATATCACATTAGTACCTTCTGGTACCTTTCATCATTCCACATATAACACAATCCAGTAAGGATATTCGCATTGTGATTCCCATGGAATCAGACACATTTAACGCATGGGGCTGCAGCACTTGACCCTACAGGCATGCCTAACTATCCACTACTTGACTCGCAGGCTTAAGTTGTTAAACATGTTTTTCAGTTCACATTGATCACTTTTCACATCTCGTACATATCTCGTATGTTGATAGCTAACATCACATTCGCTTTACACATTCACATTAGCACATAGCTAAACATTTCACTTGCATATTCAGTATGCTTTCAAATTCAATCTTCACATTTAATATTCACATAACTGATCATATTCAGAAATCACCATGTTTGTATGCATTTACAGATCACTTAACACACATACAATACTTACTCATGTTGTCTTTCATTTCAGCTCAAGGCCTTGCCATTTGAATGGCCAAACACATTAGGATCATATTGCCAAAACAGGGTGGGTCACGGTCACAATGAATTCCATTGTCACCGTGACATATTGAAGTCCAAAACAGAATGCAAGCTGGGGGCATGTCACGGTCACAATGAATTCCGTTGTCACCGTGACATATTCCCAACTCTCGGCAGAATGCAACTTGAGGGTATGTCACGGTCACAATGAATCCCATTGTCACCGTGACATATTCTCACTTTGCAAAACAGAATGCTCCCATGGGTACCTCACGGTCACAATGAAGTTCATTGTCACCGTGACATACCAAAATCCATTAGGCAGAATTGAACTCAAGCATACCTCACGATCACAATGGATTTCATTATCACCGTGACCTATGCAAAAACACCATAACATGGTTATGTTTTTCAGTCCATTTCTTCCTTCTCATTAAGACTTCAAATCTCATTCTCACTTTTGGCAATTAACCCAAATACATCAACCACATGATCAATTAGCACATACCTGATTTTCCCTTCTTGACATTGGCATTCATTTATAACACAAATCATAATCATATTCATTATACACATAGTATACATATTCGCATTCAAAACTATAGCATTCGCATTCATGATTTATCATATTCGCATTCATGATTATTCACATTCGCACTCATGGTGATACGCATTCTCATTTATTATACATTGCTCTCATATAATTTTACACATTAACATACATGACTCATCATGCTTAAAAGACTCATAACTCATACATATTTATATGCATTAGCATACATAGTTCATCATGCTTAAAATACTCATTTTATAATGATAATTATGTATTGGACAAGTCATGGGAACTCGTGGTGAAGTTAGGGCGCATTTCGGGAAGAAAAATACCCTAAATAGACAAAACAAGGAGTGGTCACGGTGGCAATGGATTGGTTGTGACCGTGACATACTAATTTAAGCAAAACAGAAGCTAACCTTCAACACTGGTTCACACCACAATTTTGTACAGTGAAAACGGATGTCTTACACTCAATTTTAGGCAAGGGTCTCTTCTTAACATTTCTTCATCTATGTCTTATCTTTCAAATGGGACAATTTTCAGGTCAATTGAATTTATAATGAAGGAGTTATGGTCAAAATAACACAACTGGTTCCAGAAACCCTTCTACAGAATTTTATCTACGGTTATGGTAAATTTTAAAGACCTTAGAGTCCTCAACTCGACAGAGCTATTTCTAGGACATTTAAAGACACGGATCATATGGTTCTAATCCAATTGGTTTCACCCCTTTTGGAATTGTAAAACTCAACTTACACTATAAAAAACTCACGGGGGTCAGTATAGGCTTCAAAGACAGATTAACACAATTAATAGTTAGAGCTGATTCATATATTGTGCTAATTCCATGGTTCAATACTCATCTCTTATCAATACACATTCAAATACACTTCTATCAAGGTTCATAATCATGCTCAATTCTAGAAATCACATATTCAATATCAATAACACATTTAAACTAAACAACCATCACATACACTTGAGCAAAATTAACACATAACACATATATATCCCAAACCTCTTGGAGCACTCCTTCCTTTACTCTTCTATATCACTTTCTCTTTCCCCTTTCCAGCTCTACTTGGCCCTTCAACTCAAATGCATATATAACACATACAAATTCATGAGCCTATACCCATATTTTAACCATCAAAATCAGAATTAGAAGAAGATGGAGGAGATACACTACATACTACATACCTTTCTAGTCAATACCCTTCTTCTCAACTATCACTATCCACCCTTTGGACTCCATGATCAAAGAACAATTAAAAGAGATAGACAAAAGGAAGGTAAACTTTTTGAGAGAGAGAGGGCCGGATCAAAGGATCTAAATGACTGAATCAAGGAACAAAAGACAGGTTTACTCACTAATCCACCTCATGCTTGCATGTAAGTGTGAGGTGTCAAGTTCTCACTCTCCCTACACAAGGTGGCTAGCTCACACACTAACACATGGAGTCCGCTAACATCCAACTAAATCCACTAACATACAGCTGATCCAACTAACTTTTGATTAACTTAATTAACAACCATTACACTAATTAATCTTCATTTACTAGTTAATCATGCAAAGTGCAATTCAGCCACTACAATACTTTATTTTTCTTCAATTAAGTCCCTCATTCCACTTTTTCACTTAAGTCCAATTCTGTAAACCCTAATTATCAAGCACACTATTACACTAATGACACTCAATTCTTCTAGGGTGATTTTCGGGGTGTTACACGTTTAAACCAGTGCCATAAAAATCTTTAACTCCTGCCCTTCTCAAATTTTCCATGGGTGCTCTAGGAGCAGTCACTCTCTCCAAAACCCTAGCCATGTCCTGATGCAGTCTGAACATAGCCTCAAAGGGCATGGCTGCGGCCTCGGGCTGGACCCTAGCATGCTGAGCCGACACAGTAACAAAAATAGACGGATCGACAGCTGGAGGATTCACACTCTCGGCGGATTCCTCAAGTGATCCACGAAAAGAATTAGAAGCCATCTAAGCAAACAAGAAACAACCGCATCAGCCAACACAGATCTAGACACATACACATCTAAGAAACTCAGAACAATCACAACAACACCCAGAAACGCCTAAACCTATGCTCTGATACCACAAACTGTAACACCCCCTTCCCATACGTAGGCGATCCCATCCGATAAGGAGTGAGATGCCGTATGAGTCAAGGTGTCACCAAACACTAGCAAAGCAAAAACATACATTCAGAAATACAGAATAATTAAAAACTTTACATGCAAAAAGCAAAAGCTGATCATGCATTACTATAATAAACTATTACAATAATGATCTGATCAACTAGCTGATACAAAATAATATTACATGTCCAAAATATAATTACAAAACCGGAAGCTGATACATGAGAGTTCTATACAAAAAGAATCATCAACTATACAAAAGGAGCCCTACACTAAAAACTTCTTGTGTTGGCTTGATGACGGCGACTCTCGAATCAAACTCCTTCCGCACCTGCACGGGTAAAAACACCGTGCTAAGCGATAAACGCTCAGTGGGGAAACACAAATAAATAATGGACGGCCATTCACAATGGTCGTCAAGGCAATTCACATTCACAAGGACAATATGCAAAGGCTAAACATAATCCATATAAACATGCTCATATAATAAAGCCATACAATCAGTATTTCATAATCATATTCATTCAGAAATAATCCGACATACATTACATCGATATACTCATTCAGGTAATCCATTTATAGCCAAATCAGATCAGAGCAGTTCAAATAAACATTCAAAGAACACCTGCTGACTCTAGGTAGTGAATAACGAGTGTACAGACAGTACTTTTCGGGTACGAGCCGATTACAGACAGTACATTACGGGTACGAATCGATTAAACCATTATACTTTAACTTTCACAGATATTTTCAAAAGGGACCTTAAACAAGATCCAATGCAGAAAAGGGTTCGCGAGGAACCAAACGGGGACCTGATCGAGGTCCAAATAGAACTATGGGCTGCAGCTAACAGACTCTATTAGGCATGCCTAACTATCCACTTACTTGACTCTAGCAGGCTATGCGTCACTCAAATCAAATAACAGAATATCGTGTACAAACATCAGAAAAATCATGGTATTACGCATATCGAAGCATTTAAAAGTATGACATGTATCACACAGCAGTAAAGTCCATTCAGAAGAAATACCAAATTCATTTCTGAGTTAAAAACTGGGAAATTTCGAAAAAACGGGCTGAACGGAGAAACGGGCGAGGTTGGCTGGTCACGAGGCGTGACTGGCCTCCTCACCAGACAGATCACGAGACGTGACCGAGGGTCATGCCTCGTGACTTGCTTGTCCCTCGCAGATCACGTTGCGTGATCTCGCAGATCACGCAACGTCTCTTGCCGGTCACGCGACGTGACTGAGGGTCACGTCCCGTGACTGGCTTCTTCTTCAGCTGGTCATGCGACTTGCCTTCTCTCTAAGGCTGGTCACGAGGCGTGACGGGGAGTCACGTCTCGTGACTGGCCTCATTTAAGCTGGTCACGAGCTGTGGCAGGCAGCCACAACTCGTGACCGGCCTCAAGCTGGCAGGTCACGAGGCGTGACCTGAGGTCACGTCTCGTGACTTGCCTCTCTTATTGGCGAGTCACGCGACAAAGGGAATTTCAACAGTAATCGATTTCCAGATTTTCCCAGAACACAAAAATCAATTCAAATTTGATTCAAAACCAATAAAACCTGTTCTTACCTTCCAGAAATCATCTCAAACAATATAGGCAACATTTATACAACTCAATTCAACATTTAAACAACTAAATCAATTCAAGAATAATAGTATTCAAACTTCTCAAGAACAAGAACCCTAGAAAATTTACAGTAACTTAAAATCACACAAATCACAATCAATTGTTCGCAAACCTGGAATCTAAGCTTCTAACACTTAGTCCCACTGCTCTCAGCAACCTCCTTGCCTTTGGGATCGCGAGGAGCCTCAACTAAACACAAATATCCAACATGCAAAACCCTAAGTTAAACCTAAGCTCAAGGAAGAAGAAGAAGATGAGGTAAATGGAAAGAAAGTTAAGGAAATGCAGTGACTTACCAACAAAAGATGCAAAGAGAGATTAACTCCACCAATTCCAACTTGAATCCACACCACAATGCTTAGAGTAAGGAAAATGAAGAAGAAGAAGAGGGTTATGAGAAGAAAAGAAAGAAACGTAAATCTGAATTTCCTTTCTTTCATTCCCTTTTCTTTTTCCTTTCTTTGCCCTAAGTATGTGTCCAATTCTAATTGGTAAAGCTAACCACTCACACCCAAACTAACATGCATTACACACACCCAAAGTAATCTCACTTAAATGCACCCTACAATGGTATGAGCAAATGTACACAAACATGTCCCAACTAAAAACACCCTAATATGGTATGCTCAAGTGCACACAATTATTTCTCAATTAATTAACACACTAATGCAATTTATGCACCCACATACTAACAAA
Organism: Excoecaria cochinchinensis; assembly: GCA_947683425.1. Lineage (NCBI taxonomy): Eukaryota > Viridiplantae > Streptophyta > Magnoliopsida > Malpighiales > Euphorbiaceae > Excoecaria > Excoecaria cochinchinensis. Next base: position 1,995,162 of record CANTUQ010000067.1, on the reverse strand, counting down.
ACCCCAAAAACATACATTTTACTAAAATACCCTTATGAAATGCCGAACACATGTGAATGCTTACACATACAGACAGACAGACAGGCTCATTCTACTAGGGGGCAAATGGGGTGTGACATTTCCTCTTCATTTCCATCACCCGATTCCTCCACCGGGTTAGATACTCATGAAAGGACTCTCCTTCTCTCTGCTGTAACAGTTCCAGGTCCTTCAGGGTTACCTCCATTCTTGTACTACAATCATATTGCCTCAAAAATTCTTCCGTCAATAAATCCCAGTCTTCCTTAGTTCGGCGATCGAGCCCATGATACCAATCCACCGCCGGGCTCGTCAAGCTCAAGCAAAAGTACTCAATTTCTGCTTCCTCGTCAAAGTGGTGCCTTTCATCACCAATGAGTACTGCTTTATATGTGCTAGGGGATCAGAAGTACCGTCAAACTTTGGCACGTCCGGCATCTTAAAGTTCATTGAGACTAGATCTTCTCCTTCTAACTCCTTATCCTCAAGATTCACTCCTTGGCCTTTCGTCAACATCCTTGTCATAGCTTCAAATCTCTCTTCCACCTTCCTCCAGATGGCGTCTTCAATTTGAGGGGCTTTCCCTTTCTCAGTCATACATTCCTCATATTCCTCGTCTTCCCAATCATCATCCAGCCTTGGGACAGGTCTTCCCCTATGTGCCTCCGAAGTAGTAGCTCTTAGGTTCACGAGTGGCGGCCGCGTTTCATCTTGTGGGTCCTCTCTGACCTCTTCCCTTTTATTATTTCTCACAGGAGGAGGCTGTGGGTTTTATGGGGCTGCTTGTTGACCCATTACGGCTATCATTGCCAACATCCGGTTCTCAAACTCTTCCAATCTTCGGCCCACTTCCTCTGCTATCATTGCCCGGGTGGCCTCTATCCCTCTTGGTGAGTTTGCCATTTCTTCGGGTACAGAAAACTGATCTGAAGTGGCGTAACTGGTCTCAGAAGAATTGTCCGGATACTCTATCCTTTCTAGTAACTCGAAAAACGGATTCCTGCATAGCCGTCCCCGGGACCCTCTTGTCCACCTAGGCGAATCTATGATGGCTGAAAAACACAGGGGTCAGGATGATGCATGATTGTGCAAAAAATAATGCATGATCGTGCTATGCAACACTCACAAGCCACATGCAAGCACATAGGTCCTTCCAACCTTATTACTCCCGCACACGAGGTCATAGTCTCTTTCCTAGGTGGGATTGGCCCATGGGTCAATCTGGGGACCCGATGAACGCGTATGGTGCACGGTGAAAATTCGGCAGCATAACCTCTCCTAACTAATGCACAAGTGGATGGGTTATGATCGTTATGTATTTAGGCAATCCGAATAAGGCGTCCTGGGCCTATCGGGGCATGAAAGCCTTTGATTAGGTGACCAGTCGAACTGTCAGGGTTTGTCCAATACATAATGATCCATACAGCAAGCATCGTATTAAGGTTCATACCACTTAGGGGAAGTAATTATTTCCATTTACATGAGCTTTAGTCAAAGGGTGGTGTTACTTTAGGGCTACCCAAGCATGGTCCCTGCCAACGGGTCTAGCTCATCACGAGCGTAACGATCGATCGGATCACCATTTCATATACCATGATGGTACGAGGCTTGGGCTGGTGATTATCCTTAACACTTCCCTAAATTAAGTGAAAATAGGGTCGTGCTTCGAGAACGCACCGGGGCTAAAAGAGGGACCAAACTAGCATAGATCTAAGGCTCTAATAAGATGCTATGCAGTTTTTGAAAGAAGATGAAATTTTTAAACTAAAACTCTATTATAATTTTTAATCAAGGTACTTTCAAATTGAAGTCTCGAGTATATCCCCAGTGGAGTCGCCACTGTGACGCGCGCCGAACTTCGCGTCCTCCCGAAAGCCCACTTCAGGGCGATCGAGAAAGGTTCATAAAACTTGTAAGGTATTTACAAGTGCGTCTATTTTGGGCAACAATGAGGTTTCTTAGAGTCGCCACCCAATAGAACATTGGAAAGGGTCGTCTAGCCTTATCGAGCCTAAGACGGCGTATACATATCCATTTTGAGCTAGCCAGAGGGATCTTGGAGGCCTCATCCTCTACTCCCCTAGAGCCTAGGATTGTGTATTTAAGCCTTTTGGTAGGACTCAAGAGGTGTCTTGGAAGTCCTAGACCTCTCGCCTCTTTGAGTCCCAAAGACCAGAGTGAGTTCGGGACTTCTCATTTATTCGTACTTTGATTAATTTTACAATTATGTTTTGAATTTATTATTTCACCAACTTTCCACACGATGCATTTTATTAAAGGCGCGATCATTCATATCCAAAGCAGTAAATAGAAGCAAAAATCAAGATAAAGTGTTCAAAATAAATTACAATAACACTAGGAGCGGAATACAACTCCCATCTATAAAAATGCGATACATGCATAAAACGGGATATTTATTAGAATGAGGACTTTGGTCCTACCATGCACATTTATTAAAAAGTGGTTTTTATGAATTATCAATTTAATTGACTGAAATGGGACATTGGTCCACCATTTTTGGGAAAATCTCTAGGTTTAATCGTTAGAAAGCTTTTGGTCCTTTTTACCTTAACGACGTTAAAACCATTTCCATAACAACATAAATAAAAGGTAAAGGTAAAAATATGAACCCGAATCGAGATCCTCAGGATGGCACAACCACCATCTCTCACAACTCCAACTTCCAATGGTCAGAAAAGAACTCACAAGGATAAACATGTTAGCCAAACGTGAATAAAAATAAAAATAAAGATGAGAAAATTCTAACAGAAATAAGTTAAGAGATAAGATTTTATGAGATGAAAAAATTAGAATTTTGCCTAGGGAAGGCTACCAGGATCGTGCCAGCGGCCGTCCCTAGTGAGGGGAAAACAAATTAAAGAACCTCTTAAATCTTTTGTAAAAAGGGGATAATAAAGTATATATAGAAATCAATGTAAATCAAATTAAATTATACAAATGTTAATCCAGAATGTTTACCCTCGGATTTTACCTTTTAGGGTGGATGTTGAATGATTTTGTCCCCGTGTGCCTCGCAAGGATCAAAAGAAGAATCAGATCAAAGAAAGAAAATTTATGTTATTCTTTCCTTGAAAATTTGATAGCAATCGTGTGTTCGAATTAGTTATATTGATGGAAATGACTGAATTTCGTCACCTCAATTTGACTTAATTCGTAAGAAAAATTTGAAGAAATCAATTAATTAGAAGAAGTTTTATCAAAATAAAACTCTACAGATGAATAGAGATTTATATACTTTTTGTGTAATTTGCTCACAGAAAAACCTTTTCTCTAAAAAGCGATTTTTTTTCCAAAAAATATTTGATAACCTTTTTTCTAAATAAAATTTCTCTAAAATTTCCCTCTCTTTTTCCAAATTCCCCAAATTTTCTCACCCCTAAAATTGAAATTTTATCCTTTATTTATAGGGTTTTATGAGATAATTAAGATAAACCTCTATCTAAAGTTTGAATTTTAAAAGGACTTTAAAATTCAAGTTTTAGATAAATTCTATCCTCATTTTGAAAAGAAAAGAGATTAAATGTCCCTAATAAGGGCAAATGCGGGAAAATGACTAGGGACGGGGGCACGATCCTAGGGACGGGCGTCCCTAGATTGCCATGGGTCCGTCCCTACTACGCCTAGGGACGGGTATCACCCCCAAGTAGGGACGGACGTCCCTACAAAGACGGGATGCCCGTCTGTGGAGCAAAACTCCCAATTTTACCCAAATTTTGTAAAATTTATCCAACTCTTTCAAAACTCCATGCTATAGAAAAAGATTTTAATCCTTGCGAGACCGAAAGACAAAAACCTCCGAATTTCATCTCCTTACTCGAAAATCGACGTTGATCTCTTCATCGGGTAACTCTGATCTGGACTGCCTCAAGACCCGGTGTCTACAATAGCCCATACAATTAGATCCTAACTCCCTACACTCACACATACTCAATTAGAACCCCCAAATAATGAATATTAGTAAACTTAATTTAACAAACCACACATGCTCAAAATTAAATACACACAATTCACACACATGCAGGCTCAATCTACTAGGGCGGATACGAGGTGTTACAGTTAGGATATATATGTGTCGCTCATGGAGTTTGCCTACAATAATAGTTATCAGTCGAGCATCGGAATGTCACCATTCAAAGCTCTTTATGGACGACAGTGTAGGACTCCGGTCTGTTGGACAAAATTGACCAAACATTCATTTGTTGGGCCAGATATAATCAGGGATACCGAAGAGAAGATTCGAGTAGTTTAGAAGAATCTGAAGGTAGCCAAGGATAGACAGAGGTCCTATGCTAATTTGAAGAGGAAGGACATTCGGTTTGAAGTTGGAGACAAGATGTTTCTTAAGGTATCACCATGGAGAAAAGTGTTGCATTTTGGCAAGAAGGGTAAGCTTAGTCCTAGATTTATCGGACCTTATGAAGTATTAGCAAAGGTTGGTAATGTAGCCTATAAATTGGCCTTACCTATAGAATTGGCTAAGCTGCATGATGTTTTCCATGTATTTATGCTTTACTGTTACCGATCGGATCCATCGCATGGGTTATCGGTTCAGGATATAAGAATTCAGCCATATTATTTTTTTGATGAGGAACCGAAAGCCATTATTGCTTGGGAAGTGCGACAATTGAGGAGTAAACAAGTTCCTCTGGTTAAGGTGTTATAGCAGCATCATGGAGTTAAAGAAGCGACTTGGGAACCAAAGTCAGTGATGAGGTCTCAGTATCCTCAGTTGTTCAATTCAGGTAAGAATTTCGAGGACGAAATTCTTATTAGTAGGGGAGACTTGTAACACCCCATTTCCCACCCTACTAGTTTAAGCCTTATTATATGTGGATGTGTCTGTGTATTTTTGGCATGTGTTATTTTAATTTGGGATATATGCACGTTTATTGGGCTTTGTTAGAGTGTAATAGTATGATTTGAATTAGTGTGTGAGTTAGTGTGGCTAGACTTGTGTGTAGTGTGATAGATGGTTATAGGGTGTGAATGGTTAAATTCCACCAGTGGGTTGATGCCATGTGGCAACTGAGGGAGGCTATATAAGCCAAGGAGAGCGAAAGAGAGGCAGCTGTCCCATGCCCCTCTCCCGTTCTCTTCTCCCCTCACGCCATTTCTTCTTCTTCTTCCTATTTGTTCTTCTTAATTCCTCTTCTTGCGGCCTCAATATTTGGTGGGATTTAGTAATTCTTGGGTCTATTTGGTAATTGTTAGTTAGTTCTCTTTTTATTCTTCATCTTTCCTTTGATTTTGCTAGTGTATGTTTATAGTTGGGGTTTTTGAGTTTTGTGTGATTGTGAATGTTCTTGATTAGAAGTGCCTCCTAGAGAACCTAAGGGTAAGGAGAAGGCTTGTGGAAGTAGAGCCCCTTGATTAGGAGTAAAGGATACCAAGGTTTGGGAAATTATGATTTTGTTGCATATTTTGATTGTTTGGTTTTGGTTTGATTTTATGGAAATTAGGAAGTTAAAGTTGGGTATTTTTGCTTAAATGTTATGTTGTTTTGAGTAATTTGTGTTTAAATGCTTTAGAGGTGGAGTAATGAACCAAAATATGCATTTGAATGAAGTTTTAAAGTAAAATTTCTGGTTTGTTGACTTACAGATTTCTATTATGTTAATTGTTTGTTTTAAATGTGATTATTAGTATAAAAGTTCAGTTTTGTGTTGTTTTTGATGATTTGAATGTTTGATTTGAGTGTGTTGAAGTTTTGGATTGATTGGAGATTTTGGGTGAATTTTGGAGGAGTGGAAGTTCTGCAGATTTGCGGGAGATCTAGAAAATGCGACTCTGTCGCGAGCGCGATAGAGCTTGGTGATTCCAACATCTCGCAAGTGGCCGAGCTCTATTCTGCCAAGCTGCAGCAGCGCACATGATGTTGCGAGCGTGATAAAGCGCGTAGTGCCGAGCTAAGGCTAGGCAGCGCTATCGTGAGCCCGCACGCGAGTGCATGATTGCGATAACGATATCGGGCACGTTCTGTCGCAAGCGCAACGCATGTCGTGAGTGCGACAGAAGCCGATTTGTTCCTTTTCATACGAGTGCGACGCTCAGGGAGCTTTGCCCCTTTCGCGACCGTGACAGCCGTCGCGAGTCCTACACCTCCTGCTTTCAAAATGGATTTTTCCCTTTTGCTTTCGATATTCATTCTCCGAACGTGTGATGTTATTAGACTTATGCATGGATGATTTTATGAACAATATGAATATGATTTCATGAAAATTGCATGGCTTACAAAAGTTAAATTAGTGGATAGTTAGGCATGCCTAATAGAGTTCTGTAGCTGCATCCCCTATGTGTTCCAGAACCTAATCAGGTCCCTGTCACACCCCATAAGTGGCTTAATTTGAATTAGCAATTTTAATTGGACAATTAAGGACAAGTGGGTAATTTGCATGAGGAGAAGAGGATTTTATTGCAAGGTTTTAATAAAGATTTAAATTACAGATTTTTAGTTAATGAGTAAAGAGTAATTTGGCAAGGACTTTATGGGAATTGTTTGGATCTGATGGTAAAAGAGTATTAGTGGATTTGTGAACCGTGCATGTGTGCCAAGTGGAGAGTGAGTGTGTGCTTGTGGGGGAGAGAAAAGAAAGGTCTGAATGTTTTAGTTCCTGGAAACTAAAGACGTGAGGTTTTTTCTCTTTTGCTCTCTCTCACGTTAGCCATCCCTTCCCTCTCCATTTTCTGTTCTTTTTCTCATTTGCATGTGTGTTCTTCCATTATGGAGCTAGGGTTTGGGTTTGGTAGAAGCTTCAGAAGGTAAGTGGCTATCAGTTTTCGTGTGGTTCTTCTTCTTCTCCTTAAGGTTTATAGAGATTCTACTCTTGGGTTAATGATTATGGTTTTGATTTTATCTGTTTGCAAGCATCTGAAGATAAGAGGATAGAGAAGGGAAAAGGGAAGATTGTGGATTAAAAAGTGCAGTGGATATTTTTGGACTTCATCATCAGGTTTGGGAGTGTCTGCCTTTCTCAATTTCGGATCCTAGTTGTTGTTTGTTGTTAACGTTAACTATGTGTGTTCATTTATAAAAAAATGCATGAGAAATGTACTGTGTATACATAATTTAGTTAGAAAAGAATAACGTGAGTTGGTAAATGAGATGAATATGCATGAGTTTGAATGAGAAATCCTGATATGTTGACGTTCTCGTATTACCTCTGTTTGAATAGTAAAAATATGTTATTTGTATTATAATTGCTATAAATGTGCTCTGAAGACTTGAAGGTACGTGTTAGCATGACTTTTGCATGAAAAATGGTTTTTAGACAAATGGGGTTTGGAGTTTTGATGTACTCTGTTTTTACGTTTTCTGGGTTTTTACGTGTTCTGGAAATTTTGAGAAGGAGGAGCAAGTAGTGAGAGGAAGATCACGAGACGGGATGGAGCATCACGCCGTGACCTCCCTCCTTGGGAAGTCACGCGACGTGATGGAGCATCACGCCTCGTGACCTCTCCTCTTCCCTGCGTGTCACGAGACAAGATCTCGTGACCTCCCCCTCTCCTCTCAGGCGTCACGAGGCGTGACGGATGGTCACGACTCGTGACTGCCCCGTTCTTTGTGGCGCTCGCGAGAAATCAGCGTCACGAGATACCACTGCCTGGGTAACTCGTGACCAGCCTTCTTCCAGCTGCCTTGTTTTCTAAAAACCAAGTTTTAACTTCTGGTTTAAAGGATTTTTCTGTACATATCAAACGATTGGGTTTTAAAAATTTGATTTGTATTTTAATAATTGTTTAATTATGAGATTTGTGGTCATAATTAGTATTAATGTACATGATTTACATGTTTGTAATTTACATAAGTATGGATTATTTTTAATGTGAGTTATAGGTCCTTTTAACTTCTGTATTTAATGTTTATATTTACATGTTTCAAAATGTGATCAGTATACATGTATACATGGATGATAGATTAGTATTAATTTCAATTCTCATATTGATATTGGTGCTTGAATTGATGGTTTGTGTTTGTAAGCCTGAATAAGTCATAGTAGTGGATAAGTAAGCGCTTACTTAGGTCAGAGTGTGTGTGCAGCTGCTATATGATAAAAAGTTATACGTGGGTCCGTTTGGATCCTTGTTTCGATCCTGTATGGGTCTATATGGATATAATGCGAGACTTCGGTCTCTATATGAAAAGTACATGTTTGAGACTCATGTCTCTATATGCTTGGGATACTGTGTTCTATCAGTATCCATTTGACCGTATCCACTTCTAGAGAGTATTTTAGACTAATCAGGCTACATGTTAATATGTGTTGAATATGTTGAGATGTTTATTGACAGGTTTAAAAGTATATTGATGCACATGAATTCTTGTATGACTTTATGTTTGTACACCCCGTACAAGTGTACTTAGAATGATGAGATTTTAATAGTTAATTGTTTATTATTGTAAATATTATATATATATATTGTTTGTTTATTTTGTTCCTCCCCACTAAGCGTTATCGCTTAGCACGGGCTCTTTTCCCGTGCAGGTGGCGAGTTCGGTTTGGAGTCAGATATCTGCAGGTCGGCCACTAGAAGTCTTTTTGGATGAAGTTATTTTTGAGTCTTCCGCTGTTATTTTGTACATGGCTTGTTAATAGCAAAATGAATCTTTTGTAAAGGAACAATTATTTTTGTATATGTATTTGCTTACAAGCCCCTTTTTGTAAAACGATATTGATACGTTATATGTTGTAGGACTTGATATTATATGATCAAAAGTTTCTCTAAATTTTATTTGGTTTATTTACAAGTATGTACTTTGGATTCGTTTATATGTTTGTCCGCGTGACATTCCGGTATCCTTCCAACGGGGATAACGGGGTGTTACAGATTGGTATCAGAGCCCAGGTTTGGTGGTTCTGGGTTATGTTGTGATTGTTTGAGTGTAGAGTCAAGTCTATGCATGAGAGTCAGTTTTGTGTAGTGGCCTAATGCAGATGTCTTGTGTTGTGTAGTGTTTGTATGGAGTCGGATCCAAGTGAGTATATGGGCGACACCATGAGCAGTATCAATGTGGGTCGAAGAGAGAATCCAATCAGAGGAGGTGATCCAGTGGGTCAGGATAGGCATGAGCGGGAACCTGCACCAGCTGTGGGTGCAAACAGAGGAGTTGGTTTTGATCCAGCGTTAGTACAAGGGTTACTGCAAGTGGTTGATAGGTTGACTGCTCCTAAGGCTCCAACTGAGTTGTTAGGAAAGAGAGGAGCAGAAGACTTTCATGGGACTGCCTTGGATGAATCAGATGTGGCTGAGTTTTGGCTGAAGAGGGTAGGTAGGATTCTGCAAGAGATTAGATGTCCCACAGATTAGAGAGCTTCATGTGCAATATCGTTGCTTCAAGGATCAACATATGATTGGTGGGAACTTGTGATGAGGAATCCGCAACGACCAGCTGAACTGACTTGGGAATACTTCAAGCAAGAGTTTGAACAAAAGTATGTGACGAAGGCTTACCAAGAAGTGAAGTGGTGAGAGTTCATCAGTTTGAAGCAGCGGGGAATGACTGTGAGTGAGTATGATAAGGAATTCAACCGGTTGAGTAAGTATGTGCCCGAGCAGTTGTTGACAGATGAGTTCAGATGTAGGCACTTTCTAGAGGGACTGCGTGAGGTTTTTAGAGGTCCTTTGTCTGCGATGATTGTCTTGCAACCAGTGGGATATTATCAGCTTGTAGTAGCGGCAATGAAGTTAGAAGAATCTGAGGTGGTAAAGCAGAAGATGGCACAGAAGAGGAGAGCACCGGATGGGGGAGCTATGAGTACTAAGAAGTCTAGGGGTGCTCCAGTTGAACAAGGAAATAGAGGGTCTGTTCAGGTGCCTTCAGAAGTAGGAAGTGTGGCACCGCATGATAGCAAGGGAAATCGGGCACTGGAGTGTGAGCATTGTCATAGGTACCATTGGGGTACGTGTCGCAAGATTACCGGCGCGTGTTTTAAGTGTGGGAGTATGGAGCATCGGTTTGCATTTTTCCCTAATCGACAAGAGGACCAGAATCAGCAAGAAAGCAGAAGATCCAATGTCACTCGAAGTAATCGGGATGGAAGTAGAGCTCCGAGAGCACCATCAGAGACATTGCAACGACCTGGTGCTACGGAAGAACATAATCGGCATAGGGCATATGCTATGATTGCTGAAGATGCGACCGTTGCCGCAGGTCCTTCGGGTAAGTGTTTATATGTTAAGTTTTATTTCGTTTCGATTTTGGTATTTGAGATGTATTTGATAAGCGAGGAAATTTCGAGGATGAAATTTTCTTAAGGAGGAGAGAGTTGTCACACCCCATAAGTGGCTTAATTGGAATTAGCAATTTTAATTGGACAATTAAGGACAAGTGGGTAATTTGCATGAGGAGAAGAGGATTTTATTGCAAGGTTTTAATAAAGATTTAAATTACACATTTTTAGTTAGTGAGTAAAGAGTAATTTGGCAAGGACTTTATGGGAATTGTTTGGATCTGATGGTAAAAGAGTATTAGTGGATTTGTGAACCGTGCATGTGTGCCAAGTGGAGAGTGAGTGTGTGCTTGTGGGGGAGAGAAAAGAAAGGTCTGAATGTTTTAGTTCCTGGAAACTAAAGACGTGAGGTTTTTTCTCTTTTGCTCTCTCTCACGTTAGCCATCCCTTCCCTCTCCATTTTCTGTTCTTTTTCTCATTTGCATGTGTGTTCTTCCATTATTGAGCTAGGGTTTGGGTTTGGTAGAAGCTTCAGAAGGTAAGTGGCTGTCAGTTTTCGTGTGGTTCTTCTTCTTCTCCTTAAGGTTTATAGAGATTCTGTTCTTGGGTTAATGATTATGGTTTTGATTTTATCTGTTTGCAAGCATCTGAAGATAAGAGGATAGAGAAGGGAAAAGGGAAGATTGTGGATTAAAAAGTGCAGTGGATATTTTTGGACTTCATCATCAGGTTTGGGAGTGTCTGCCTTTCTCAATTTCGGATCCTAGTTGCTGTTTGTTGTTAACGTTAACTATGTGTGTTCATTTATAAAAAAATGCATGAGAAATGTACTGTGTATACATAATTTAGTTAGAAAAGAATAACGTGAGTTGGTAAATGAGATGAATATGCATGAGTTTGAATGAGAAATCCTGATATGTTGACGTTCTAGTATTACCTCTGTTTGAATAGTAAAAATATGTTATTTGTATTATAATTGCTATAAATGTGCTCTGAAGACTTGAAGGTACGTGTTAGCATGACTTTTGCATGAAAAATGGTTTTTAGACAAATGGGGTTTGGAGTTTTGATGTACTCTGTTTTTACGTTTTCTGGGTTTTTACGTGTTCTGGAAATTTTGAGAAGGAGGAGCAAGTAGTGAGAGGAAGATCACGAGACGTGATGGAGCATCACGCCGTGACCTCCCTCCTTGGGAAGTCACGCGACGTGATGGAGCATCACGCCTCGTGACCTCTCCTCTTCCCTGCGTGTCACGAGACAAGATCTCGTGACCTCCCCCTCTCCTCTCAGGCGTCACGAGGCGTGACGGATGGTCACGACTCGTGACTGCCCCGTTCTTCGTGGCGCTCGCGAGAAATCAGCGTCACGAGTTACCACTGCCTGGGTAACTAGTGACCAGCCTTCTTCCAGCTGCCTTGTTTTCTAAAAACCAAGTTTTAACTTCTGGTTTAAAGGGTTTTTCTGTACATATCAAACGATTGGGTTTTAAAAATTTGATTTGTATTTTAATAATTGTTTAATTATGAGATTTGTGGTCATAATTAGTATTAATGTACATGATTTACATGTTTATAATTTACATAAGTATGGATTATTTTTAATGTGAGTTATAGGTCCTTTTAACTTCTGTATTTAATGTTTATATTTACATGTTTCAAAATGTGATCAGTATACATGTATACATGGATGATAGATTAGTATTAATTTCAATTCTCATATTGATATTGGTGCTTGAATTGATGGTTTGTGTTTGTAAGCCTGAATAAGTCATAGTAGTGGATAAGTAAGCGCTTACTTAGGTCAGAGTGTGTGTGCAGCTGCTATATGATAAAACGTTATACGTGGGTCCGTTTGGATCCTTGTTTTGATCCTGTATGGGTCTATATGGATATAATGCGAGACTTTGGTCTCTATATGAAAAGTACATGTTTGAGACTCATGTCTCTATATGCTTGGGATACTGTGTTCTATCAGTATCCATTTGACCGTATCCACTTCTAGAGAGTATTTTAGACTAATCAGGCTACATGTTAATATGTGTTGAATATGTTGAGATGTTTATTGAAAGGTTTAAAAGTATATTGATGCACATGAATTCTTGTATGACTTTATGTTTGTACACCCCGTACAAGTGTACTTAGAATGATGAGATTTTAATAGTTAATTGTTTATTGTTGTAAATATTATATATATATATTGTTTGTTTGTTTTGTTCCTCCCCACTAAGCGTTATCGCTTAGCACGGGCTCTTTTCCCGTGCAGGTGGCGAGTTCGGTTTGGAGTCAGATATCTGCAGGTCGGCCACTAGAAGTCTTTTTGGATGAAGTTATTTTTGAGTCTTCCGCTGTTATTTTGTACATGGCTTGTTAATAGCAAAATGAATCTTTTGTAAAGGAACAATTATTTTTGTATATGTATTTGCTTACGAACCCCTTTTTGTAAAACGATATTGATACGTTATATGTTGTAGGACTTGATATTATATGATCAAAAGTTTCTCTAAATTTTATTTGGTTTATTTACAAGTATGTACTTTGGATTCGTTTATATGTTTGTCCGCGTGACATTCCGGTATCCTTCCAACGGGGATAACGGGGTGTTACAGTCCCCGTTTGAATCCTCGCGATCCTCAATGTGCTCGGATCTTGTTTAAGATCCTCCAATGTTAAAATGTTTTGAATGAGAAATGAAAGAAGTTGCTTTTCAATTTTACCCTCGGTTACCCTAATGTGTTCACTCGTTATCCTCTATTGTCAGTTTGCAGGCGTCTTGTTGTGATTATGTGCATATGAAATCAATATGATATATGGAATTAATGATGAGTTTTTTATTATAATTAATAATGGTTAAGCTATGATTTCGTTTTATGTAATTTTGAGCTTATGTTATCGCATGTGTTCTGCTTTTACGACCATTGTGAATGGCCATTCATAATATTGTGTGTTTTCCCCACTAAGCGTTATCACTTAGCACAGGTGTTTCATCCGTTCAGGTGCGGAAGGAGTTGAGTTTTTGGGAGATCTCTGCAGGTGCAGCCAACACAAAAGGATTGAAGTACTATAACTTAGTTTTGTATTTAGGATCTTTTTGTAATCTTTTGGGCTCTCTTATTGTAATTATTCTTTTGTAATGCTTCCGCTGTATACTCTTGGAAGATTGAATTTTGTAATATCAGTTTTGTTCAGAATATTTTGTAATGAACCTTTTGGATATCAATGAATGAATTTCTGAATTTTAAGCTTTAATTTTGCTGTTATTCATATATTTTGTATATGTATATTGTTTTGCTTTGTTCGGTGACACCCTTGTCCATACGGGTTCTCATTCCCTTCGCGGATGAGCTCTCTTATGTATGGGTAAGGGGTGTTACATACTGACTGCAAGGTAGCCATCGCTGACAACGGCCCTCTAATACTTTCTCTTAATCCATCTTTGAATTTTCGACACTTGAAGTCTTCAGTAAGCAGAACATCAGGTAAATACTTACTCAATCGAGTAAACTCTTTCTCATATTAACCAATTGTCATATTCTTTTGCTTTAGACTCACAAACTCCTTCTACTTTGCCTCTCTATAGGCCTTAGTCACATACTTCTCCTTGAATTCCTAAATAAAGAATTCCCAAGACAATTCCACCGGTCTTTGAGAATTTCTCATCACTAACTTCCACCAATCATATGTTGCACCCTACAGTAATAACGCTGCACAATCCACTCTATGGTTCTATGGGCAGTTAATCCCTTGGAGAATTCTTCCTATTCTCACTAGTCAAAACTCGGCTACGTCAGATTGGTCCAAAGAGGTACCACTGAACTCTTTTGCTCCTCTCTGTCTTATAAGATACGTTGGAGCTTTCAGAGCGGTCAGTCTATCTATCAGGTGCATCAACCCTTAAACCAAGATCCGATTGTCCTGTTTGGGACCTAACCCTTTCGCTCGAGGCTGCTCAAGCACAGGTAGACTACCTCCCGCTGGATTCACACTACCCATAGTCTCACCTATAGCCTCACTCGGGTTGGACTCCATCTACATTCTACAAAAGCAACATCTGCATTAGGCCACGACACTAGACAACTCACAACAACTACTCTATACTCTTAACATCTTATAGTCTTGGACCAAATAACCTAGGCTCTAATACCACTAAATGTAACACCCCAATACCCCTTGGGGCGATATCGAATCATTACGCTCAACAAAGAGACATATATACATATGATCAAACATAACTGCGGAAAAAAATATTAATAACTTAAATATACTTGCGTAAAGAAACTGTACATATTACAAAATGTCTTGTCCATAAATACATGATCGTTCTTCTATACATGTACACTACACTTTAAATACAAAATCTATATATTGTTCATTAGAAAAAGGTACAACTATATAAGAAAAACAAAAGACTTCAATAAGCTCCCAGTGGCCGGCAGATGAGCACTCTCTAATCCAATCCTGCAAACCTACATGGAAAAACACCCGTGCTAAGCGATAACGCTTAGTGGGCATAAACAAAGCCATAGACTTCAATTGAAGTTACAAGTAAAACACACACTGTATATCAATAGTCATGCACATCTCACACTAATATGAATTCTTTCATGCATATCATCTCTTACTCTGATAATTTCCATCACCATATCATACTCATGCAGTAGCAACATGTACGAGGGATAAATCATTCACTTTAACTTGTAAATATGCACTTTTACATATATCATATAACTTGCATTTCATGTAATACAAAATGAATATCAATTGTCCACTACATCTCATATACACTACTGAACATTCAATAGCCTAAAATCCATTAATGGTGGATATAGGTACTCTAAATACTTAATCTTAGTATCAATATGTAGAGTCCTAACTCAAATATGAATATGTAGGGTATTCAACAAATGGGCACAATAGTGCCACGCTAGCAGTTGCACTCTAACCCTTTATAAGCATGCTTATCAATCTACTACTATGACTCTTCAGGCTTGAGCAAATAACTTTATACACTGAACTATATTCTCAAGCATCACTGTAAGTCATGATTTATCATCTTAAATCATATATTAAACAAATAAATCATAGTCACACTCATACATATTGAATCATGTGGCCTTATTCATCTACTTTACATGCTCATACAACATATAATGCAATACTATACATATAATAGAGCAAAAACTTTACATATAAAATCCTGAGTAGTGTTGCGCTGATGACATTCATCGCGCCCGCGACAGAGCTAAAAAGTCTCGAACTGTCGTGCTCGCGGGAGTGTTGCACTCGCGACAGAATGCCCATTTGGCTTCTATCGCGACCACAATGAAGCTCGTGCTGGTAACTAGACACGACAAGGCGGACACTTGCCCTCGAAGCATTCTATCGTGCTCCAGAAGCCTAATTCAGTGCCAAAACTCAAACACACACACACACGCACATGCACAACTACACACACATCCACTTGAAAGAAAAAGACATGCAAGCAAACAAAGTGAACACACACCAATTTTACAACTTCGAACTGGATCTAAACTCTCAAATTCTTGGTCATTATCATGCCACCAATAACAAATCAAATATAATAACAGCTCAAAAACATGCATCAACCACAACACACACGATCCCAACCTCTAGAGCTGCTCGATCAAATCACTACTTCGGATTAAATCTTCTCCTTGCCCTTGTCTTGTCTCTTGTCCATAGCTTCCATGCACAAACAACCCGAAATAAACACTTAATCCACATTTTATACTTTAAATCAACAGAAAAATACAAGAAGAAGATCAAGACCTAACTTCAACCACTTACCACTTCAACCCTTTCACTTAAGTCTTAAAATACTCTTCAAACCAATCCAAGAATATCACTGAAAACAAGTCAACGGAGAGGGACACAAGCAGAAGAAGAAGGCCAAAGAAGAAGATCCAAAATGCAGAAAAATGTAGAGTAACCATAGAAAGAGAGGGAAGGAAAGGAAATTACCAACCACCCATATAAATGTCAGCAACTCACAATAAAGGCCAACCAACCATAATAACTCACTCCACCAAATATGTCTTAAGCTATGTGCCAAGCCCCCAAACCACCACTTGTCAATTCTTATAAATATGTCAACCTGCATTCTGTTGTGCCCGCGACAATTGTCGCGCTCACGACAGAACACGGATTCATCACTTTCTCCTAACCTCTTAAGCCAAATTACTCAATAGTCCCTCTAATCCATTTCTTTCCTTTTAAAATTTATTTTCTCTTGCAATCACATCCTCTAAATCCCGAATTCCATGTACAAACTAATATTTACTACTTTTGCTATACACATAACACTACAAATCCTACCAGGGTCCAAATCAAGGTGTTACATCAGGGATTACAAGAGGAGAAAGACATCAATGATCCTTAAGTTTCAACCTATAACACCCCCTACCCATACGTAGGAGAACTCATCCCGCGAAGGGATTGAGAACCAAAACGGGCAAGGGTGTCACCAAACATAATAAATACAAAAAAAAAAACAAATACATAATATATAGATTACAGCGAAAATTAAAACTTTCAAAGCTCAAAGATCATTCATTGATAACAATGGTTCATTACAAAATGTTCTGCACATAACTGATATTAAAAAAATTCTATCTTCCAAAATACATAGTGGAAGCATTAAAAAAGAATAAATACAATAAGAGAGCCCAAAAATTTACAAAAAGAACTTAGATATAAAACTAAGCTATAACACTTCAATCCTTCTGTGTTGGCTGGACCTACGGAGACTCTCCAAAAAACTCAACTCCTTCCGCACCTGCACGGATGAAACACCCGTGCTAAGCGATAATGCTTATTGGAGAAAACACACAATAATAGGAACGGCCATTCACAATGGCCGTTAAGGCAAAACACATACAACATGGCACATGCTTATAATCACATATACTGAATCATAGCTCGATCATTACCAAATATATTCAAAAGCTTATAATCAAATTCATAAATCATACTGATTTCACATGATCATAATCTCAACAAAAACAAAACAAAACGCCTGCTGACTGACAATAGCGGATAATGAGTGAACACATTGGGATACCCGAGGGTACAATCGAAAAGCAACATCTTTAATTTTCTCATTCAAAAACATTTTCACATTGGGGGATCTTAAACAAGATCCGAACACAATAAGGATCGTGAGGACCTAAACGGGGACCTGATCAGGGTCTAAAACACATTGGGACTGCAGCTACAGAACTCTATTTGGCATGCCTAACTATCCACTAATTTTACTCTTGTAGGCCATGCATAAATCATCCAATCATATTCACACTGTTCATAAAATCATCCCTGCATAAGTTTAATAACATCACAAGTTCGAAAAATAAATATCGAAAGTGCAAAAGAAATCCCGTTTGAAAAGCAGGAGCTATCGTGCTCGCGACAGGGGCAAAGCTCCCTGAGTGCCGAGCTCGTGATAAGCCTTGCGCTCAGGCACAAAAAATAGATCAGCTTCTGTTACGCTCGCGGTAGAACGCGCCCAATGTCGCTATCGCGATATCGCACTCTCGCGATAACGCCGCCTAGCTCAGCTCGGCATTATGCGCTCTGTCGCGCTCGAGATAGCACATGTGATGCTGCAGCTCGATAGAACAGAGCTCAGCCTACCACGAGAGCTGGAATCCCCGAGCTCTATCGCGCTCGTGACAGAGTCGCATTTTCCAATTCTCTAGCAATTCTGCAGAAATTAACACTTCAAAAAATCCACCCAAACCTCCAATTGACTTAAAACTTCAACACAATTCAAATCAAACTACCAAAACACCTTAAATAGCATAAAACCCATGTTTTATACCAATCATCACAATTAAAACATACAATTAACACAATCAAATTCATGAATAACCAAACCAGCATTTTTGCTCCAAAAACTCATTCAATTCACACTTTGGTTCAATAATTCACAATCAAGGCATTCCAACTCAAATTAATCAAAACCTATAACATTTAAACAAAATTAAACAACTTTAACCTCATAATTATCCAGAAAATCAACTCAAACTAAACAATCAAATTATACACCAAAATCATAAATTTCCCAAACCTTGATCTCCTTTGCTCCTAATCAATGAGCTCTTCTTCCACTTGCCTTCTCCTTACCCTTAGGTTCTTAAGGAGGAATTTCTGAGCAATCAAAACCCAAGACACACAAAATTCAAAATCCTAACCCAAGAACACATACTAACAAAAATCAAAGGAAAAGAGGAGGAAGAAGAAAGCCCAACTAAAACTTACCAAATAACTCTTGAGTTGATTAATTTCCACTAACACCCACTTGAACCAAAACTAGGGCACAAAAGAGGAAGAAGAAAGAAGAGAGGAATGACAGGAAGAGGGCAGACGGGAGAGGGCTGTAATCTTGGCTCTCTGTAATGGCCGAAATACCGGTCTAAAAGTATCAGTAAATAATTTTAGTGTTCGTATAATATTCGCAGTGTTGAACAGTGTAGGGAGTGAGTTACCCAGTGTCAAAGTTTAGTATTAAGTGTGTTAATATTATAGTAATTCCGGGTCAGGTGACATCGGGGTGGCTATACAACGAACCCGGCTGTCCGGCGCTCGAAAAATTTTTATTTTGTAAAAATGATCTGTGGGCTGTAAGGAGTCTAGTGGTGAAATCAGAACTGAAAACAGAGTTAAATTGACCTCCGAAAGTCATTCTGAAGTTGTCCTCCGGTTGAATTTAATTTGAATCGGGATTTGACCAAGGTTTGACCAAGGGGTTATAAATAGTAAATAAGGCCTAGTGGAAGTTGAGTGTGTAGAATAAGACAATAGAAGTGTTATCTTGGAATTTTGACAGTTTTAGAGTTGTATTTTACGGTAGAAGAAAAATTGATCAAATTAGACCGGTTTAGGTGAACTGAGGCCCAAATGGACTCTGATTGAGCTAAAAATCTGCAGAAAGCCTATTTTTGATGTTTTAAGATCAATGGAATTGGTTGGAAGTGAAAATAATGATAAAAACATATAGATGTTTTGGAAAAGTGCAATTGAACCGAAAAACCAAAATTTTGGTTTAAATCGGTTGGACCACCTTGGTTGGACCGGTTTGGTTCATTTATGGACTATATAAAGGAAGGACAGGCCATATTTCTCTAGAAAAATCCAGCCAAAATCGACCTCCTTCTTCTTCTTTCAAAATCGTATGTTATTTTTCATACTTTCCTGCATTTTTCTTCATTTTCTCTTCAATCTTTCTCCAAATATTAGCCTCCCAAACAAATCTAAGTCCCTCTATAACATAAACACAGCAAGTGGAGTCCATTTAGAGCATTGAAAGTGAAGAAAACTAAGTATTCAAGGTTATGCCCTAAATTCGAGGTAAGAGATTTAAGTTGTTTTAATTTAGTTTATTGTCCCTATGGGGATTTTTGAGAGTTTAGAACACATTTATGATGTTAGATTTCATATTGAAAGTTTGGTTTTAAAGTTATGTGGATTTTTGAATTCGGCCACCTTAGGGAATTAAAGGGAATGATGGAGTTTTAAGGAGTTATGGCATAAAAAGCATGTTTATGATGTGGAGAACAAGAATCTAAGGTGAGTGGATACATTATCCTTCCTTTTCCATTGATTATGTGTGAATTTTAGGTTATGTCTAAGTGTGAATATGAGATTTAGGCATGCTTAATTAAATCGAACTTCATAATCATGTTTAGTGGGCTTAAATAAGTGTATAAATATGCTTGAAATAAATCAAAATATTATGGTATGAAAACGCACATGTAGGCCGAATGGTAACTTAAGGAATTCATAATGTATACATGACTTATATAAATGATGGATATAACATGTTTAATACATAATAGAGTGATTAAAAGATTAAAAGAAATTATAATGAAATGGTAAAGTTGTGGCCAAATGGAATATTAAAGGAAATAATGTGTTATGTTGTGTAACATAGCAAGAAAATGATATTTATAGCAAACATAATATCTAAATTGAATGATTGAATTATTAAGTGGAATTAAAGTGAACTAAATGGAAAATTTGTGTAGTGGCCGAATGGTATATAAAGGATTTAATTGAGATATAAGATGAACTATGGCATATATAGCAAGAAAATGATATTTATAGCAAACATAATATCTAAATTGAATGATTGAATTATTAAGTGGAATTAAAGTGAACTAAATGGAAAATTTGTGTAGTGGCCAAATGGTATATAAAGGATTTAATTGAGATATAAGATGAACTATGGCATATAAATGATATTTTTGGTATGTTTAATATGTAAAGAGTATGAATGAGTGATTAAATGAGATTAAAGTGAATGATGTGAAAAAGCGATACCTTAGCCGAATGGTAATTATGGTGATTTATGTGTGTATTTTGATAATTAGTATAATGTGATAGCATAATATGATTAAGTGATGATAAATGAGTGTATATGTAAAGTGATAAGTGAAAATGAAGTGTATGACAAAATAAGTGTGATGGCATAATGTGATGTTTATATGAGTATTGATGAACTATTGCCCTTAGTAGTGGTCTGGTAGAAAAATCTTGTCCAGGATATAATTGGCTAGCCATAGGGATTCCACACCACAGTACGAGTCATGGCGACTCGCTATTGATAGACCAATGACGGTCTATTTCAGTGCAGTGTTTAGTGTTTATAGTGTATCCAGTGATTACAGTGATCGGTGTAGTGCAGTGCAGTGAGAAATGGTCCTATTTGGATCATTTCATAGTGTAGTGGATCTGTGGGATCCACGTCCCTCATATCCGGTCAGTAGATTTTCTACCGGGTGTATAGTAGGGGCATTCTGATAATTATGTGATAAAAGTGATTAAAATAGTGATAAAAGTGAAAATGAGTGAAAACGGGACTAAAATGAAGTAAATAGAAAGTTTAGGGGTAAAACGGAAATTTTATAAAAAGTTGGTAAAAGTGAACAAGTTAGGTAAAAAGTGTAAGTGTAAGGGTAAAATTGTAATTTTTGCAAAATGTGAGGTTAAAATAGTAAATTAGTGGAAAAGTGATAAAATAAGGACGTAAATGTAATTTAGTGAAAATATAAGGTTAAAAGTGGTATTCAAGTGTAAAAAGGGTAAAATAGTAATTAAATAAGTACATAAGGGTAAAAGTGTAAATTGGAAAAAAAAGTGAGGTTAAAAAGGGTAATTATTGAATATAAGTGAGGGCAAAATGGTAATTAGGTGAAAAATGAGGACATAAAGGGAATTAGTGAAAAAGAAATGATATGGGTAGTATTATGGCAAAAGTAAGGACATGAATGTAATTAAAATAAAAGATGGGACATAGATATAATTAATGAAAAAGTTAGGGATGTATGTGGAATTAAGTGAAAAGATTAAGGACTTAAGTTTAGGTAATTATAATTGGTGAAGTAATTATGGAATATGTATATATTTAATGTAATTAAAGTGATTTAATAAATAATATGATTGAAATGAGATTAATTAATGAATTAGTGTAAAAATATGTTATTTGACAAAATAATGGTATAATTAATTAATTGGCGAATTTAAGTGGATTATTACATTGAGAAAATAATTGGATAAATTATTATATTTAATTAATTATATTGTAGTTAGTGAAAATTTATGTAAAAATTAATGAATGATTTAAAGACTAAAATGTAAAATTGTGAGTTGATAATAATATTAAAAGTGAGACTAATTATAAATAGTGGTATAATTATAATTATAGTGAATTGGAGTGGTAATATTGAAATTAATGACTAATGAGGGACCAAAGTGTAATGTGAGGAAAATATTATAGTAGTGACTAGATGGAAATTGTATGCTAAATAAATAATAAAGTAATGTAATAATGAAATTAAGTAATGACAAGTTCGTAACATAAGCTAATTAAAGGCTAAATTGTAAATTGTTACAAAGTAAGTGGCTAAATGGTAAATTGGAAATAATGAGACTAAGGAAGGGATTAAAATGTAAATATGCAATAAGAGAGATAATAAATGCATGTTTGTGATTAGTGAGCGAACAATTGAGAATTTTAGAATAATATTTTTTGATTAAATATTAAGTGAATAATGGATTAAATTGATTATGATTGAATTAATATGCTAGTGACAATGAAGGATAAATAGGTATATTAGTGGCGTTATTATAAATAAGTGAAATTTATTGGATTTAAACATAATAGATTATAACAATGCTAGTGATAATATTTAAGTGTAAATGGAAAAGAAATAGACTACTAAGTAAATGAATAAATTGGTTTTATGTATATGTAAATTAAGAGATGATGTTTGGAAATAAATAAATAATAAGGTAGATAATAACGATAATATAAATCAAGTAAAATGGAAATATAGTGTTTTAAATTGTAAGAAACATAGAGAGATTAAATTGTAACGTTAATTATTAGGAGGCTAATTGAGTATACTGGGAAATAAAGATTTTCATAGTAAAAGTGATAAAGGATAGAGCGATTAATAAATAGTGTTAAGATGAAAGAAAATAGACAGGCCATTATAGTGAATAATAATATAAGTGACCAAAGTCGAATAAAATAATATATTAGTAATGAAATTTATAATGACGTATATACAGTTATACGTCAATCGATAGTTAAGTGATAAGTGAAAATTCTTAAACAAACGAGTGTCTAAATGAAATGAAATTGATAAGTGATATTGTAAAGTAAAATTATTGATAAGTGTAGAATCGAAATAGTAAAGGAAGAAATAACATAGTGATTAAAGTATAGTGATAACCACACAAGAATAAATGCAATCGAAATTAATTTAAGTAAACAACTTATCGGAAGATTTAACATAGTAAATGATATTAACGTAAGAGAGTTAGTGTAGTGTAAAAGAGTAAAAGAAATGTTAGAAATGTAAAGAAAGTAATAGTATTTGATTAGTATTACTAGTAGTGAAATAATAATAAATTATTAAGTAAGTTGATAAACAATTTACTATCCGAAATTAAATTGTAATTGAGCATTCATTAAGGAAGGAACCTAATAGGTTATTTACAAAGATAAAATTATTCAAAAGAGATACATATGAAATTGATCGTAAATGACAAACTGAACAAAGTGTTAAGCGACAAGAGTCATTAGTGCACATGATAAAGTTAGTGATAATAGTAATGAAAAGAATAAAACCAATAAATAAGGTAAAGCACCGAAATTGACAAATACTAGTGAAATTGACAACATTAAAGATTAACAATGTAAATGATAGTGAAATCGATAAGTGTAATGATTAACAGTGTAAGAGATAGTGAAATTGTCAATAGCATGATAGCGATTAATATATTATAGTGTAGTGCTAAAGGTAAAGACATTGATTAGTGATAATAGTGACAGTGATAAAGATAAAAATAGTGGGCGTCACAAAAGTATGCTATAAACTATTTAAAAGATTTAGAAATAATTGACCACATAACCTTAATACAATAAAACAATTAAGTGATCAAGTATATAGGATTAGTATGGAAAACTTAGGATAAGTATCCACCACTGGGCATTTTAATGCTCAGCGCGTAGTGTGTTAAATGCGCGCAAGTTATAATAGTTAGACGTGGCCGAAGACATAAAAGCAATTGAAGATTGAGCAACAGCAAGGACCGAAGGATTTGCAAGGCATGTATACGAGCGTAGTTGGGGAAGCTATGGTATGGATAGGTAATTTATGTGTTAATGCATTGTTATGTTATTATGTATGTATTGTTGTGTTTGTAAAAAAAAAAAATCAGAGCTGTCGAGGGCATTATTAGTGAATGGCAATGCAGTGTAGTGTTGTGATATCCGGTATTCGTATTATTTACGGATATAAGGGTGTTACACTCTCTCTCTCCTTTTCTCTTTCGTAGCTATTTATACCCCTCTTTCTTTTCCATTGCCACATGTCAAATAGAGGTTGGTGGGATTTGATCAGTCACACCCTACAACCATACTCTACACTACACCTAAGCCTAACCACACTAAGTCACACACTAACTCCATACATACACTCACACTCTAACAAACCCAATAAACATGCATAAAACTCAAATAAAAGGAATTAACACATGCCAAAATACACATACACACTGCATACAATATAGCTCAAACTACTGGGGTGGGAAACGGGGTGTTACAACTCTCCCCTACTAACAAGAATTTCGTCCTCAAAATTCTTACCTGAACTGAACAACTGAGGGTACTGAGATCTCATCACTGTCTCTGGTTCCCAAGTTACCTCTTCAATTCCATGATACTGCCATAACACCTTAACCAAGGGAATTTGCTTATTTCTTAACAGTCACACTTCTTGAGCTAGAATGGCTTTCGGCTCCTCATCAAAAGAATAATCAGGTTGAATCCTTATGTCTTTAACCGATAACACATGCGATGGATCTGATTTGTAACGGTGGAGCATAGACACATGAAAAACATCATGCATCTTAACCAATTCCATCGATAGGGCCAACTTATATGCAACAAGACCAAGCTTTGCTAACACTTCGTAGGGACCAATAAATTTGGGACTAAGCTTACCTTTTGCCAAAATGCAACACTTTCCTCCAAGGCGATACCTTAAGGAACACCTTGTCTCCGATTTCAAATTAAATATCCTTCCTCTTCAAATTAGCATAAGACCTCTGTTTATCCTTGGCTATCTTTAAATTCTGCTAAACCACTTAAATCTTCTCTTCTGTATCTCTTACCAACTCAAGCCCAACAAAAGCACGTTCAGTCAATTCTGTCCAACAAACTGGAGTCCTACACTGTCTTTCATAAAGAGCTTCAAACGGTGACATTCCAATACTTGACTGATAACTATTATTGTAGGCAAACTCCTTGAGCGATACATACTTATCCCAATTGCCCGAAAGTTCCAAAGCACAACCCCAAAGCATATCCTCTAAAATCTGAACAATCCATTCTGATTGTTCGTCTGACTGAGGATGAAAAGCCATACTGAAATTCAATCGAGTACCCAAAGCTGCTTGCAACTCTTTCCAAAACTTCGATGTGAACCTTGGGTCCCGATCTGACACTATCAACAACGGAATACCATGAAATTTAACTACTTCATTCACATAGATGCCTGCCAACTTATCCATCGAATAATCAACTCTAACCGGCAGAAAGTGTGCTGACTTAGTGAGTCGATCCACAATAACCCAAGCCAAATTATGCTTCCTCTAAGTTACAGGCAAGCCTGATACAAAATCCATCGTGATGTCATCCCATTTCCACTGAGGGATGGGTAAAGGGTTGAGCAGCCCCGAAGGAACTTGATGCTTGACCTTTACTTGCTGACAAGTCAAACACTTAGTCACAAACTCCACAATAACTCTCTTCATCCCAGACCACCAATAAAACTGCTTTAAATCTCTATACATTTTCTCACTACCAAGATGCATAGTAAAGACCGTAGTGTGTGCTCCCATCATAAGCTTCTTCTTTAACTCATCATTCTCAGACACACACAAATGATTCTTGTACATAAGCACCCTATCCAAAACAGAAAACTCGGATTGCTTACCAGTCTGAACTTCCTGCAAAGCTTGCTGTAACTTCACATCGCCTTTCTGGGCATCAACAATCAACTGCCTCAAGGATGGTTTAGCTTTCAATTAGGCAACCAAAGCCCCTTCCGAATCCAATCTCCACTTATAACACTACAATACCAAAGTTGACATCGATTTTTGACTCAAAGCATCAGCGACCACATTTGCTTTGCCGGGATGGTATTCTAAAATGCAGTTATAATCCTTAAATAGCTCCAACCAACGGTGTTGCCTCATATTCAATTCATTCTGCGTGAGGAGATACTTCAAACTTTTGTGGTCCATGAAAATCCTACATGTCTCCCCATACAAATAATGCCGCCAAATCTTAAGAGCAAAGATCACAGCCGCTAACTCTAGATCATGCGTCGAATAATTCTTCTCATGAGCCTTCAATTGATGAGACGCATAAGCCACAACCTTCCCCTCTTGCATTAAGACACAATCAAGCCCAACTCCTGAAGCATCACTGTACATTACAAATTCCTTACCCGAAGTGGGTTAAGTAAGTATAGGAGCTTCGATCAATAACCTCTTCAATTTCTCAAAACATAACTGACACTTATCAGACCATTCAAACTCTACCCCTTTCCTCAAAAGTCTAGTCATAGGAGCAGCAATAACCGAAAATCCCTTAACAAACCGCCGATAATACCCAGCCAAACCCATAAAACTTCGCACCTCGGGCACATTCCTAGGTGCCTTCCAACTTACAATAGCCTCAATCTTGGCCGGATCAACTTGAATACCTTTAGCCGAAACAATATGGCCCAAAAAGGACACTTCCTTAAGCCAAAAATTACACTTACTTAGCTTCGCAAATAGATGGTGATCTCTCAAAACCTGAAGCACTATCTGAAGATGCTCTTCATGCTCACTCTCATTCTACGAATAAACAAAATGTCATGAATGAATACTACAACAAATCGGTCGAGATATGGCCTAAACACTCTGGTCATCAAATCCATGAAAGCCATAGGTGCATTAATCAAACCAAATGGCATCACAAGAAACTCATAGTTGCCATATCGCGTCCGAAATGCAGTCTTAACAATATCTGTGTCCCTAAACCGAAGCTAATAATACCCAGACCGAAGATCAATCTTAAAAAAGATTCCTGCACCTCTAAGCTGATCAAACAAGTCCTCAATCCTAGGTAACAGGTACTTATTCTTCACAGCAACCTTATTAATCTGATGGTGATCGATGCACATTCTCAACGTCCCATGCTTCTTCTTTACAAATAAAACCGGAGCTCCCTAAGGAGATATGATGGGTCTAATAAAGCCTTTATCCAATAGCTCTTGTAATTGAGTTTTAAGTTCTCTCAATTCTACAGGAGCCATTCGATAAGGTACTTTAGATATGGGAGCAATACCCGGCAATATCTCTATGGATAACTCCACTTCTCTCTCCAGAGGTAATCCAGGCAACTCACTAGGGCACACATCCTCAAACTCCCTAACCACTGGAATATCCTCAATCTTAACTTGACTGTGCTTAGAGTCCAATACCAAAGCCAAAAATGCCTCATAAATCTCCTAGCTTGCATGGCAGAAAGAACATTCCCCAAAGAACCCAAGCCTAAACCTTTAACCACAACCGTAGACTGATCTCTATCCCATAACACAATGATCTTCCTATGACAATCTACCACTGCTCGGTGCTTACTTAACCAATCAATTCCCAAAATCAACTCAAATTCCCGAAAAGGCAAATTAATCAAATCCGCTGGGAACTCTGTACCTTGAACTAATAGAGGACAGTTCCTAAACACTCTACTCACAATGGCACTATGCCCTAAAGGACTGGTCACATAGACCTCATAATCTAACTGGTTAACTTCATGCAACTTATCAATTAGAGTATCAGAGCACAAATATGAGTGTGTGGAACCAGAATCAATTAGAGCATACATCTGAATACCACAAAGTAGAAACTTACCTGCAATCACATTAGACATTTCTTGCTCATCCCGAGCTCTCATCGCATAGGCCCTTACTGGCACCATCTGAGGATGATCTACTGACGTCGATGGAGCACCCTCTCTACGCCGACCACCTCGACCTCTACCTCTGCCTCTACCTCGACTAGCTTGAGGAGCATTAGACCCCGACTGGCTAGCCTCTTGTTGATCTCTGGTGTTCTCTCTCAACTTTGGATAGTTAGCTAGAAAGTGATCGGTGCTTCCACAATGGAAACATCCTCCAGTAAGCCATCTACACTCGCCTTTATGGCACTTACTGCAATGAGAACAGTCGGGCACCACTTCACCTCTTCCTCCTGAACTACCTCTACCAGCACTCAAACTAACTATAGATCCCTGTCTCCTATCTCTCGAAGTAGGACCGGAACAGGATTCATCCTATGGGTTCCTCGATCTCTTACCTGAGGATGAACCTCCACGAGGGGGATTCGGATTCCTCCTCTGAGCTCTCTCCCTCAAAATCTACTCAGACCTCTCTGTCCACACAACTGCTTGGACAATCTGATAATAACTGATAGCAGGAGTACTCATTAGAGATATGAGCATAGCTCTCATGGACTCATTCAATCCGACCACAAAATGCTGACGCTGAAACTTATCTGTCAAAATACCCGGAGGAGCATACTTCCCAAGTCGATTAAACTCTTTCTTGTATTCTGCAACCGACATTGCCCTCTACTTTAGGCTTAAGAACTGAGCCCACTTAGCCTTTTTATAAGTCTTCGTCAAATACTTACTAGTGAATTCCCGTTCAAAGAACTCCCATGTGACCGGATCTAGCAACTAGGGATGCCTACTAACCAATGTCCACCAGTCATAGGCCGATCCTTAGAGCAAGGCAACAACACACTCAACTTGCCTCTCAGGAGGGCAACGAATCTCCTCAATAACTCTCTCCACCTTCTCAATCCACTTTTCTACCAACTTAGACTCATCTAAGCTTGTCCCGTAGAAATCTTCCACCCCATATTTCCTCATGCTCTCTATTGGGGCTCTTAGAGCAGTAACCCTTTCTAAGACCCGAGCCATATCCTGAGATATCTTCACTATAGCCTCAAAAGGCATGGCTGCGGCCTCAGGCTGCACCCTAGACCAAACGCTGACGAATCTTTCTCTTAGGGATTAGAACTCTCAGCTGATCCCTCAAGTGATCCATGCATATAGTCCATCTATAGCAAACATAAAGACATCCGCATTAGGCCAACACAGTCCTAAACATATATCTATACTCTACAAACACACAGAAACACCTAAACTTAGGCTCTGATACCAAAAAAATTTAACACCCCCTACCCATACGTAGGAGAACTCATCCCGCGAAGGGATTGAGAACCAAAACGGGCAGGGGTGTCACCAAACATAATAAAAAAAACAAATACATAATATATAGATTACAACGGAAATTAAAACTTTCAAAGCTCAAAGATCACTCATTGATAACAAAGGTTCATTACAAAATGTTCTGTACATAACTGATATTACAAAAATTCCATCTTCTAAAATACATAGCGGAAGCATTATAAAAGAATAAATACATTAAGAGAGCCCAAAAATTTACAAAAAGAACTTAGATACAAAACTAAGCTATAACACTTCAATCCTTCTGTGTTGGCTGGACCTGCAGAGACTCTCCCAAAAACTCGACTCCTTCCGCCCTAGACGGATGAAACACCCGTGATAAGCGATAACGCTTAGTGGGGAAAACACACAATAATAGGAACGGCCATTCACAATGGTCGTTAAGGCAAAACACATTCAACATGGCACATGCTTATAATCACATATACTAAATCATAGCTCGATCATTACCAAATATATTGGAAAGCTCATAATCAAATTCATAAATCATACTGATTTCACATGCTCATAATCTCAACAAAAATAAAACAAAACGCATGCTGACTCACAATAGTGGATAACGAGTGAACATATTGGGGTACCCGAGGGTACAATCGAAAAGCAACATCTTTAATTTTCTCATTTAAAAAAATTTTCACATTGGGGGATCATAAACAAGATTCGAACACATTAAGAATCGTGAGGACCCAAACTGGGACTTGATCAGGGTCCGGAACACATTGGGGCTACATCTACTGAACTCTATTAGGCATTGTGACGCGCGCCGAACCCCGTGGCCTCCCGAAAGCCCGCTTTAGGGCGATCGGGATGGGATTCATTAAAACTTGTAAGGTATTTACAAGTGCGTCTATTTTGGGCAACAATGAGGTTTCTTGGAGTCACCAGCCAACAGAACATTGGGAAAGGTCGTCTAGCCTCAGCGAGCCTAAGATGGTGCATACATATCCATCTTGGGCTAGCCAGAGAGATCTTGGAGGCCTCAGCCTCTACCCCCTAGAGCCTACGATTGTAAATTTAAGTCTTTTGGTGAGACTCAAGAGGTGTCTTGGAAGTCCTAGACCTCTCGCCTCATTGAGCCCCAAAGACCAGAGTGAGTTCGGGACTTCTCATTTATTCATACCTTGGTTAAGTTTATAATTGAGTTTTGAATTTATTATTTCATCCCATTTCACATACATTTAATGCAATTAATTAAAGTGCACAACATACATTTAAGAAAAGCGATAAAAGCATAAGTAAAATAAAGCACATGTAAAAATATCACAATAAAACTAGGGGCGGAATACAACCCCCATTGTAAATAAAATACAAATCATGCATAAATGGGGATATTCATTAATGGTGAGGAAATTGGTCATCGCATGCATATTATTATGAAATAATTTTTATGTGATGATTTTAGATGGAGAAAATTGAGACATTGGTCCCATTTTTATTTAGGAAAAAATACCAAGTTAATTAATAAAAATGGTTTAGTGACTTTCTTTATAGCGGACCTAAATAAACAATTTTACAAGAAAATTATATGACAAAAATAAATAGGAAAAAGCCAAATAAACAAAATATTACAAATAAAGAAAAATAAATATCCTGAGCGAGCCTTTTGGGACCTCCCCGTGTGCTCTTGAAAACGCCCAATAAAAAAATGAGATTAGACATAAAAAAATAAAATAAAAATAAAATAATGTTAGTAATTAAATCAATTAAATCAACTAAACATACAAAATAATGAATAACAAATTAAAATAAAATAAGATGACATGAAAAGAATGATAATTGAATCAAAATATTAACAAACCAAAATAAATGAAAAACATGCATTATATATGATAAATGATTAAATGATGTGATGAAAATAAAATAAAACATGTTAATTAATTAGTACATGAAAATAAACACATGATGAAAATAATTATGAAAAGTGAAAAATAAGTGAATAAATAAATAAATCATGTAACAATGATAAAAAGAATAATAAAAATTAGTAAACAAAAGAATGATAAAAATAATTATGATATATGACAAGGTTAATTGATGTGTTCATAATTAATATAAACTATTTACATGGCAAAAATGATTAACAAAAATTAATTAATTATTTGCATGTTAAAAATAATGAAGAATCAAAATAAACTAAATTATTTACATGTTAGGAATTAAAAGAAAACAATATTCACATGAATAAAAATAAAATCATATATGAACAATTAAATAGAACAAATATAAAATCAATACAACAAATGAATAAATGAAAATAATAAATATATCAATAAAAACAATAAAATACACATGAATAAATTAAATAAAAATAGAATAGAATAGAAATTGAGCCTAAAATATTTACCCTCAGAGCATTGGATTTGATGAAGGAAAAGTGATGATTTTCCGGAAAATTGCTTGAAAGAATAATTTAGCAATAAAATTAATTCTCTTTCTTTATGGAGAAAACAAAGGAATTGATTTGTATGCTTAAAATTGAAAAGAAATTGATGTCAAAGTGATGATTAATTTCTTGTGTTTATGGAGGAAAAACAAAAAAATTAATTGGAATAATTAAAAATTGAAAATTGATTTTTCAATTTCAATTAAACCTTATTAATTAAAAGAGAAATCTGAAATTTTTTGAAGAGAAAATAGAAGAAGAAGAATTCTGAAAATTTTAGGTCTAAAAAAATGTGGAGGCCCCCTTTGATTTTTCATCATAAAGTATTTATAAGATAAAAAAGGTTGCCCTAATTTAATTAAGGAAAACAAATTTATTTTAACTCAAATTCTTTTATTTTTAATGATAAAATCAAGTTTTATTAATTAATTATCTAAAACAATATTTTAGAATTTAATTTGAACTCAAAAACCCAAAAAAAAATCGATAAAAAACGGATTTTTGGGTGAAAAAATCGGAAAAAATGGTGAAAAATCGGAAAAGAGGGTATCAGACCCTATAGCGACGGCCAGGGGAGGAGGGAACCCCGTCGCTATAGATGGACGAGCTTCCCGCAGCCACTTGCCTGGAAACAGCGCGCAGAGACGCGGAAATTGCGCCGTGCGGTGCGCAGCGCGCACAACGCTGCGCGTCGCTTTTTAGCGACGCGAAGCATTGGCGACGCTGGGCGCTTGGGCGCCCGCAAGCTGCGCGCCAGCGCGCTGCCGCACTCGCGATCCGAAATTATTTATTTTTTTTTAATTTACAAAAATACTATAAATCTAAGTCCCATTTTTCAAATTTAATTTTTTTAAAATATTTTTTATTATTTTTCAATTTCTCACTCTAAAATGTAAATTTGACGAGAAAACCATCCCTTTTAACCTTTTTAGCCTGTGAAGGCAATTATCATCATTGGGTAACTTCGATTTAGGCTGACTCAAGACCCGGTGTCTATAGGCATGCCTAACTATCCACTAATTTGACTCTTGCAGGCCATGCATAAATCATCCAATCATATTCATACTGTTCATAAAATCATCTGTGCATAAGTTTAATAACATCACAAGTTCAAAAAATAAATATCGAAAGTACAAAAGAAATCCCATTTGAAAAGCAGGAGGTGTTATGCTCATGACGGTTGTTGCGCTCACTACAGCTGTCGCGCTCGCGACAGGGCCAAAGCTCCCTGAGCACCGCACTCGTGATAAGCCTCATGCTCGTGTGAAAAGAAACAGATCGGCTTCTGTCATGCTCATGACTTGTGTCGCGCTCGCGAAAGAACGCACCCGATATCACTGTCGCGATTGCGCACTGTCGCGCACGCTCGCGACAACGCTGCCGAGCTCCGCTCGGCATTACGCGCTCTGTCGCTGTAACACCCCCTAACCACCTGTAGAGATTTACTACAGTGATTATGGAGTGTCACAACACAAACACATGCGCATAAAACATTTTTACAAACAAAGTTCTGAATTAATAAATTTCTTTCAATATCACATTTAAATTAGAAACTGAGAATCCATGCATTGCATTACAAAACACTTATAGACTTTCTTTATTATTCACTTTACAAAATATAACTTTCTTAATACAAAAACTTAGTCTCCTTACAAAATACTAACTATAGTAACACCTCCTATAATATTACAAATATTCTACATTTACAGCGGTTCCTAATGTGTTGGCCATTGGCGATGCAGAACTGTCTTCCAAAACACCACCTTCGGATACCTGCATGGATAAAACATCCATGCTAAGCGATAACGCTTAGTGGGGAACAATAACATAACATTCTTATACAAAACAATCATTTGATCAAGTCCTATCATGCCTTGAATTAACACATATACGCAATATATGTCTTCCTTATCGATGCAATAATAAGTCATTATACATATACGTCCCATACTCAAGTTCTCTTATAGTATAATTCTTGCATCATTCATAAACTTACATTGCTATATTCTCAACATAACATTCATTCTATACTATGGTTTCATTACTTTTAGAAATGAATAACGATATCATACTATAACGCGCGCCGAACCCCGTGGCTTCCCGAAGACCCGCTTTTAGGGCTTTCGGGAGAGGTTCATGAAAACTTGTAAGGTATTTACAAGTGCGTCTATGTTGGGCAACAAGGAGGTTTTATGGAGTCGCCACCCAATAAAACATTGGGAAAGTTCGTCTCCCCTCAGTGAGCCTAAGACGACGCATAATATCCATTTTGGGAAACCAAAGGGATCTTGGAGGCAATCACCCCAATAGAACATTGGAATGACCCTCTAACCCTATGGAGCTTAGGATTGTAAATTAAGCCTTTTAGTGGGACATAAGAGGTGTCTTGGAGATCCC
Organism: Excoecaria cochinchinensis; assembly: GCA_947683425.1. Taxonomy (NCBI): domain Eukaryota; kingdom Viridiplantae; phylum Streptophyta; class Magnoliopsida; order Malpighiales; family Euphorbiaceae; genus Excoecaria; species Excoecaria cochinchinensis. The sequence continues at coordinate 1,961,283 of CANTUQ010000067.1, read as the reverse complement.
ACTCCATTGAAATATCGAAATGGGCCTCTAGCCTCGTTGAGCCCAAAGACCAGAGATAGGTTCGGGACTTCTCATTTATTCATGCCTTAATTAATTTTACAATTAAATTTTGAATTTATTATTTCACCCTCTTTCCATACGATGCAATTAATTAAAAGGCGCAATCATTCATACAAAAGCGGATACGAAAATAAATTACAAAAAACAAGGGGTGAAATACAACCCCCATTGTCAATAAGGTACAAAACATGCATAAAACGGGATATTCGTTAAGATTGAGGACATTGGTCCTTGCATGCATTTATTACAAAAAAAACAATTTTTCATGTGACGGGTTTTTATTGGCTAAAATAGGACTTTGGTCCTTTCTTTGCAAAAATTCCCAAATTGATTACTAGAAAACATTTAACCATTTTTATATTAATGGGATAGAAATAATTTTACAAATGCCCAAACAAATAAATAAACACAAGAATAACAATAATCATGCAATTAATATAATAATGAATACTAAAACTAATAATAATACTAGTAATAATAATAATAAGAATAATATAATACTAATAATGATGATAATAATAATAATAATAATAATAATAATAATAATAATAATAATAATAATAATAATAATAATAATAATAATAATAATAAACAGAAAAATAAATAATAATAAACTAACAATCACTACAAGAAATTACACCTTTTATAATGCAAAAAATTGTCATAAAAATTTCATTTTTCGTCAATGAAAAGATAAAGTGACGAATTTTTATCGTCACAGATAACGTAACGGTAGCCGCGTAACATAAAATTTTACGTGACAATTTAGTTATTTGTCACCGTAAATATATTTTTTGTGACGAAAATGATTATCGTCATCTTTATTTCTTAATTTTCATGACAAAAAATATATCACAAATAAAATTATATTTCGTCATGTTATATTGTTTATCGTCACAAAATATTTGCATTTTTTATGACAAATTTAAAATTTGTCACGAAATTAAACATTTTTAATGACGAAACTCTGCTTCTAATTAAAAGCATTAAGTATTGGTTACGTAATTATCGTCACAAATAAATATAATTTTCGTCATAAAATATTTAATGTCGTCATTAAATCTAATACTTTAAGTGACGAAAAATGATTTCGTCATTAAATTAATGTATATTAATGATGAATATAAATCGTCATATTATTTTACAAATTAGTGACATAAATACAGACAAAAATAATTGTCACAAAAAATAGTTTTAGCGACAATTTTTTATTGTCATTAAATTATATTTTTTTATTACAATATTAATATCATAATTGTAAACATTATATCGCCATTTATGAACTAAAAAATCGACAAATTATGACAAATATACTTGTCATATATGCGTTGTATTAAAAATGACACATTTTAAATTTAATGTTATACAATCAATTAAATTTCTAAAGAAAATCTAATATAATTTATTTATTCAAATAAAAGGTTAATTAAATAAAAACATACTATCTAATGCAAAAAATTAAATTTACATCCTAATCCAGAAATAAATTCAATTGAAACTTCAAAATTTGCATCCTGTTCCTACAAAAAAAAATCATATATTAGATAAAAAAAACTCAATTATGTAACACCCTTAATCTATACACACACTACGGTTTCAACGATACTGCACGATTACTTAATTGTCTTAAACTACTATTAAGATTGTTGCGAAATCCGGGTAATTATTTTTTTTTATCCTTTTACTATACCCATCTGCCCTATAGCTATTTAGTTTTACTATTCATTCAATCAAAATACAAATATGTCACTTAATGTTGGTCCCGATAACACACAAGAGGGGGGGGTGAATTGGGTGTTTTGAATTTTTAAAATAATTTCTGACAGAACAGAATGGAAGTGTTCTGGTGGTATTTTCTGTTTTGAACAGAACAGCTGGATAGATGAATAATGAATGTAAAAGGTGATGCTTAACAGAATATGCAGAAATTCCTTTGTAAAACAGATGCAAGACTTGTAATAAATCAATGTTAAATGTCAGAACTTGATTTGAAATACTTCTTTTAAATTTGCTTAAAATTTTGCACGAGCAGAACAGAAGAATTTCGTTTTTAAAACACAATTGAGAAGAGGGGAGAAGAATGAGATTAACACAATGATTTATAGTGGTTCGGCCTAGCCTACATCCACTCCCCAAGACACCGTCTTGAGCCTTACTCTCCACTATCAACTCTTTTTCAATGGGCAAGAGTTAAAGCCAAAATACACACTTAGTGAATTAACTACCCACAATCTTTTTCCCAAGTAAAAGATTTAAACACTTACTAGAATTTCCTAAGGTTCTAGCCAACCCTTTCTCACAATCTTTTATAGATATTCCTCACACAAGATTTACAACAAAAATGCTATAATCTAATTGAGGAGAAATATAATGGATGAAGTGCAAGATGTGGAAAAATAGTTTGAATAAATTGTAAGCTTGAATCTCAAGAGATCTAAATATTTTCCAACTTCTCTAGAGCTTTTGGAACCAAAAAAATCTTCAATTTATAGCCAAAGAATCAATGTAGCTGTTGGAGTCCAAAAGCTAGCCGTTTGAAAGAAGACAGATCAAAAAAGTAGCTGTTATTTTGTCATTTAGTGAAAACATATCTGCTGTTCTGTCCAACTGTTCTGTTGCGACAGAACAGAAAACTTTTTGAAGACATTTTATAGTATTCTTTCTGCTTGCCTTTTTAAGGTACTTTTCAACAGCTTTTCTAAAAGAATGTTTGTCAATTTTTAGAAGATTATTTTAAAATATCTTTTTAAGGAATGCTTTCTATTTATGGTAAAGCATCTTTTCTGCTTACAGCAGAATACTTTTGATTCAAGGCAGAACACTTTATGCTTTAACAGAAAACCTTTTTAGACCAATTTTTAATGTATGAAAAATTCTTTTTATGCAAAGAAGAGTATTTTAATGTGTATGAATATGCATTTAAATCTCCTCAAAAGACTTTACAAAAATAATACCCTAACTTTAATGGAGCTTGACAATCTCAAGATTCTTCATGTAGTTAGCTTGCTTCCTTAACTTGATCTTGCACATTTTTATGGAGATTGAGCTGAAATAAAAACAAAGAAATAGAATTTCTACTAAGTTTATACAAGGTTTGATTATCATCAAAATTTAGATGTAGCTTTGAGCCAACACTTAATTCTACCAAAATTTCGACAGAATTTTCTTTATAATATTGCCTATCTCCCTGTAAACAATAAAATCTTTACACTTCAAATAATCATATATTCATTCACTCCGCTTTAATTCAAACTCCAACAGAAGTTTGCCCATCATCTAATTTAGATCCAATCTCACACACACCATATATTATAATATACTTATATCATCCGCTTTCAATACTCAATTCAATTATACTTTGCTGGACATGAGATTTATGTCAAGGTAGAAAAGATAAAAAGCTAAGTCTTGTCTAAAAGAGTTCATAAAAATTTTGATAGCATAAGCAAGAAGATAGAAGCAGTCATAAAATACTACATAACTGAAAATGAAGTCATGGATTCATCCTTATCAGTCCGCCAGACTTCCCGAAGCAGGTCAGTTGGTTCAGAAAGAGAATTACTGCCAGGAACCCTCAAGCGCTTAGAAAAAGAAACCTACAAGTGTCTAAGAAAATGTAATAGATAGCTTTAGTCAATTAAAAATGATAGTTCCAAATCTGGAAATGCTACTACTTTCCTTAATTCATAACGAAGCACTAATGTTTGTGCAGATTAAATACTAACAAGGCAACTTTAGATTTACAATTAAAGTAGTATGCCAATGGAGTGAAAAAATAATATAATTCTTATAGAAACATGGAAGCGACTGATATCCGTTATTACTCCACTTGCAACAGTCTGATGACCAGATTCAGACTAAGAATCTAGAAATAAAGAATAAGCATACAATTAGGCATCTCCAAATTAAATATGAAAATGGCATCAATATATTAGGATAAACTATTCAATGAATGAAAACAATGCTCAGATATTAACGGAAATTCATTAAACAATGAGTCAACTGCCAGGAGATTAACATGGGGACGTATATTGTCATATTTAACATTCCTCAAATCCACATGAAGTTACTCATACATTAAAATGAAGCTGGACCCTAGACCAAGCAACTGAGTTATAAAATATGAAAGAAAAGTTTTAAAACAAAGAAAACCAAATCCAAAACTATTGACTCATAGAATAACCCAAGACATAAAGTTTGGGTTCCAAATTCCAGTGCCATTTACTTTCCAGAATAAGCATACACTACAAGAAATTATTTTGGCTGCCATTTTTCACCTCCAAATATTTCCTTCAAAACAAACAAAGAAATAAACTTTCTTACATCAACAAATTCGGATTTATGATTAAAATAAAACCCAAAAATGTGAATGGAATTGGCTAAACAGAGAAAAAATTCTTAGTTTTTTTCTTTTAAAAAAAAACAAAGAAATTATCTTTCTTACATAAACGAATTCAGACGTATAATTAAAGCAAAACCCAAAAGCAAAATTTGAATCTGCAATAATATAATGAAGAAAAGAAATGCAGAAAACAGAGAAAAGATTGTTACCTCTTTTTTCTTTTTGGCAAAGTACCCACAAGGAGAGCTCTTTTTCAAGATATTAATAAACTTTTCATGAAGAAATCAATTGATACTGACAAAAACACAAAGCAAATGAAAGGGGAAAAGAAATTTAACCTGAAATTGTATGAAATCTGGTCGGCGAAGACCACGCAGAGGCTTAATCGGTTGCAGTTTAGTCAAAATCTGTTGATGGCAGCTCTAGGCTAGAGAAGAACAGAGGTCAGGGGAAGTAAGAAGAATAGAACGTGATCTGCACAATTTTAACTTGGTGTGAACTTCAGAAAAATAAAACTAAAAAATTGACTCGAACCGTAAATTAAAAGCAGAAATGTTGATTCAAGAGGAATACAAGATTTTAAAGCTAAATGAGACAATAATTTCTATTTATTTACCTGATTTGAAGAACACTTTGGGCTTTTCTCTTTAGACTTGACGGTGAGATTAAGAGAAATGATTCGAAGTCGGCGCTAGATATCGGTGAAAGTTACCGGTGGGTGGGGGACACGGAAGTCGGCAGGGGTGGCGGAGATGAGAGTCGCTGGTGGCTGAGAGAATGAGATGGAGGGTGGTTTTTTCGTGAGACATAAAGATCGGTGATTTGAGAGAGACAGAAATTGATTTTATTAATTAGGGTTGTTTTTGTGATATATTTGTTTATCATAAATTTAATTATTTTTTATAATATAATTTATTTTTTTTATATTAACATAATAATTAATTGTGATATAATATTATTATTATCATAAACTAATTTTATTGGCTACAAAATTGAATTATTTTTTGTCAATAAAAAAATTTATTAAAAGTATTTTTATTAAAATATAATTTAGTTATAATATATTTTTATTATAGTGGATTGTGACAATTTAGTGTAGGGGGACAGAGGCGCGAGCACTCACAGGTGGTGAGGCAACGGCTACAGTAGTAGACTGAGGCAAACATATCATAGATCACGAATCAAACAGAGAAAAAAAATTGGGTTTCAATAAAAATCACACCCACCTGATGAGGGCAGTGACGGAGGAGAGAATGCAGCGAAAACGGTGGACGAACACTTGACGGAGGCAAGGGAGATATCGAAGATCGACAGCGACAAATGCAGAGAGAGAAAAAATTGAGATAAGAGGAGATACAAATAGCGAGGGTTCGTACATCATTTAGGGATTTAACTGAAGTGACCACCATGTAATTAAATGTTGTGTACGCTTCGTTTCTAACATCGGTTCTAAATAGATAATTGGAATGTAAAATATAATTTTTATAATTTTTTAATTTATATTTAAAAAAAAAGTAGATGATAAATTATTTTTAGTCATTAAAAAATTTATCATGGACATTTTTATTTATAACATAAAATAAATTATTTATAATATGATTTAACTATAACACATTTTTATTACAGTTGATTGTGATAAAATATTATAGTCGCACAAACTGGTTGTATTATAATAATGAACTTATATTTGGTCACAATATATTCTTTTTTGTGACATATTTGTTTGTCATAAATTCAATTATTTTTTATGATATAATTTATTTGTCGTATATTAGCATTACAACCAACTGTTACGAAAAATTATTATTGTCATAAATTGATTGTATTGGTGACGAAATTGTGTTTCGTCATAATATATTCTTTTTTGTGACATATTTATTTGTCACAAAAAAATTATTGTGACGAAATAATTTTATCGTCATTAATTCATTAAATTGTGACAAATATAATTCTTGTCACAAAAAATAAGTATTTCACGACGAATTTATGTGTCGCAAATAGTTATTTTTTTCGTTATATTTTTTTTCCATCAAAAGAAAAAGGTTGAGAATTTTTTCTCCATATTAAAGGTGACGAAATTGTACCTCGTTACAGTATATTTATTTTTTGAGACATATTTATTTGTCATAAATATTTTTTTTTAAACTAAATTTTTTCGAAAAAAATAATTAGGAATATTTTTTTATATCGATATCTTATTTGTGATGAAATAATTTTATTGTCACTAATTTATTTAATTATGACAAAAATAATTCGTCACAAAAAATAAATATTTTGTGACGATTTTATACGTTGCAATAAGTTATTATTTTGTCATTAAATTTTTTCCCTCCAAAAAAAAAGGTGGGAAATTTTTCCTCCTAAATAAACCATGACAAAATATATTTTTCGTCACAAAATTAATCTATTAGTGACGAAAATTAAAACATAAAATGACACAAGATAATTTTGTCATAGTAATAAATAGTATGGTGACATTTTAAAAAATTTGTCATTGTAAGTTATAATTAGTAACGAAATTTTATGCGTAATTAAAAAATTTGTCTCAAAAAGTAAAATTTCTTGCAGTGAATAGATATCAAATAAATAATAGTAACAAAGATAAAGATTAAAGGGATAAATCAAGTATAAATCCTTAGAGTTGGGTAGCCATCCTCATTCCCAATTCTAAACTATCCAAAAATAATAAAATGATATCTCATAAAAATAAACAAACACATTAGTGCAAAAATTTAGAAATGAAATAAAATGATAAAATAAAAAAAAAAGTTTTAAATAAGAGGGCAAACAAAATAAAGAAGGCAAATAAAAGAAAACATAAACAAAATGAAAACGGATTAAAACAGTGTGGGAGAGCCCAGGGATGGCCATTCAGACGCGACCGACGGGCGTTGAAAATGTGACCGGCAGGCAGAGTAGTGCGCTATCTAAGGCCCGTCCCTCGATCGAGAGACGGGCGTCGGTAGCGACGCTGCCTGTCGGTCACCTCTATTTCCCAAAAAATGACAAAAATGGGCAGATTTCACAAGAAAATAAATTTGTTTTAACAAAAGATGCACAAAAATGGAAATAATTAAATTAAATCAAATAAATATTAAGTTCAGAATATTTACCCTCGGATTATACCTTTTTGGATGAACGTGGAGTAGATTTTTCGAATCCACTCACTTCACAAGGATCGATTACAAATCAAGGAAAGAAAATTTCTATTTCTTCCTTAAAAAGCAATTTTTTAAACAATTCGGATGTTGAAATCAATAAAATTGAGGGAAACGAATTGATTTCGTTATCTCAAATTAATTGGATTCACCAAAATAAAATTTTTGAAAAGAGATTAAAAAAAGATGAAAAGAGTTTTTCTTTTTGTAAAAATATGATTTTTTGAGAGAAAATATTAGAGAATATCCTTGAGAGAAAGAAAATCCCCTAATTAAAAATTGTCTAACCCCCATATAATTAAAAATCCCCCATTTTATAGAAAAATGGGAATCCTATTTGGAGTAGGAAAGAGAAATCCTATTCCCAATAGGAATTGGAAAAAAATATTATGTTTTCCTCAAAATCCGGCGACCAAATCAATTGACCGACGGGCATCTGAAGCTCACCGACTGTCGTCGGTTACAAGGGTACGCGCGGTCATTTGGCAGAGGCACGAGGAGGAACAGACAGTCGTCGATTCACGGACACGTGTTCGTGGCTTGCTTTATCGACGGCTCGTCTCTCATGGTGAGAGACGGATCATCTCGGCTACCGACGGGTGTCGGACCACCGACGGGCATGCCGTCTGAGGAAAAAATCACTTTTCATGCTAAATCTTCCCAATTTTTCTAATTCTTTCTACTGCAAATGAAAATCTCCAATCCTTGTGAATCTGAAGGACCAAAATTCCCAAATTTCATCCATTGGATCAGAAATGGACACTGATTTCTTGATCGGGTAATCTCTGATCTGAACTGCCTCAGGGCACGATGTTTACAGTTGCCCCCAATTTTGGGGAAACTAGTGCACTAGTGCCTAGATAAGCCAAAATTCAGAGAAAAAGAAGGAAAGAAACACGTACCTAAGGCAATCCTTACCTTCTAAATGCTGTGGAGGAGTGGTTGATTGTTCACCTAGCGGGCCTCATCTCGGTCTGCTCAGTGATAAACGTCGTGGATGATAGCGTTGTCTACCTATGATTTGTGCTGATGTATGTGTCCCTACTGGTCTCGTCTCGACCTGTAAGGTGTTTGTGAGATGTAGCGTTCTCTAGCTACGATTGTAACAACCCAAATAGGGCCTGGTCGGAATTGTGCGATAAGTCGGTTTAGTGAGGGTATTTTCGTAATTTGGGTAAAGAGGAAATTTGGACATTTCTGAACTTTGTGTTAAAGGAATTAATTAATTAAGTGTTAAGTGAAGTGAAGAAAATATTAGTGTGTTTATAGTGTATAGTTGTAGGGTGTTATGTGACTTAAGGTTTTTATTGTGTGATTTGTGGTGCATGGTACCTTGTATGTAAAGAGGATTATAAGAAATAATATGGTGTGAGGGAGTGTTTGGTACTTGGAAGATATTTGTGTGGATTGGGCTTGTGTGTGGTTAGTGTATGGTGCCTTAAGTGAATTTGTTAAGATGGAATGATGGATGCTCTAAGATTGTGACAAGTGGCATGATGTAGGTGAGTAATTAATGAAAGAGAGAGAGAGAAGGGAGGGGCAGCTTTTGGTGAGGCTTCCCGTGGAAGCCATCTTCATTTCCCCTCTCTTCCTCATTTTTCCCGTTCTCCCCTCTCTCTTGCTTTCATTCTTCTACTCTCTTCTCTCTTCTCTTGTGATTTCTTGAGTTTTGAGTGGGATCTTGGAAGGTTTGAGCTGGGTTTGTGGAAGGTAAGTGTTTGAATTCGGATTGAGGTTCCTTTATTTAATTGTGTTCTTGGGATTTTGGTCTTGGTTTGTGTTTGGGTTTGATTTAAGTGTTTTGATTGGATTGTGCAAGAATCGGAAGAGCGAAGGAAGAGCAAGGGCAAGGATAAAGTGGACTCATGAGGAGCTCGGTTAGAAGCTGCGATTTCCAGGTTTGGGAGTTTATTTGAGCTGTGTTATAGATTGTGGTTTCTCCCCTATTTTCTCCTTGGATCAACTCTAACTTGTGTTTGCATGTTATTTGAAGTCCCGAGTGTTTCTTGAATGCATGTTTAAATCAAGTAGTGATTTTTAGTGAAGTGATTGTGCTATAGTGAAATTGTTATGTGATGTGATCATGGTTTTGCCATGTGAGTGAATTTATGATACTTTGATGGGGAATTATTGTTTGAATGTGTTTATGTGGCTTGAAAGTGATGCGGTGATGTGTAGGAGGCGTGAGGTAAGTGTTTGAGCATGTTGCGAGATTGTATGAAAAGTTGTGTGTGAAATGTGAAGGGAAAAGTGCAGATTGGGCGAATCTGGGTTCTGTCGCGAGCGCGACAGAAGGCGGATTTGGCCCCTTGTTCTTGAAGAGCCCTCTGTCGCGATCGCGACATCGCCGCGAGCGCGACAGAGAGCTTGGTCGCGGAAACCTCCGCGCGGGCGTGCTGCCGAGCGTGCGTGCGAGGAGGAAGAACTGGTCTCTGTCGCGATCGCGACGCTTGTCGCGAGCGCGACAGAGCTCGGTCCCCCGAGTTCTGCCGCGAGTACCTCGTCGCGAGGAGGCCTTTAGGCGCGACCTCGCGAGGAAGCACTCCGTGCTCTGTCGCGAGCGCGACACTTGTCGCGATCGCGACAGAGGCCCTTCCTGCTTGCCTTGTTTTCTGAATGTGTTTCTTTTGTCCCACTTTGCACGGTTTCTTACTATTACATGGAATATGTGTGTGCTTTTGGATTCGTGATATTAATGTGCTAGCGTCCTTGTTATGGATTTATATAATATAAGAGTCTTAGTTTGAATATTGTTTTTGTCTTTGTACTGTCTTGAGAGTTTATGTATTGTCGAGCCTGAAGTGTCAAGGTATAGGATAATTAAGCATGCTTAAGAAGGGTTAGTGTTCAGCTGTTCTGTCCGCCCCGTTTGGGCGAAGCGGTCGACCTCCGAGATGGTCATCAATCGTGTAGTGATAAAATGTTTTGAGACTCCGGTCTCCCGCGCTGCCTTCGGGTATTAAAGTGTTTTTGAGGCTTCAGTCTCCCGTGCCGTGTTCCCGTATCCTCCACCATTGATTTCAGGCTATTGTGTGAATGGTCTTGTATTGATTCAGTGAGTGTTCTGATCATGATGTGATTTATGATTAGTGTAACGGTTTAGTGCATTGTGTTATTTATTCTGGATATGTTTGTTTTTATCTCTGAGCTCGAATTCTTATTGAATTATATATGTTAGTGCATGTTTCTTGTTAGTGCTCTGTTGTGTTTGTTTCTCCCCACTAAGCGTTATCGCTTAGCACGGGCTTTTATCCCGTGCAGGTAGCGTGAAGGATTTTGGGAATGCTCGAGTCGTGCATCTGCAGGCAGGCCACATTGGAGTCGAGTTTTAGTTTATTTTTGTTTCTCCTGTAACTCTTTTTGTAAAGGATTGTAAAGATGTAATCTTTTGGGCCATTGTATATAACTAGTATTTGATTATTTATGTAATGAAGTATGTTTCCTTTTATATTTTCCAAGATTTTATATTGGTTTTTGAATGCTTCCGCTTAGCGCATGTATGCTTCCGCTGTATGCTTTGCCGTGTCGTGAGTGAGTGTCGTGTTGTAGCGCGCCCGCCGGTGCCCTTCCAACGGGGGCGGCGGCTGGGGTGTTACAATTTAGTGGTATCAGAGCACCGGTTTAGGCGGTTCTGGTTGCCTCTGTTTGTTATGTGTTGAGTCTTTGCATGTGAGTTGGTTTTGTGTTGTGGCCTAATGCAGATGTGTCTTGTCTTGTGTAGTGTTTAGATGGAGTCTGATCCAAGTGAGCATGTGGGTGAGACGGTTGGTAGTGCAAGTGTAGTGAGAGGTGAGCAGCCTGCTCCGCAGCGTCAGCGAGAGGAGATTCCTGGTGTGGGTTTTGGTCAAGAGAACCCGGCGTTAGTGCAAGGTTTGCTTCAGTTTGTAGAGAGGCTGACTGCTCCTAAGGCTCCGACTGAGTTGCTAAGAAAGAGAGGAGCCGAGGATTTTCATGGTACTGCTTTGGACCAATCTGATGTGGCCGAATTTTGGCTTAAGAGAGTGGATCAGATTTTGCAGGAGATAAGATGTCCTGCAGAACAGAGGGTGCTTTGTGCAGTGTCGTTGCTTCAAGGGCCTGCGTATGATTGGTGGGAATTAGTGATGCGAAGTCCGCAGCGACCAGCCGTGTTGACTTGGGAATTCTTCAAGCAAGAATTTGAGCAGAAGTATGTGACGAAGGCGTATCAAGAGGCAAAGTGGAGAGAGTTTATCAGTCTGAGACAGCGAGGTATGACAGTGAGCGAGTATGATAAGGAATTCAGCCGGTTGAGTAAGTATGTGCCTGAGACTTTGTTGACGGATGAGTTCAGAAGTCGGCATTTTCTAGAGGGACTTCGGGAGGTGTATAGAGGTCAGTTGTCCGCATTTTCAGTTTTGCAACCCGTGGGGTATTATCAGCTTATGGCGGCAGCGATGAAGTTAGAAGAGTCTGAGGTGATCAAGCAAAGGATCGAGAGCAAGAGGAGAGCACCGAGTGATGGGTTTGGAAGTGGCAAGAAGTCGAGAGGAGTTCCGAGTGGCTTAAGTGGGAAGAGTTTGATTCCGGTTCGTTCGGAAGTCGAGAGTGTAGCGCCACCCTCTAGCAAGGGAAGTACGATTCCTGAGTGTGAGCATTGTTATAAGCGCCACTGGGGCGAGTGTAGAAGGATTTCTGGAGCGTGCTTCAGATGTGGCAGCCAAGAGCACATGGTGGCGAATTGTCCGGATAGAAGAGAGCTTCAGGGTAGAACAGAGGGTAGAGCCAGTGGTCAGAGAGCGAGAGGGAATCAGAGTGGAAGAGCCAGTGGACGTCCTTCGCAAGCGCCATCAGAGACAGTGCAGAAGCCACCTGCAGAAGAAGTGCCTTCGCGTCCAAGAGTTTATGCGATGCAACTAGGGGATATAGCAGATCGAGCGGGACCTTCTGGTAAGTTATGTTAGTAGTTTTCAGTTAAGTTTCGGTTTGTGTTTGGGTTGTTTGGATTTAAGTGATTAGCGGGGAAATTTCGAGGACGAAATTTCTTAAGGGGGAGTGATTTGTAACAACCCAAATAGGGCCTGGTCGGAATTGTGCGATAAGTCGGTTTAGTGAGGGTATTTTCATAATTTGGGTAAAGAGGAAATTTGGACATTTCTGAACTTTGTGTTAAAGGAATTAATTAATTAAGTGTTAAGTGAAGTGAAGAAAATATTAGTGTGTTTATAGTGTATAGTTGTAGGGTGTTAATGGACTTAAGGTTTTTATTGTGTGATTTGTGGTGCATGGTACCTTGTATGTAAAGAGGATTATAAGAAATAATATGGTGTGAGGGAGTGTTTGGTACTTGGAAGATATTTGTGTGGATTGGGCTTGTGTGTGGTTAGTGTATGGTGCCTTAAGTGAATTTGTTAAGATGGAATGATGGATGCTCTAAGATTGTGACAAGTGGCATGAGGTAGGTGAGTAATTAATGAAAGAGAGAGAGAGAAGGGAGGGGCAGCTTTTGGTGAGGCTTCCCGTGGAAGCCATCTTCATTTCCCCTCTCTTCCTCATTTTTCCCGTTCTCCCCTCTCTCTTGCTTTCATTCTTCTACTCTCTTCTCTCTTCTCTTGTGATTTCTTGAGTTTTGAGTGGGATCTTGGAAGGTTTGAGCTGGGTTTGTGGAAGGTAAGTGTTTGAATTCGGATTGAGGTTCCTTTATTTAATTGTGTTCTTGGGATTTTGGTCTTGGTTTGTGTTTGGGTTTGATTTAAGTGTTTTGATTGGATTGTGCAAGAATCGGAAGAGCGAAGGAAGAGCAAGGGCAAGGATAAAGTGGACTCGTGAGGAGCTCGGTTAGAAGCTGCGATTTCCAGGTTTGGGAGTTTATTTGAGCTGTGTTATAGATTGTGGTTTCTCCCCTATTTTCTCCTTGGATCAACTCTAACTTGTGTTTGCATGTTATTTGAAGTCCTGAGTGTTTCTTGAATGCATGTTTAAATCAAGTAGTGATTTTTAGTGAAGTGATTGTGTTATAGTGAAATTGTTATGTGATGTGATCATGGTTTTGCCATGTGAGTGAATTTATGATACTTTGATGGGGAATTATTGTTTGAATGTGTTTATGTGGCTTGAAAGTGATGCGGTGATGTGTAGGAGGCGTGAGGTAAGTGTTTGAGCATGTTGCGAGATTGTATGAAAAGTTGTGTGTGAAATGTGAAGGGAAAAGTGCAGATTGGGCGAATCTGGGTTCTGTCGCGATCGCGACGTCTATCGCGAGCGCGACAGAAGGCGGATTTGGCCCCTTGTTCTTGAAGAGCCCTCTGTCGCGATCGCGACATCGCCGCGAGCGCGACAGAGAGCTTGGTCGCGGAAACCTCCGCGCGGGCGTGCTGCCGAGCGTGCGTGCGAGGAGGAAGAACTGGTCTCTGTCGCGATCGCGACGCTTGTCGCGAGCGCGACAGAGCTCGGTCCCCCGAGTTCTGCCGCGAGTACCTCGTCGCGAGGAGGCCTTTAGGCGCGACCTCGCGAGGAAGCACTCCGTGCTCTGTCGCGAGCGCGACACTTGTCGCGATCGCGACAGAGGCCCTTCCTGCTTGCCTTGTTTTCTGAATGTGTTTCTTTTGTCCCACTTTGCACGGTTTCTTACTATTACATGGAATATGTGTGTGCTTTTGGATTCGTGATATTAATGTGCTAGCGTCCTTGTTATGGATTTATATAATATAAGAGTCTTAGTTTGAATATTGTTTTTGTCTTTGTACTGTCTTGAGAGTTTATGTATTGTCGAGCCTGAAGTGTCAAGGTATAGGATAATTAAGCATGCTTAAGAAGGGTTAGTGTTCAGCTGTTCTGTCCGCCCCGTTTGGGCGAAGCGGTCGACCTCCGAGATGGTCATCAATCGTGTAGTGATAAAATGTTTTGAGACTCCGGTCTCCCGCGCTGCCTTCGGGTATTAAAGTGTTTTTGAGGCTTCAGTCTCCCGTGCCGTGTTCCCGTATCCTCCACCATTGATTTCAGGCTATTGTGTGAATGGTCTTGTATTGATTCAGTGAGTGTTCTGATCATGATGTGATTTATGATTAGTGTAACGGTTTAGTGCATTGTGTTATTTATTCTGGATATGTTTGTTTTTATCTCTGAGCTCGAATTCTTATTGAATTATATATGTTAGTGCATGTTTCTTGTTAGTGCTCTATTGTGTTTGTTTCTCCCCACTAAGCGTTATCGCTTAGCACGGGCTTTTATCCCGTGCAGGTAGCGTGAAGGATTTTGGGAATGCTCGAGTCGTGCATCTGCAGGCAGGCCACATTGGAGTCGAGTTTTAGTTTATTTTTGTTTCTCCTGTAACTCTTTTTGTAAAGGATTGTAAAGATGTAATCTTTTGGGCCATTGTATATAACTAGTATTTGATTATTTATGTAATGAAGTATGTTTCCTTTTATATTTTCCAAGATTTTATATTGGTTTTTGAATGCTTCCGCTTAGCGCATGTATGCTTCCGCTGTATGCTTTGCCGTGTCGTGAGTGAGTGTCGTGTTGTAGCGCGCCCGCCGGTGCCCTTTCAACGGGGGCGGCGGCTGGGGTGTTGCAACGATCCCGTTGCGGAGCGTAGTGTTCTCTAACTGCTACTTCATTTGCTTTGCTGGCCTCGTCTCAGCTCGCGCAGCTTTGGTGAGAAGTAGTGCTCTCTGACTACAAATCTCGATTGCGAGATGCAGTGTTATCTAACCGCAGTCCTGTCGCGATGTATTCTATCGCTGGTGCCCTACTGACCTCGTCTCGGTCTGCATGGCATTCGGCTAGCCTCGTCTCAGCCTGCACGGAGAATGTGAGATGTAGAGTTCTCTAGCTATGATCCCGATGCAAAGCGCAGTGTTCTCTAACTGCTACTTCATTTGCTTTGCTGGCCTCATCTCGGCTCACGCAACTTTGATGAGAAGTAGTGCTCTCTAACTACAAATCTCGATTGCGAGATGCCGTGTTATCTAACTGTAGTCGCATCGCGATGTATTCTATCACTGGTGCCCTACTGACCTCGTCTCGGTTTGCATGGCATTCCGCTAGCCTTATCTCGGCCTGCACAGAGAATGTGAGATGCAGCACTCTCTGACTGTAACCCCCATTGTGAGATGTAGTACTCTCTGACTACAATCCCGGTTTGCTAGAACTTCCTTGCTAACCCCCATTCGATCTGCAAGGTGTGTAGTACTCTCTGACTACCCCATGTGTTGTGAGACGCAGTACTCTTTGACTATAATCTCGGTTTGTTGAAACTTCCTTGCTAACCCCCATCCGATCTGCAAGGTGTGTAGTACTCTCTGACTACCCCATGAGTTGTGAGGCGCAGTACTCTCTGACTACAATCTCGGTTTATTGAAACTTCCTTGCTAACCCCCATCCGATCTGCAAGGTGTGTTTTGGTTGAATATGATCTTGAAGGACATAGCGTCTACTCTACTTATCCTCCCTTTTGATTATTGGTCATTGGATTGATGTGAAACAAAGTTCCTGCATGGTAAAGGATTTTGTTAATTTGTGCATAAGTTGATCCGATTGATAATTTTATGAGCACTTCTTATGTTGCTATTTTTGTATTTATCATTTTTATCGTTACATCATCCTTATTATTTCGCCATCTTTTTAAGTGTAAGTTAAATATTGACATGACAAATATAGAGAAATGACATGTAAATTTAGCAAGCCGAACATGAGTATTTCACTAAAAGAACCAATTTTGTGCAATATATACAAATATGATGACAATAATGAAAATACAAGAAGCGATGCCAAAACTCCCTGAATAGTCTATGGGAGTGGATAATCTGAAGGCTCCTCCTCTGGATCATCATCATCCGATATGTGAACTGGCTGAGACTGTGATGAGGAGGCAGAGGGTCCAGCTCTTGAGGTAGATGGCTGGCTAGGAGTGCTGATGGCCCAGGCTGCCGAGAGGCTGAGAACCCAGGCCGCTGGTGAAATCGAGGAGGAACGACTACCAGCATAGACAAAGTCTGCGCTCTCGCTGTGTCCTGCTACCGAAACTAGACCTGAGCATACCCATCAAGGAAGGGTTGTGCACAAATCATCATGAACTGTAATGTCTCTCTGATCACCCCTCCTAGCTCTCCAAATGCAGTGCCCAGGTGGAGGTTCTGGTCTGTGGCAGCAGTCCTCATGCCCCTGAGTCTATCCTCTATCATCTCTCTAAACTCCCGGATAGACTGAGTGACAGGAGGTATGGCCCCCTCCAATACCTGAATCTGGAATCTGAGAGCCTCCATCGACTCGTCCACTATTTAAAGGGATGCATCCACCCTCTGAGCTATCTGATCCTGAGAGGCCCTCGTCTCCTATCTCAACTAACCTATAAGCCTCTCGTGCTCCTGCCTCAAATGATCAATGAGCCTCACCTACTCCTGAATAATACTCTACTGCTGATCCAGCCTCTCTAACATAACCCTATCTTGCTCATCTCGCTCCCCGAGCCGCTCTAAAAGGATCCTGTCTCTCTCCTCCTATTTGCGCTCGAAGGATGTGAACATAGAAGAGATGACGGCCACGAAGTCCGGGTATGCTACTGGAGGTGGAGCTGGCCCTGATGTCTGCTCTTGAGGTGGAGCTGTAGAAGTAGATGCCCCCGGGTCTGCCCTAGTATACGGATGAAATCTCTCGGATGGTCATGGAGCTATCCGCTGTATCCTTGATGATGGAGGAGGGGTAGGACTCCGTACCCTCGGCGTTGTAGGAGTAGCAAAGAGCTCATCTATAGTGAACTCGATCCCTATGTCAGTTGGTGTGCTCGGCTGCTCCTCCTTGGGCTGTGGCTATGGAGGCTGACCCTCCTGGTGCTGTGGCTGTGGAGGCTAACCCTCCTGGTGATATGGCTATGGAGGCTGAACCTCCTGATATGGCGGCTGCTCGTGTGGCTGCGGCTGTACCTCAGGCTGCTCCTCTGCCAGCTCTAGTGAGGGGAGGCCGAATGCATGTCTGGTCTCATGAATGGTGAGTAGTCTATATACCTCGGCTTGACCTTGTACCCGTGCCACCATGCCCATCGTGACGGCTGATGGGGCATCTACATACATGCTCTCCTCTACAGCCTGCCCAAAGATCCCTGGGCGAACTCCCAATCTCAACAATAATCTGGTGATCACCCCGCCAATATAGACTACCGGGGCTGTCCCCTTAGACACCCTCACTAGGTTAGCCAAACTCTCATGGCTAATATTGAGCCACTGACCAGCCACCATGGCCCATAAGCTCCATATCTCTGCGGCATTGAGGGTCCTAGGGTTTCCAGCCAGTCCAAGGTAGGAGCTGGATAAGACTCTGTGGAGGTATCGAAGAGCCTGCGATATAAGCATCGTGCTCTGCACCGTATCGTGGTCGTACGGCACTCCTGGTAAAGCAATGGTCGTCCAATGATAGCGTCGGACTGCTCTCTGGAGCACCATGACACCCTGCTCCTGAGGAAGCCCCATGGCCTGTGCAAAATGCTGGCGTGTGATAGTATAGTGGTGGCGGTCAATCCAGAACTGAATGACTCCCTCCTCTATATCTGACCTCTAAAATCCAGTGTACTGTAGGGTAGCAAGAAACTGTCTCACCATCTCTGGGTAGGTCGAAAAGGCTGGAGTCAGGAACTCGGTCCAACCAGCGCTCGCCAACAGGGCATCAACCTCACCTGCCATCCCTAGGGCCTCGAGGAATGGCCTAGAGATAAATCGGCTAGCTCGGAACTCTACTCGGGCAAATAATCTGTATCTCTCTCTAGCCTCAGGAGTCAACCAGTCGGGAGCCTGTGGCTCAGGCTGGTCACGCGGAGCACGTCGTCGTGGTGGCATCCTAGAAATAAATAAACAATTAGTTTAAACTCATGGTCGCAAACGGGATTAATCTCATGAATAGTAAATTGGGCAGCATCTAGGTAGGGATGTGGCCCACCAGAAAACTAAAAAATATTTGGGCAGCATCCCGGGAGGGATGTGCCCGACATCCTGCACAAGAAGAGAAGAATAAAGAATAGGCCTCAGGCCCCAATCAACAACACAATATATTGATTCAAAAATTTGGGCAACACCCCGGCAAGAGTGTGCCCAAATTCCTGCATGAAAAACAACAAAAAGGACAGGCCTTAGGCCCCAAGCAACAGCTCATGTATATTATTATCTCAATGGAAAGCATATTAGACTGCTCAAGCTAACTTATGCACTTTTAAACTATTTTACATATGCATTTAAAATCGAACATCATTTAAAAAATTACATTATTAGTGTTTAAAGTCTCAGTTAAACAAATAAAAGCGATATAAACTAAACAAATATTTATCATGCTACACTAAAAAATAGCAACAAACTAAACTAAAAAAATAAGTTACAAGAGAATTGAATTTTACTTACAACAAATAAAAAGGAAGAAAAGTTGGTTACTGACCTGGAATTGCAAAAAAATAAAACTCGACGAAACGCTAAGAAAAATACTTCGGGAGATGCACAATGATGCAAGGGTCATAACGGTGCAATTCAAGTGCAAAATGGTGTAAAAATGGTAAAAATATGAGGAAAAAATGGAATCTGGGCGTCGATGAACAGGAAAACGAAAAGGAAGAAGAGAAAAAAAACTGTTAGCCGTCGGTCTGACAGACTTATATAGATTTTCTTGACCGACGGGCATCCTGTCTCTAGGAGCGAGCGACGGCCTTACCGTCTGTCGCCTCAGATTCCCCTCGTTAATTATGCAATAAATGCGCGTGAAATGCAATGATGACTCTGCCAGGTGGACAATGAGAGATGGGCAGGCCGTCTGAAATGAGAGACGGGCGGGCCGTCTGTGGAGTTACCTCATAAATTTCATTTTTTCCTTGGACTCCGTGACTTTTCTGTTATTTTAACCTTGTAGCAGCTTCTTTTCTCTAGTTTTTCCCTTATTTTCTTCTTTATTTCCTTTGCTGACTTCAATTTCAACTCTCAAAGCATGACTTCTCCTCTTCTTTAGAAAATGTACCGTATTTTAGACGATACTCAAACTTGGGAGAACAGCATTCTTATTCCATTTTCTGGTCTGAAATTTCTAAGAACAGTCAAGATAGACCATAACCTTCTCCTAGCTGCAACCCACTTCTGGGACCCACGTTTCCATGTTTTCAGATTCACTTATCAAGAGCTATGCCCCTTGCTTGAGGAATTTGCTACTATCATCGGAGCATTGTATCCTCCTAATGCTATGCCCTGCATTCGCCGCTGTGGACTGACTCAAAGTCGGGATATTGCTCTATCCTTGGGTATAGCTCCTTCTGAAGCTGCTCGTTTAGTTCCTCAGGGACCCACCTTTTCTTTGGAGCCGTTGATTGAGGCATTGGACAGGTTTTCTGATGTTCCCACATACCACTTAAGTGTCATCTTCATGTTCTGTATGCTGAGGTATTTGACTATAACCACAGAGGAGTTAATTGGCGATCCTCGCCTGTTTGGGATTCTGGATGATTTTCACCACGGGCTGACCCCTTTCCCACTTATTCTGGCTGAGACCATCCTGGGCTTGGATTCTGCTCGTTCTGGGTCCACCACTTCATTCACTGGAAGCCCCTTATTACTCCAGGTACGTCATTATTTTAAAAGGTAGTGCGTCCCTCGTGGATTTTCACACTAGCTTTTCTTAGCGAGAAGTGCGTCCTTTTCGGATTTTCACACAACCCTATGCCTAATTTTTGCCTGAAGTAAACCCAACTTACTCCAGCGGCTCATATTTTTTTTTTTTAAGATATGGTTGCAGGAGAAACTGAAGTTGCTATCAGAACCTCCTCCCCGAGTTATTGTGCAATATTCTCCAAGACACTTCCTCCCACGTCAGCGGCTGTACTCATTTGTAACTTTCGACGAAGGTATTGCTCGATTTAGTGAGATATCAGACGAGGATATCAACTTCACGCATGCTTGGTTTCCCCTTTCTAGCGCAATCATTGATGGCTCTTCAGGGTGTGTCCCCTTATGCGGGCTTCGTCAAGCCACCTTTTTCATTACTGCCCGATGTGCTCGTCGCTCGGGATGACTCAGGATGTGGTGAGGATTCCCTTATCCTTCCGAGGAGGAGTGTTTTCTGCAGCTTTTGCTTCTCGTTATCACGAGCTTTGGGGCCAACTTCCACTGAAGACCGTCATACCTCCATTCGGAGCTCACTCCGTGACTTCTACTAGCGAGTATAAGAGGTGGGTACTTAGCCCGGCATCTGACAATAGGACACGACGACTTAGGCATTTGGATGGCGAGGGTAGTAGTAGAGCATAGTTTAGCTTAGTTTTGTATGCCCTTTTGAGCATCGTGTTCCTTTTCAAAACAGAACTAGAAAACGATGTAAATGAACAAATTAAGTTTACTTTCATTTCACAAAGTTGTGTACATTTCCGTAAGATTTCAACATACATGATCACTATTTGTCACTAATTCAATTATGCAAACCACGTTCGCTCATGGAACCAAATCCAACCAAACTTTGATAGCATCAAACTCCTATTACCAATCAGCCCTCTCGAGTTTTCTTGATTGTATATTTTCTCTCAAGCCTCTAATTTTTGCCCAGGATGCCTTTTTTCGGTTTTCACGCTGATGAGGCGCCCAATTTTAGCAGGGCCGTCTTTTTTCGATTTTCGACCCGCGGGGCTTCTTTTCTCTTCTTTTTATTTTATAGTATTTAGCCATGGAACCTTTTGAGTCTATTGAAATTGATCGGTTCTTTGAACTCGCTGCCATCGCTATCCGATAGAATCATAGCTCCTTTTGATAACAGCTTCTTGAGGAGAAATGGCCCTTCCCACGTGGGTCTGAACTTTCCTCTGATATCTAGTGCACCTGGTCTCATCTACTTGAACACCAAGTCCCCTTCTTTTAACGGATGCTTCTTGACTTTCTTTCCAAAGGACTTGGCAAGTCTCTTCTGGTAGATCTGGTTATGGTAATAGGCCCTCAACCTATTTTCATCCAGCATGTTCAGGTGTTGTAACCGCTTTTGTGCCCATTCAGCTTCTGGTATTTGTGCTTCCATGACCACTCTTAACGACTTGAGCTCAATTTCAACAAGCAGCACTACGTCCATCCCATATACTAAGGAATACGGCGTGGCCCCTGTAGACGTTCTGATGGTTGTTCTATACCCCAGAGTGCGAAAGGCAACTTTTCTGACCAATCTTTATAATTCTGCACCATCTTAGCTAGGATCTTCTTGATATTCTTGTTGGCGGCTTCTACTGCCCCATTGGCCTGAGGACGGTATAGGGATGACTTATGATGCTCAATACCGTATTTCTGTAATAGCTTCTTTGTTTCAGCCATGAACTGGACCCCATTGTTAGATACCACGTGGTGTGGAAGGCCATACCTACAAATCAAATTTTTCTCAATGAACTTGGCCATAACCCGAGCGTCAATCTTTTCGAAAGACTCGGCCTCTACCCACTTGGTAAAATAGTCAATGGTGACTATGATGTATCTGTGTCTATTGGAGGCCGTGGGACGAATTTCCCCAATAATGTCAATCCCCCAAGCTGCGAACGGCCAAGGTGATGTCAGATTGTGTAATTCTGAGATGGGCAAGTGCCTTAGATCTGCATACTGCTGACATAATTGGCACTGCTTTATGTACTTTGAGCAATCGTTATCCATGGTAAGCCAAAAAAATCCTTGCCTCATAATCTTTTTGGCCAGTGTCAGCCTGTTCATATAGGCCCCGCATACATCAGCGCGAGTTTCTTCCATTACCCTTTTAGCCTCCTTCTCATCCAAGCACCTCAACTGGATACTATCGGCCTGTCGCTTGTACAATACCCCATCTATACAAATGAACTGAGTAGACAATTTGCGAATCATTATCTGATCTTTCTCGGTAGCTTCCTTTCGAAAGGCCGCATTCTCTAGACAATTCATGATATCGTAATACCACGGCTTCCCGTCTGCCACTTCTATCTCCATTACTGATTTTGATTCGAAACTAGGTCTCTCAGAGCTAGAAATCAAAACTGGCTTCATGATTATCCCTTCTGGATTGTCCCACATAGACACCAAAGTGGCGAGCGCATCAGCCAGCTAATTTTCGTCCCTGGGAATGAAATGAAACGTGCACACCTCAAACTGACCGCTCAAGTCTCTCAAGTGCTTAATGTATGGCATTAGTCTTTATTCTTTAACAGCCCATTTTCCTCGAATTTGATTGATCACCAGGGATGAATCTCCAAATACTTCCACACTCTTTGCCCCCAAGGCTATTAACACTTCCAACCCAAATTTACACGCTTCATACTCAGCCTCATTATTGGTAGCTTTGAACCTCAGTTTCTTCGCCAAAGGAAGTTTCTCATTCTCCGGAGTTGTTAAGATAACCCTTACTCCTGCTCCCTTGCTGTTCACGGTTCTGTCGAAGTACAATTGCCAACCTCGAACTGCTATAGCTGCTACATCCTCATCTAGGAAGTTGAACTCATAGGAGTCCCCTTGAATTGGGTGCTTTGCTAGGAATTCTGCCACTGCACGCCCTTTGACAGTTTTTCGAGTAACGTAGTCTACATCAAACTCTTATAGCAGCAACAACCACCTGCCCATTTTCCCCAGTAAGGAAGGTGCTTCTTGTAAGTATCTTAAGGGATTCTGCTTTGCCACCGCCTGCACCTTGTAAGAGTGGAAGTAGTGTCTCAACTTCTTAGAGGCCCAGATTACCGCAAGATAGATCTTCTCTACTTCAGCGTACTTAACCTCATACTCCAGGAATTTCTTACTCAGATCCAATTCCACCCCAAACTCGTCCTCTTGATCCATCATAGCGCCCATAGAACTATCCTTTATAGCTAGGTACAGAATCAGGGGTTTACTCGGCCGTGCCGGTCTCAGCACCAGTGGATGCAGCAAGTACTCTCGGATAGTATCGAAGGCTTTTTGGCAATCCTCGTTCCATACTACAGGCTGATTTTTCCTGAGGAGTTTAAAGATTGGCTCACAAATCGAAGTTAATTTAGCGATGAATCTACTGACATATTGCAATTTGCCCAAGAAACTCCTTACATCCTTTTCCTTCTGAGGCATCGACATCTCTTTGATGGCCTTAACCTTGTCTGGGTCAATCTCGATTCCCCTCTGACTAACCACATGTCCCAGCAACTTTCCTGACGTAACCCCAAAGATACACTTCTTAGGATTTAACCGAGGTTGTACTTATTCATCCTCTAGAAGAACTTTTCCAAAGCTTCAAAATGGCCTTCTCTAGTGGCGGATTTGATCATCATATCATCGACATACACCTCCACCTCTTTATGGATCAAATCACTTAAGATTTTTGTTGCCATCCTCTGAAAAGTAGCTCCTGCATTTTTTAAGCCAAAGGGCATTACCCTGTAAGCATACGTCCCCCATTCTGTGATAAAAGCCGTCTTAATCCGGTTAATTATTTTATTGAGAATCTGATTGTAACCCCCATAACCATCTCCAAAGCTATACATCTCACAAGCGGCTGCACTGTCTATCAACACATCTATATGAGGTAACGGGAAATCATCTTTCAGATAGGCCTTATTCAAATCCCGGTAATCCACACATACTCTTACTTTATCGTTCTTTTTGGCTACAGGGACGACATTGGCCAACTAGGTTGGATACTGCACCTCCATTAGAAACTTGGCCTCGATCTGTTGGCAAATTTCCTCCTTTACCTTATCTGCCCATTCCGGCCTGAGTCTTCTCAGCTTCTGCTTGATGGGTTTATGATCTGGATACATCAGAATAGCATGTTTAGCGATTTTTCGATCAATTCCTGGCATGTCTTCATAGGTCCAAGCAAAGACTTTTTCATATTTTTTTAATATTCTCTCAAATTTTTCTCTCTCTTCAGGAGTTATATTTGATGCTACCAAAATTTCATTTGGGTTTTCCGTGGTTCCAAGATAAAATGGGGTAGCATCAGTCGAATCAATGTCAAATATAGATGGATTATGATCATGATCATGCATGGTGAAATCATCAGAAACATCGCACAAATAAGCAAAATTGTTCACTTTATTAATAAAATTGAAATTGTCATTAACATCATTGAAAAGTTCTGGAATGAAAAGACAATCTAAACTAGCTTCTTCTTCTTCCACTGCTAGTGCATCTGCTGCGGTTGACGGTCTTGCATCGCTTTTGCTTTTTGGAGGCTCTTCGGTCACCCCTTGAATGGCTTCCTAGATCTTTGCTTTTTTCCTTCAGCTGGATGGTTACCATCTTCTCAGTGATCACCTCTTTGGGCATGTCGCGGTCCCAAATTGTCTTGCTGGTCATGATTTCCTCATCCCAAAAGCCCTCTACTGGCTTGATCAATCCAATGCCCCAGTTATAGACATCGTTAAAAACCTCGAATCTCGGCACAATTTTTCCATTCACCCACTGTAGTTCAGCCTCTCCTATATAGGCACATACTGCGGTTGCTAGCACAAAACTTTTTCGAATATGGGGAATTTCCATCTCTGGCTTTTCACCCTTTTTTACAGCACCAGTATACCCCAAACCTCTTCTATCCTTCTGACCTTTGGTAGCAATGGCTGTTGGCACCCCCTGAGACTTCTTTCCCAACCCAGCGCCAGGAAGGAACGACATCTTCTTCATCATGTATAGCACTTGAGGAGTTTCTTACATCCACTCTTCTTCCCCTATCATAGCAACATGAAACCCGCTGAATGGCTACCTTGCGATCTCTAGAATTGAAACCTGATTCTCCCGTGCGATCCTTATGGTTACGACCTGAACTTCATGGGGTATCTTCATAATTTGATGAAGCGTAGAGGGGACTCCACCCAACTTGTGAAACCATGGCCTACCCAAAAGAGTTAAGAAATTTGCGGGTATGGGTAGCACCACAAACTCCACTTCAGATTCTACCGGTCCCGTCTTCACCATTGCCATAAATGTTCCCAAAGGATGTCTGTGCGAGTTATCATATGCAGTGATAGTGAGGTCAGACTTGGCCAACATGTCTTCTGTCACTCCAAAAGCTGTCATTGCCACTTGGGGGCACATATTGATCAACAAGCCATCATCCACCATTACACAGGCTGTGTGCTTGTGGTTAATCTGTGCTCTTATGTACAAAGGGCAATTATGGTTACGGCCCTCTGCTGGCAAATCAGCATTGGTAAAAATGACATTTTCTCCCGCTCCTCCCTTCACTGCATCCAGAAGTTCCATCGGCGAGATGGTGGTGGCCACAGTTGCCTCACATAAAGCTTCCACTACCTTTTGCCTATGGGATGGAGATTGCCTCAAGAGGTCCCATATAGAAATCTGAGCCGGCGTCTTTTTTAGCTGCTTAATAATCAAATCTTCTTTCGACTCTTTCCCCTTTTGGCCTGCTTCTGGCTCTTGAGGCTTCTCAACTTCTGGAGCTACCCTTTCGCTCCGAGTTATAGCTCCCACTTTACTCTTCTTCTTCCCTTCGTCTTCTTCTTCTGAACCCCACAGGTCTGGAAACATCTCAGTGTTATCATCCTCCTCTCTATCGGTGGACCGGCAATCTATCATAACCACTGGTAACCCTTCTACATTTTACTCAACAACATGCATATCATTGCCATACAATTCCTTCAATATAAACTCTTCAGGCAGACCTGACCCGATTGCGTTCACTGGTGGGGGCACATTGTTGTATCCTATCTTCTTCTGACCTCCTCTCTTTTTCGGGTCCGTGATCTGCTTAGAATTAATGAGATCCTGAATCACGTGTCGCAAAGCTTTGCAATCATCAGTGGTGTGCCCGATGTGTTGATGATATGCACAGTACTCATTATCTTTATGCCTTGGTTGGCTCAGCGTTCTGGCTGGTCGGGATGATAAAGGCTGCAGCTTCCCTTCCTTCATTGGTCTTCTCAATACCCACGAGAAAGACCTTCTGAGATTTGAAAAACGTCTTGGAGTAAAGTTGGTAGTTGATACTTTTGCGGTCTTTCCAGGGCCTACTGATTTGCCAGCTCCATTAACACCCTTCCTAGGATAATTCTCAGCACTCGTTTTCTTAACCAGGTATTCCACCTCAGCTTCTATGGCGATATCCTTCAGAGATTCCCAATCTCTCAATCCCTTCATCTTCAACCCCTCTCTCAAATATGGGCTCGCGTTCCTGATGAACAACCGAATTTAAACTTGGGTATCCGGTTTCCTCTTCATTTCCATCACTCGGTTCCTCCATCAGGTCAGATATTCATGAAAGGACTCACCTCCCTTCTATTGCAATAGCTCTAGGTCTTTCAGGGTCACTTCCATCCTCATACTATAGTCGTACTGCCTCAGAAATTCCTCAGTCAATAAATCCCAGTCTTCTTTAGTTTGGCGATCCACCCCATTATACCAATCCATTACTAGGCCGGTCAAGCTCAAGCAGAAATATTCAATCTTCTGCTTCCTCGTTAGAGTAGTACCCTTCATCACCAACGAGTACTGCTTGATATGTGCGGTAAGGTCAGATGTACCGTCAAACTTTGGAACATCTGGCATCTTAAAGTTCATCGGGATAGGGTCCTCTCCATCTAATTCTTTATCTTCTGGGCTCATCCCTTGACCCTTCATCAAAGTCCTAGCCATTGCTTCGAACCTCTCTTCCATCTTCTTCCAAATGGGCTCCTCAGTTTGAGGTGCCTTCCCTCTCTGAGACATCCGCTCCTCATGATCTTTGTCTGAATCATCGTCTAACCCCAGGACTTGCTTTCCCCTCTGAACCCCTAAAGTAGTAGTTCTAACATGCACTGGCGGTGGATGATTCTCTTCCAGTGGGTTTGCTCGGATCTCCTCCGTTTCATTGCTTCTCACAGGAGGAGGTGGTGGGTTCTGTTGAGTAGCTGGCCGGCCCATTGTGGCTAACATGTTCATCAAACGACTCTCAAAGTCCTCAAGTCTACGGCCCACTTCCTCTGCAACCAAAGCCCTGGTGGTATCAGTCCCTCTCGGTGAGTTTGCCATCTCTGAAGTATCATAGCTAGCTTTTGAAGTAGTATCTGAATATTCTACTCTTTCTGGTAGCTCAAAAATAGAATTTCGGATCAACCGCCCCCGAGGACCTCTTATCCACCTAGGCATATCTATAATGGCTGCGAGCAGAAAGAGTTAGAATGATGCATGAATGTTAGAATGATGCATGAATGCGATAAGATGCACGATCGTGCTATGCAACACCCACAAATCACATGCAAGGCACATAGGTCCCTCCAACCTTGTTACTCCCACACACAAGGTCATAGTCTCTTTCTTAGGCGGGATTAGCCCATGGGTCAACAGGGGACCGGATGAGCGCGTATGGCGCACGGCAAAAAATTGGCAGCATAACTCTCCTAACTAATGCAATAGAGGCATGAGTCATGATCATTATGTATTTAGGTGATCCAACTAAATCGACATGGTCCTACCGAGGCATGAAAGCCTTTAGCTAGGTAACCAATCAAGACATTTGGGTTCTCCCAATACGTAAGGATCCATACAACAAGCATAGTATTAAGGTTTATACCACCTAGGGAAAGTATCTATAGCCATTACATGAGCTTTAGCATGGGTGGTGTTACTTTAGGTCTACCCAAGCATGGTCCCTGCCAATGGGTCTAGCTCATCACGAGCATAGCGATCGATTGGGTGTCCATTTTATATACCAAATGGTACGAGGCTTGGGCTGGTGATTATCCTTAACACTTCCCTACATTGAGTGAACATAGGGTCGTGCTTGGGGAACACACCGGGGTTGATAGAGGGACCAAACTAACATAATCTAAGGCTCTAATGAGATGAAACGCAACTTTGAAAGAAAGCAAAATTTTGAAACTAAAACTTAAATGTAAATTTTAATCAAGGTACTTTCGAATCGAAGTCTCGAGTATGTCTCCAGTGGAGTCGCCATTGTGACGCGCGCCGAACCCCGTGGCTTCTCGAAGACCCGCTTTTAGGGCTTTCGGGAGAGGTTCATGGAAACTTGTAAGGTATTTACAAGTGTGTCTATGTTGGGCAACAAGGAGATTTCATGGAGTTGCCACCCAATAAAACATTGGGAAAGTTTGTCTCGCCTCAGTGAGCCTAAGATAGCGCATAATATCCATTTTTGGCAAACCAAAGGGATCTTGGAGGCAATCACCCCAATAGAACATTGGAATGACCCTCTAACCCTATGGAGCCTAGGATTGTAAATTAAGCCTTTTAGTGGGACACAAGAGGTGTCTTGGAGATCCCATTCCAATGAAACATCGAAATGGGCCTCTCGCCTCGTTGAGCCCAAAGACCAGAGATAGGTTCGGGACTTCTCATTTATTCATGCCTTGATTAATTTTACAATTAAGTTTTGAATTTATTATTTCACCCTCTTTCCATACGATGCAATTAATTAAAAGGCGCAATCATTCATATAAAAGCAGAGAATAAAATAGCATAAAAATAAAGCATACAAAAATAAATTACAAAAAACTAGGGGCAGAATACAACCCCCATTGTAAATAAGGTACAAAACATGCATAAAACGGGATATTCGTTAAGATTGAGGACATTAGTCCTTGCATGCATTTATTACACAAAAAATAATTTTTCATTTGACGGTTTTTTATTGGCTAAAATAGGACTTTGGTCCTTGCTTTGCAAAAATTCCCAAAGTGATTACTAGAAAACATTTAACCATTTTTATATTAATGGGATAGAAACAATTTTACAAATACCCAAACAAATAAATAAACACAAGAATAACAATAATCATGCAATTAATATAATAATGAATACTAAAACTAATAATAATACTAGTAATAATAATAATAAGAATAATTTAATACTAATAATGATGATAATAATAATAATAATAATAATAATAATAATAATAATAATAATAATAATAATAATAAATAGAAAAATAAATAATAATAAACTAACAATAGATATCAAATAAATAATAGTAACAAAGATAAAGATTAAAGCGATAAACCAAGTATAAATCCTTAGATTTGGGTAGCCATCCTCATTCCCAATCCTAATCCATCCAAAAATAATAAAATGATATCTCATAAAAATAAACAAACACATTAGTGCAAAAATTTAGAAATGAAATAAAATGATAAAATAAAAACAAAAAAAGTTTTAAATAAGAGGGCAAACAAAATAAAGAAATCAAATAAAAGAAAACATAAATAAAATGAAAACGAATTAAAACAGTGTGGGAGAGCCCAGGGATGCCCATTCAGACGTGACCGACGGGCGTCGAAAATGTGACCAGCGGGCAGAGTAGTGCGATATCTAAGGCCCGTCCCTCGATCGAGAGACGGGCGTCGGTAGCGACGCTGCCTGTCGGTCACCTCTGTTCTCCAAAAAACGACAAAAGTGGGCAGATTTCACAAGAAAATAAATTTGTTTTAACAAAAGATGCACAAAATTGGAAATAATTAAATTAAATCAAACAAATATTAAGTTCAGAATATTTACCGTCGGATTATACCTTTTTTGATGAACGTGGAGTAGATTTTTCGAATCCGCTCGCTTCACAAGGATCGGTTACAAATTAAGGAAAGAAAATTTCTATTTCTTCCTTGAAAAGCAATTTTTTAAACAATTCGGATGTTGGAATCAATAAAATTGAGGGAAACGAATTGATTTCGTTAAATTAATTGGATTCACCAAAATAAGATTTTTGAAAAGAGATTAAAAAAAGATGAAAAGAGTTTTTCTTTTTGTAAAAATATGATTTTTTGAGAGAAAATATTAGAGAATATCCTTGAGAGAAAGAAAATCCCCTAATTAAAAATTGTCTAACCCCCATATCATTAAAAATCCCCCCTTTTATAGAAAAATGGGAATCCTATTTGGAGTAGGAAAGAGAAATCCTATTCCCAATAGGATTTGGAAAAAAATATTTTGTTTTCCTCAAAATCCAGCGACCAAATCAATTGAGCGACGGGCGTCTGAAGCTCACCAACGGTCGTCGGTTACAAGGGTATGCGCGGTCATTTGGCAGAGGCACGGGGAGGAACAAACGGTCGTCGGTTTATGGACACGTGTCCGTGGCTTGCTTCACTGACGGCCCATCTCTCATGGCTAGAGTCGGATCATCTCGGCTACCGACGGGTGTCGGACCACCGACGGGCAGGCCGTCTGAGGAAAAAATCACTTTTCATGCTATATCTTCCCAATTTTTCTAATTCTTTCTGCTGCAAATGAAAATCTCCAATCCTTGTGAATCTGAAGGACCAAAATTCCCGAATTTCATCTATTAGATCAGAAATGGACACTGATTTCTTCATCGAGTAATCTCTTATCTGAACTGCCTCAGAGCATGGTGTTTACATATACCATGCACATAAGAATACCTCTTTCACATATATATCTGAACACACAAACATTTTGGGATCAACTTAATATAAACATAGCATATAACACATCTTAGTTTACTCATAGCCTTACTAATGAGTCATGTTCATATGGCTATATCATAAGTCAAATTTTAATGCATCGTATACACATTTCCGATAATATAACATTCTTTTAAAATGCTCAATATTATCATTAACCTTGCTTTTAATTAATAGACAAGCACCTAAAGTCATGCTTCTACAAACATGCTATAATAATATAACATATCCATAACTTATTACAATTATAGCACATTACGCATCGCAATTTACGTATATATATATATATATATATATATATATATCCATATGCATTCATGCGAATGAATCATATAAATGCATCTCATGTCAAACTATGTAACTTTTTATTCATATTCCCATCTTTAAAACTTTCCTTCAAATGACCACATAATTATCATTAATCTTTCTATGCCTTGCCTGCAACTCAAAGACGCGGATAACAGGTATCGCATTGGTACCCGAAGGGTACAATTATCACATTGGTATCCGTGGATACCTTACATTCGCATTGGTACCCTAAGGTACAAAAATATCAACATTATTAATAATTTTGCATTGAA
Source organism: Excoecaria cochinchinensis (assembly GCA_947683425.1). Lineage (NCBI taxonomy): Eukaryota > Viridiplantae > Streptophyta > Magnoliopsida > Malpighiales > Euphorbiaceae > Excoecaria > Excoecaria cochinchinensis. The sequence goes on along the minus strand of CANTUQ010000067.1, from coordinate 1,929,834 downwards.
GAATCCAGTAAGGATTCAAATCGCATTATTATTCCAAAGGAATTGGACACATTGGGCTGGAGCACTTAGACCATATAGGAATGCCTATCTATTCACTACTTAACTCGCCGGCTAATTATTATTTTCAGTTATCTGTCTATCATTCACAATTCACATTGTTCATATAGTCATATGAAATAGATCATATGCATAATAGTTCACATATGTTTGTAAGCATACAATCATGTTGACATTCTTTTCCAAAGTACACATTCATATAGCTCATAATCATTTCACAAGTCTATATGATGTTGATACACTATTATAGATTCCATTCCAAATCATCATACTATATTAAACAATGATATATAAAGAATTACTCTTCATTCATACACCTCACGGTGACAACCATTTGGTTATGACCGTGACATAGATAATTATCAAAATAGAATGCATTTTGTGCATACCTTGTAACACCCCGAAACCACCCTAATAGAGTGAGCCTTGTGTGCGTGTAAATATGCGTGGTTTATTTTGAGCATGTGTTTATTTTTGGTTAAATTAATTTGTTATTATGCTTTAGTTGGGTTGTGTTTTAGTGTGAGTGAGTGTATTAGAGTAGTGTGTGTTGTGGGCTATAGTTAGGTTTGAGTGAGTGTATGAGAGTAGTGTATGATTAAGAGATTAGTCTTGAGTGTAGCTTGAAGGATGGGAGTTAAATGCAGTTAGTATGTGGCCCAATGGGGAGTGGCCATGTGGCATGGGAGAGAGAAGAAAAGGGACAACTGTTCTTCCCCTTGTTCTTATCCCATTTTCTTCTTCTTTTCCTTCTCTTCCCGTTATTTTTTCATTTTCTTCTACTTTCTCTTTATTTCTTTCTATAATTCTTCTTTTGTTGGAATCCGGTGAGCTGTGGTGAGTTAAGGTAATTGGAGTTGGTTGGTAAGTTGTAATTTAGTGTCCTTCCTTCTTCTTTTCTTTGAGTGAGTTTTATACCTAAGTGTATGTTTGAGGTTGAATCTGGTTTTGCTGGGTTTTGTGATTCAGAGATTCCGCCTAAGGAGACGAAAGGCAAGGATATCGCGAGTGGTAGTGGAGCTCGAGATTGAAACGCCATATTTTGAGGTTTGGGAACATTTGTGTATTTTGTGCATTTTGTGTATTTTGATGATTTCTGTATTATGATTGGAATTGATGATATAGATTGTGCGTTTTGGCTTTTATGAGTTATGGGTATTGTTTAATTTGAGTTGAGAAGCATGGGTTGTGAAGGATGGAGTTAAAATGTGGAAATTTTGCATGTTTTCTTAGAAATTGCTGGTTTGAGAACTTTTGGATTTTGATTTTGTGATTTGCTTGATTTGATGACAATAATGAGTTAGAAGGGCATGTTATGTTGTGTATAATGGTTTGAATGAAGGATTTTACTTAGAACTGAGTTTTGGAACCAAATGAGTGAGTGGGTGAAAGTGGAGAAAGAATTTCAGCATATTTTGGCGTTGGGAGCGGAAATCCCGACTCTGTCGCGAGCGCGACGATGTCGCGAGGTGGCGACAGAGCTTGGTGATCTCTATCCCATCACGCACATCGAGCTGCGAGCGGCCGGCCGTGCGCAGCGGGGACTCCCTGTCGCGAGCGCGACGTCGTCGCGATCGCGAAAGAGAGCTCAGTGATTGGCCAAGCTTCTGTCGTGAGTGCGCGCCTGGGCGCGAGCTCGCGATAGCTCTTGCTGGTACTCACTGTTGCGGGCATGACAGTGAGATCTATTTTTGTCTCCATGCGAGTGTGACAGGAGGCCAACTTTGCCTCTGTTGCGAGCGCGACACCCTCTAGCTTTTCTTTTTGACTTCTCTTTAATGATTACAATACTTAACTTTCCAATTTGTATTATTTCTAGAATTATGTATAGTCTATATATATATATATAAATGTGTTTATATGCTTCCTATATCATGAATAAAACATGATGCAAACATATGTTGTGAATTGAAATATGCCTTGGATTATGCATGACCTACTAGAGTCGAATAAGTGGATAGTTAGGCATGCCTAATAGAGCTAGTGTTGCTGCAACTAGTGTATGATTTGGACCCTGATCAGGTCCCTCGACTGGATCTTCGTGATTCCTTTGTACTGAATCTACGCGAAAATGATTGTGAAATAAAATTAAAAGATTGTTTTAATACCCTCGGGTATCTATGTGTCATGAGAATACTGTTAATACCTTCGGGTATCTACGCGTACTCGTTATCCACCGTTTTGATATAGCAGGTGCAATAGTGTTATTTGTTATTATGTGTGAATTTCTGAATTATTGCTTATTGGAAATAATTTGACTATAGTACTGTTATGTGTTAAGTTAATTTATGACATCTTAACAATTACCTTTGCCATTCGCTTGTGATTATTTGTTGATGCCACTATGAGTGGTCGTTGTGCATCTTTGTTTCCCCGCTAAGCGATTTCGCTTAGCACAGGTGTTTTATCCGTGCAGGTGTGGAAGGTTTTGAAGGGTTGAACCGAGGGTTTCACATCAACAGGGCCAACACAACTAGTGGATAGAAGATTTTGTAATTAGGCCTTATATTCTTTTTGTATACATATATTATAGTCTTGTACTATTGAACCTATGTAAATGATATTTTATAAATGATTTTGTTATTAGTATATGTAATCATTCTGTGGTGCTGAGGCACTTTTGTATCTTTTGGAAAATGTAAAGCCACGTTTGTCTTATTAATGAAATGCAATATTTTGCTCGATGGTCTTTTCTCAGATAACTTATGAAATTTTAATTTATTCATTTGTATATGTAATTGGTGTGCAATGATTGATTCTGTTTGAGTGTCTGCGGGTGGCAACCCTTATCTACCGGGGACCTTCATCCTCTTCGTAGGGTGAAGTTCTCTACATATAGGTAAGGGGTGTTACATACCTCACACTTCATCATTCGATTCATATCAATTATTTATACATATATATGTATATAGACATACACTCACCTATTTTGGCACATTTTTGGTCTTCATATAATAAGTAACTCATAAGCTCAAGGCCATAAATCACATTAGTCAATATCTTATATTTAATCACTCATATATCCACAAAAACCAGTATAACATCAACAAAATCAATTTAACGTCTACATATTTGGATATTCCGTAATAATAACTGAGTGTGTCAAATTTACATGTGTTCATTACAAATATTAGGTCATACTCTTACACATCTCATTCATTTCAATCATGCCCATATTTCCATCATATACAGTACAACCTCATTACACACATACATATGGTTTATATTCACACCAAGCAAACTCATTTCATTTGATATCCTTCTTATGTGTATAACTTAATCTCAACTCATAATTATGCATACTTGTTCATATTATACATGCTCATATAGATTAAGGTATTATAATTCTCAATAATGTCATTAAACTTGACTGAATTCTATTTTATACAATTATACATTATTACTTTAATAGTTTGCTATTAATCTTAACCATATTCATGTGTATTTTCCAAGTGATAATTATTCTTATACTCATTTTATAGTCCTAAAAATGCATCGAATAGATCCTAGAAAGTTTCGATGCGATACGGGTTCAATTCGGGAAGAAAAACACATAAAATAGTCAAAACAGAGGGGTTCATGTTGGCAATGACTTTGTTGTGGCCGTGAGGTCCAAAAATAAGCATTCCGCCTTCTCTAGGCATTGGTCACGGTGGCAATGAATTTGGTTCAAACGCCTATAACAACATCTAAACCTCATTTTTAGACAAAATGCCCTTTTTAACAATTATTCCCTAGGATGTTAAGTTTCCAATGGAACATGTTTCATCCTTTGGACATCCTAAACGTTAGATATGAGCTATACAACCTGAACTGCTCAAATGAGCCAGTCAAAGTAGAGACACCTCTGTTTTGGCAACTTTTGGGACAGTTAGAGCTAGAATTAGCTCAACTACATTTCTGAGACCTTTTTAGGTGTGGATCTTAGGTTCCATTTAAAATTTGAAGCAACTAATGCGGAGCATTAAAATGCGATATATGGGCAAAAAAGGTTACTAAAGGTCAAGAGAGACCTACCCAGAAACTTACCTTGTAAGCACATTTTTCCTACTTCGTGCTTATGACTTCTAAAACCAATTCTAATGACATTTCTAACCAACATGCTCCACTAATCACTTTTTCATTTTTATACTAGCTTGCAATTGACACAATTCTCATTTCATTTGAACTTAGAATCAAGGAGTTGTGGCTAAATGAACACAACCTGTTTCGAAAGCCCTCCTTCAGAAATTCTTCTACTTTATAGGCACTTTAGAAGGCTTTAGAGTTCTCAAAACCATAAAACCATTTCCACATCATTTTATAGTACATTCAATATTAGTTCAATCCAATTGGTCTCTTTCATGTTAGACTCATAAAACTAACTATATGACCTAATTAATCCCGCTAGGTCAAGAATAAGACTCATTCCAATTCCATACCTTCCAACTTATCATGCTACAAACTTACTCACTTAACATAACTTTCATCATACTCAAACCAAACATCCTCAAAACAACATGAACCTCTCGATACACTCAATTCACATGGCATATTCATTCAATTATAACTTACACATAGCAAAGTCTATGTTTTTGAAGCTAGGGTTCAACTTCTTATCAACACATTACAATCACTGTAACACAACCAACACACATATTCAATTCCATACAACACATATCACTACTACTCATTACCAATTATAGCATTTAACAAACCAACACGTAAACAAGCAGGTTTCCCAAACCTGAATTTCCTATGCTCCCTATGAGCTCACTTTGCACCTTGATCAACAACTCTCCTCTTTCCCTTTTCTTTTCTCAAAGCCACCATCACCACATGCACAATCAATTCCAAAATTTGAAAACAAAGGAATCAATACTCACTTCAATCTCAATTTCAGGAACAAGAAGGAGTAGAAGAAGATGAAGAACCATTAATTAAACCACTTACCTTGAGAATCCAGAAACAATTCTATCAACTATCCAACTAGTTAACCAAATTTTGAAGAAATAAGTCTAATGATGAAGAGAAGGGAACAAGAAGAGTGGAAGAAAGACTTCAGCCGAAGACCACATGCACAAATGATGCGTTTCCTCTTTCATCAAACCCTTAAATTGCATGAACAAGGTGAGGTGGTAATGGCAGCTAATGACACATGGATTCCACTACCTTCCCATTAATCCAAAATTACTTAATCTCATCTTATTATTGTTAATTAACCCACCAATTAACTTAAGCATGCACATCTACCAAATGGTTATGCAAACTTAATTAATTTGCTCAATTAGGTCCTCAATTTAGTTACTCTTTGGTCCAAAATTAGAAATTGCAATTCCAACTCATCCAATTACCCTATTTAAGCCAAAATACTACTAGGGTAGATTTTGGGTCATTACAGTCGCGCTCGCGACAGAACGCGTGATGCTGCAGCTCAACAGAATAGAGCTCGGGCTACCATGAGAGCTGAATCCCCGAGTTCTATTGCACTCGCGATAGACATCATGCTCGCAACAAAGTTGCATTTTCCAGTTCTCCAGCAATTCTGCAGAAATCAACACTTCCAAAAATCCACCCAAACCTCCAATTGACTCAAAACCTCAACACAATTCAAATCAAACTACCAAAACACCTTAAATAGCATAAAACCCATGTTTTACACCAATCATCACAATTAAAACATACGATTAACATAACCAAAATTCATGAATAACCAAACCAGCATTTTTGCTCCAAAAACGCATTCAATACACACTTTGGTTCAATAATTCACAATCAAGGCATTCCAACTCAAATTAATCAAAACCCATAACATTTAAACAAACTTAAACAACTTTAACCTCATAATTACCCAAAAAATCAACTCAAACTAAACAATCAAATTATACACAAAAATCATAAATTACTTCCACTTTCCTTCTCCTTACCCTTAGGTTATTTAGGAGGAATTTCTAAGCAATCAAAACCCAAAACACACAAAACTCAAAACCTAACCCCAACAACACATACCAACAAAAATCAAAGGAAAAGAGGAAAAAAGAAGAAAATTCAACTAAAACTTAGCAAATAACTCTTGAGTTGATGAATTTCCACTAACACCCACTTGAACCAAAACTAGGGCACAAAAGAGGAAAAAGAAAGAAGAGAGGAACGGTAGGGAGAGGGGAGACGGGAGAGGGCTGTAATCTTGGCTCTCTCTCTTCTTTTCTCTCTCGTAGCTATTTATACCCCTCTTTCTTTTCCATTGCCACATGTCAAATAGAGGTTGGTGGGATTTGATCACTCACACCCTACAACCATCCTCTACACTACACCCAAGCCTAACCATAGTAACTCACACACTAACTCCATACATACACTCACACTCTAACAAACCAAATAAACATGCATAAAACTCAAATGAAAGGAATTAACACATGCCAAAATACACATACACACTGCATACAATATGGCTCAAACTACTAGGGTGGGAAACGGGGTGTTACACAACCTATCCCAACAGGTTAAATGCTAAGATTTGTAATTTGCTTTTCTTTGTAAGTCAACTTCTGATTTCTTCCTTTTTAACATTATTATTATTTTTAGTTTATATATTTATTGTCACTATTTTTTTCTATTATTATACTACTTAAAAGGCTAGGCTTATCGCCACCTATTATGCCAATAGTGAGTCTGCTTGGGATAAACTAAACGATACTTTGGGTATTATAGATGCCTTACATTTTGAGTAGAATAACAAATTGAAGGCTGACCACAAAGCTGCACTTGTGTCTCTCTAGTCTGAGAACTCAGACCTTAAAACCAAAGTCAATTCCTTGGAATGTTCACAGAAAGAGATGGAGGAAAGACAAAAGTTTCTCCATTCTCACCATGAAAAGGAATTGAAGGATTAGAGGGCGCAAATTTTAGATGAGCTTGGTGGTGCCTTAGGTGAATTGCTCATACATATCCATTTAGTGTGTGTTAAGAGCTTTCCTATAGCTGATATGTCTTTCCTATCCCATCCTGCTTCCCTTCCTCCCATTCTTGATGATGACAAAGAAGATGATGATGAGGAGAAAGTCTTGACTAAGTAGATCAAACCAAAGAGGCTATGGGCAATCAACAGCCGAACTTGTAGGAGATCAAGGGCACCTAAGAATGATGGATCAAAACCCATAACGTGGAGGATTAGCTCTCTTGAATAATTTTAATTTTGTTATCTCTACCTTTTTTGTAATTTGTTTTGATTATCAATGGAATGGGAATTTCTTCTTATTAACAATGTTATTTTACTCTATTTTGCTTTTTGCAAATGTTTTGCAAAGCATTTGTCAAGCATTATTATACAAGTTCACCAATCCCTTTAACTTTTAACTTGTTAGATAATAACTTAAAATACTATTGTCTTTTATAAGATAAGAAATAACTATTTCGACATACTAACTTCTTGTAAGTTTTCAACTTGTAAAGAGTTGTTAGTAGATTTTATATGTTGTTGTAACTCAAATAGCAATTGTAATTCTTCATAAGTGTTTTAACTTCTAAAGATTATCATGATTCATTGAGGATTACATCATGAAGTTGTCAAAAATGTTACCAAGTAACAGTCACTGTGTTAACTGAAAGCGAAACATACATATTTTCATACATGAAAAGATAAAACCTATTGCGATTGACATTTATAAATGTACTCCGATTGGATAGATTGACTGATCAAGCACAATTTTTTGAGAAATTACATCAAATATTTTTTTGAGGACTTCTACATGCTAAGTCCTTGGGATATTTTGTCCCTTTAAAGTTTGCAACTTGTAGGTAATGGGATGATTGTAACACCCTATACCCAATCCATTGAGCGAACTTGATAAGAAAGTTAACAACTAGTCTATAACCCACAACTGTACAAATAACAAAATTTCCTTTATATGAGGATTACTCCAAATCCGACACTATATATATTCATAAAATTTTGGCAGAATTTTCCTATAACATTGAACAACGTCCTGCAAGGAAAAATTCCAATTCATGTTTCTAAAATAATACATCTACTCCAAAATTTTCACAACAACTTCAACACCAGTTTTCTCACCCTCTATTATGTACTAGATCATACATCTTCTTAATATTCTGCATACCTATTAATATTCATTACTTGTTTAGACTATATATAATACATTAAAACAATATCATCCGTATCAGTACCATAAAAAAAAACTTATTTCAGAATTTCTCATATCAAATTACAAAAATTTCTATCTAAACAAAATTATAACATTATAAACTAATAGCTATATTATAATTATTTGATACAGACTCCTATAACAATAACATCCCAAACTTTCCATCAAATGTACATGCCATACCAAATTAGAATTTCCAAAAATACTTATCAAAAGAACCTTCTTGCCCATACTTTGATACAACTCTAGATATCAGTAGATCCTTCGGACTATTCTTTCAGTCTTAAAAATATTCTCATTTAACCTACGCACGGAAACAACCACGCGTTAAGCTTTATGCTTAGTGGTGTTCAAGCAATTCCATTTTCCATCCACTTCAATTCATTCAAATATAACATGCATACCATATAATATTTTTCAAACATAAAAATGTTCATATACTTGTAAGCATAAATAAGCTTTAAATCCAGTTATACAATTTAATTATGTAAATAATTGAACTAATTCATGTCAAGATACATAAAAATTAAAAAAAAAAAATCTGACAATTTAACTAACAATTATTTACTACTTCTCATTGAAGTTCTTTAACTCCAATTATGCATGTATTAATTCTGCTTTTCTTTTGTAATTGCTTTTTCATTTGCAATTACATTTACATTTGCATAATCTTGTATAGATACCCAATGATCGTATAACACTTATCATTTGTGACCATGTCATCATTTTCATAAATAATTGTTAACCATATAGGAATCACAAATTAAGCAGGACCAACCCCCCAACAAAAACATATAATAACTTGCAGTTTTAATTTTTTTTTTCAAATTAAAAATTTATTCTTTTTATGTTTACAATTTCCTCAATTTTGCATTTTGCCATATCGCTTTTCACTTATTTATATATAGTTGCCAACTTTCTTTATCTTTTACTTATGTATTTGCCCCTAGTATCCTAGTGTAGACCACACAATTGATATGGATGTGCGGGACTATGGACTCCATGGTCCGAGATAGTCAATACAACTCAAATTTTCTTATTTTTTCTACACTTTTTTGGTGTGGAACCTCCTTTAGACCAGTATGCAAGTTTCCATGACTTGCTACTGTGGTATAATATACAATGTTCCTATGGCTAGCCGACTACATCACATAATCGATTTCTCTACTAGTTACTAAGGGCATAAAAATATAATTATCATAATTCTCTTGAGCACAAGTAGACAAGCTCATTTCATTTCATTCTTCATAATCACCATAATTTTATGATTTAACATGAATTCATCCTTTATTAAGCATTAAAATAGCTAATTTAAGCTATTTAGTATCCAACATTATATGTACATTAATTGTCCAAAAATCAAGTCTTAACATCATAGTATTTAATCATTAAGACAGCCATACTTATGTACCTTATTTAATTTTTACATAAGTATTGACATTTTCATGCCTATAAATCATTTCTCATTATTACTTCATTTTCATAATATCTTAATTCTTTAAGTGCAATTATTAACTAAAAATAATTCCCGCTATTTACATATTCATGTACATGTACATATAATCTACAAGTCTTAAGATCAAGTACATATAATCTACTTGAACATACTCATGATTATCCTTGTATCTATATACTTTACTCATATACTTTTATATTATTCTTTACACATACTATCATGACATTAAATCAAATAAAATCTTGTATTACATTTATTCACTGAATCAAAGTACATTACTATCCTTAAAATTGCCTTTAGTATTTTCCCATCAAATATTTCGTATTTATAGCATAATTAAGCAAATTACAATTTAGTTTCTTGGTTCTTTACATAGTATACCATTGCCATTTCCTTCTATTTTCATGCCATATTTATTTTTGATTCTTAAGCTTATTTTCTCTATATATCCATACCTAATTTCCTTATTCTAACCTTAATTACTTACATTATTGCATGTTATATTCTTTATTAACCTTATTTCATGCCAATAAATATAACTTCCACTTCTTACTTCCAAATCGCATACTACGAACACATACATTATATTTTAATATACTTACTTAGTATTTTTCTTCACATATCTTTAGTCTCTCATATTACAATCATGCACATATACACCATAAGTTATTCTATTAACATACTTCCTTAACATTATTCCATACATAACGTTAGGTTCCATTTCATGCACCAATTTGGTCATGCCCTATTAAATCAGCTTTGTACCTTAATTAAATTCTTTTTATACCTAAGTACACAATTATCAAATAAATCAGACAACTAACATAAATTCTAAATTTTCTAGTTCAAACATAAAATATGTACACATTTGTAAAATCACACACCTCATGCTAAACATCATATTTAGTCTAGATCAACCATTTATATTAATAATTTCTGAATTTCCCATTTTTTTTAAAAAAAAATCAACACATAAATTTAGAGGAAAATAAAATTGCATGAACACATACCAAAATCAATGCCAATCCTTCATATTTAGTTTAAAATGCCAAGGTCAGTATTATGCCCCACCGAAGCCTCACCGCTGCTGCCTGTTGTCAGAGCTTCATCGGCGTGGAACCAAGAGCACCTAGAGGAAGTCGACACCACTAAGGTCACGATGAAGGTTGTCTTGCACCTCATAGCTCTGTGGTTTGGCCAAAAATGGCATCGGAAGGTCGTGGAATCCTCCTCTCCGATATCTTTATTGGCGACAAGTGGGGATGATCGGTGGGTGTCAATAGACTCACCTCACCTTCCTTTATCATTTGGTGCCACTCATGTGGTCATCCGACATCGAAAGTGGCTGAAAAATGGAGGAGAAATATTTCGGTTTGGAGAGAGAAATCATGAGGAAATTAGCACAGGGATGGCGGAGGAGAACGGTGGACAACAATGTGGCTGGTTGGGTACACCGTCAGCTTATTGCCGGCGCTAGCAAAGCTTGCTACCGGTCTCTCTCTCTCGAGTTCCCTTGTTCTGCGGTTTCTTTGTGTTTTATTTTCCAACTTCGTGTTTTGTTTTCCCTTTTTTCTGATTTTCTTTTCATCTTTCCTTTTTTTTATTTCATTGTATTTACAGATTAACTATTTTATCAAAGTCACCATTTGACTATTTTCAGGTCAAAAGTTGACATTCGGTAAATTTTTGGTCTACCGAGTTATTATTCACAAACTCAAAATTTCGGGGCATTACAATGATAACTTTTGATATTTCATATAGGCATTCCCAATTTGGCATAAGTTTGCCTAAATTGGGATTTCCTTGACCAATGTTTGCTTTCTTAAGCACTAAGTCTCCGACATTGAAAGTCTTGGGTTTTACTTTAGCATTGTAGTATTGAGTAACTTTTTGCTAGTATGCAGTTATCTTGGCACATATATCTTCTCTTTTTTCTTTAGTTAAATCAATCTCTTATCTCTTTTCCCTTTCATTGTTAAGCTCTTAAAATAACTATGTTCTATACGATGGCATACTAATTCCAACTAGTATAACTGCTTCTGATCCATATACCAAAAAGAAAGGGGTTTGTCTCATTCTAGATCTAGGGGATGTCCTGTAAGACCATAAGACACTATAAAGCTCTTAAGTCCATCCTCCTTTACCTTTTTCCAAGTTTTTCTTCAATAATTCTAAAATAGTCTTGTTAGATACGTCAATCATCCCATTGCTTTATAGGTAGGGACAGAAGTGATTGTAATTAGACTTTCAGATCGAAATAGAAGTCTCTAAAGATGGAGCTATCGAACTGTTTGCCATTATTGGTGATAAAGACTTTTGATAAACTGTATCTACAAACAATTTCTTTTTAACCAAAGTTCTTGATTCACACAACTGTGATGTTTTCCATTGGCTCCTCTTCAATTCACTTGGAAAAGTGGTCTACTACCACCACTAGAAACTTCATCTGCCTTTTGCCTCATGGAAAAGGTGTAACGCTCCAAAATTTTAAATCTTATAATACATATATGTGTGTACATATAGATACAGAGGAAGGAAATCACCCAAAAATAAAATTAAATACTTACTATATATAAATAAATAAATAAATAAAAGAGCAAAATACAAAATCAGGAACCAAACACAGATGGGAAAATAAAGGAATAAGGAAATACAAGGGAGGGGGAAGAAATCAAATCCCAGAGAGAGAGAGAGGGGCCGGTGACCTTGGGCGACCTAGCATCAATGACAGCCAGTATTGTCCCCTCACTAGCATCATTGTGACGTGTGCCGAACCCAGCAAGGGCCCTCGCTGAGCCCGTCTTTTAGGGCTCGAGGGACTGGTTTGCATCTTTTTTATCATGGGCGCCATGAGACATTTTGGACGCTTCCTTCCCAATAGAACATTAGAAAGGAACATCTAGCCCCATGGCACCTTTGAGGTATCATGGAGTTGCCACCCAATTCATGAGGAATTGGGAAAGGTCTCTAACCTCTTATTAGTCAAGACCAGAGATTGGTGTTCGGAACTCCCCTCTTATTCATGCTTTGGTTAATTATAAATGAGTTTTTAACTCTCTAAAATTCTACCTCTCATCTCACACGATCAATGCATTTAAACTAAAGGCGCATTAAAAGCACGTAAAGAAAATAAAGAAAAGCGATAAAGAAAGCGGTAAATGACGTAATTAAGGAAAGCGGTAAGCACACAAGCACATAATTACATGAGAGACAGGGGCGGAATACAACCCCTAATGAAAGGAGGCTAAAGATATAGGTTGGGACGGAATACAATCCCAAAATTAAATGATATTGCCCCAAAATTAATTACAAGGGCCCAAAAGAAATGAACTTAAACCTTAAAATAATCAAACAAAATCAAATACAATGGAAACATACATAAGTCGAGATACTCATTTTGGGTTGGAACATTGGTTCCTTCGCATTTATTTAAAGAGGGGTTGGAAGAGTCATTTTGATTTGTTGTGTGAAAACCGAGATGAGTGATCCCATTTTAGAGAAAAAGAAACTCTTCGTTTTATTGTGATGCTTTTTATTATTTGGCTAAAATGAGGGACATTGGTACCAATTTAATTAGTAAAAATTCCAATTTAATTATACAAGTATTTTTGTGATTTTTTATCACACGCGTTCGTAAATAAAATAATTGTTCACAAACAAGCACAACACAAAAAGAAGGGAAAGGAAAGGTCTCACCGAAACCGACGTGATCCTTCACGCGTCGTGACACTCCCAGGAGGTCACGGCAAGCTCAAATAACGCAACTCAAATTAAATCTCGGACAGAAAAGTAACATAAAAAATATTAGTAACAATTCTAAGGATTAATCAAGCAAAGACGAAATAAATATCAGGCACAATAATAATAATAATGATAATAATAATAATAATAATAATAATAATAATAATAATAATAATAATAATAATAATAATAATAATAATAATAATAATAATAATAATAATAATAATAATAATAATAATAATAATAATGATGATGATGATGATGATGATGATGATGATGATGATGATGATGATAATAATAATAATAATAATAATGGTGCAACACAACAAAATAATAATAATAATAAATATGATAGTAACAATAATAATAATAATAATAAATACAATAATAATAGTGTCAACAGTAAAGAATCATGGAATAAAAATAATAAGAACATAATGTAATGATAACAATATAAAATGATAACAATAATAATGGTATGGAGCACATAAATACAACATAATAATACACGAATAACAACAACAACAACAACAACAACAACAACAACAACAATAATAATAATAATAATAATAATAATAATAATAATAATAATAACAACAACAACAGGAGAGCCTCAAAGAAATCAAGTTAAAGCAAACAAATAATATATCAACAGTAATATTAACACATTAAAATGCTAAAAATAAATAATAGACATGGTAATAATAGCAAAAATAATAATATTAATAATAATAAATAATGAATAAAATAAATGAGAATGGATCCAAAAAATGTTTACACTCAGAATTTATAAATCGAAAAATATGATGTCTTGATCCGTCCTCCTTGTCGATTTTTGTGGTGATAAACAGAAGAATATCTTAAGAAAAATCTAAGTTTCTTGAAATTTTATGAAAAATAATTTTAAAGAAATGATCCAAGAAAAAGGAAATTGATTTTCCTTGCTAAAATCAAATCTCCAGATGAAAAGTATTTTTTGCAGAAAAAAAGAAGAAGAAAGGAAAGTTGAAACTTGAAAAAAAGCTTAATGTTTTTTTTGCTTTTGAAAGAAAACAAATGGCTGCCCTTATTCTTTGTTGAGAGAAAAACTATTTTTTTTAATGAAATGGCAGCTCCCTTGAAATGAAGACAAGAAATCCTTTTAATTCCGGTCTTGTCCCGAAATGGAAAAAGGACAAGCCTCCTTTCATTTTTCATTAACCAAGAATTGCACAAAAAAATGAAACAATGGAAAAAATTAGATTGGAAAAAGTCAGAAAAATCAGAAAATGCAGCGAAGAAGATCGCAGCCAAAAATGGCCGCGTGGGGGGCAGGCGAGTTGTGGCCAAGTGGGGTGCGCACCTCGCTGGCAAAGCGCGCAGCAAGTGCTGCGCACGCGCGCCTCGGCGAGGCGTGCCCCTGTGGGGCGAGCGCAGTAAGTACTGCGTGCGCGCGTAGCTGCTGCCTCACGTGCGGCCTCCGCTACGCGCACGCCCGCAGGCATGTGCAACCTCAGCGACAGGCACGACCAGTACGGGTGGCACACAAAATGAAAAAATAATCAAATAAAATAAAATAATCAAATAAAAAAAGAAAATAAATACAAATAGTAAAAAGGAATAAAAGAGAGCAAAAGAAACAAATTTTCGCATTGAAAATTTTGGAGGAACAAATGGATTTTTTTTTACAAGGAGAACATCATTTTTGACACCTTTACTGGCAAGTATCATTTCATCATCAGGTAATTCTTATCTTGGACTGCCTCGAGACCTGGTGTCTACAGTTGCCCCCAATTTTGGGGAACTTAGAACTCAAGTGCCTAAGTGAGCAAAAATTCAGAAAAGAAGGAAAGAGACACGTACTTGAGGCGGTTGCTTTTCCGGACTGGAAGAGATTGTTGGAGTAGTTGTTGCTAGCTTATCAACATATTGTCTTTTGTTGAAACGGTAGTGCCGTGATCGTGCTAACCCTCCGTGGAGCGGTAGTGCTGTCATCGTGCAAACTGTTCTGAAGCGGTAATGTCGTGGTCCTACTAACCCCCTGTAGGATGGTAGTGCCACTATCGTGCTAACCCTTGTGAAACGGTAGTACCATGGTCGTGCTAACCTCCTGTAGGATGGTAATGCCGCCATCGTGCTAACCTCCTGTAGGATGGTAGTGCCGAGGTCGTGCTAACCTCCTGTAGGATGGTAGTGCCACCATCATGCTAACCGTTGTGAAGTGGTAGTGCCATGGTCATGCTAACCTCCTGTAGGATGGTTGTGCCGTCATCGTGCTAACCCTGGTGTAGTGGTAGTGCCGCCATCGTGCTAACCCTTTTGAAGTGGTAGTACCGTGGTCCTGTTAACCTTCTGTAGAATGGTAGTGCCGCCATCGTGCTAACGCTTTTGAAGTGGTAGTACCGTGATCGTGCTAACCCTCCGTGGAGCGGTAGTGTCATCATCGTGCAAACCGTTCTGAAGCGGTAATGCCGTGGTCGTCCTAACCCCCTATAGGATGGTAGTGTCGCCATCGTGCTAACCCTTGTGAAACGGTAGTGCCGTGGTCGTGCTAACCTCCTGTAGGATGGTAGTGCCACCATCGTGCTAACCCTTGTGAAATGGTAGTGCCGTGGTCGGGCTAACCTCCTGTAGGATGGTAGTGCCGCCATCGTGCTAACCGTTATGAAGTTGTAGTGCCGTGGTCGTGTTAACCTCCTGTAGGATGGTAGTGCCGCCATCGTGCTAACCTTGGTGTAGTGGTAGTGCCGTGGTCGTGCTAACCTCCTGTAGGATGGTAGTGTCGCCATCGTGCTAACCCTTTTGAAGTGGTAGTCCCGTGGTCGTGCTAACCTCCTATAGGATGGTAGTGCCGCCATCATGCTAACCCTGGTGTAGTGGTAGTGCCGTCATCGTGCTAACCCCTTTGAAGTGGTAGTGTCGTGGTCGTGCTAACCTTCTGTAGAATGGTAGTGCCGCCTTTTTTCGGTTTTTAACCCGTGGGGCATTTATTCTTTTCTTTTGATTTTTTTTAGTCTTTAGCCATGGACCTTCTTGGGTCTGTTGATGTTGACTGGTTATTTGAACTTGCTTCCCTTACTGTCTGTTGGAATGCTGCTCTCTTGGGTAATAACTTTTCAAGAACAAATTGGTCTTCATACGTTGACCTGAATTTAGATCGGCCGTTTGGAACATCGGACCTATTGGCTTTAAGACCAAATCTCGCTCTTTTAGTGGGTGCTTTCTGACTTTCTTCCCAAATGATCGGATAAGGCATTTTCTAATAGATCTGATAGCGATAGTAATGTCGAAATTCGTTTCCGTTTGACGTGCTTAGTTGCTGTAGCTGTTGCTTCCATGACTGCCCCTTAAGGATTTGACGTGCTTCAATGGGCAGTAATGTTTTTGCCTCATGCATCAAGGTATAAAGCGTGACTCTTGTAAGGGTTTTAATTGCAGACCCCAGAATGGGTCTACTCCACAACCTTCTTGGCCTTCCTCTCGTTTGGCATCTCAGCTATATGTCATCAGCTCATCTTTCGTATAGCACACCCTTTATACTTATGGACCAGGTGGATGGCTCACGGATTAGTCTTAAGGTCTTTTTCAGTACCCAAGAAGAATGGCAAAATATAGGTATGTCTCTCGCACTGCGCACCTTCTACACTGATGAACTGGGTGGATAGCTCGTGAATTAGTTTTTAGGTCCTTTTCAGTATGTAAGAAGAATGGAAAAATGCAAGCATGTGTAGATCAACGGGATTTGAACAAAGCTTGCCCCCAAATAGCGTTCCCTTGCCCCCTGATCAATTCTCTCTTTTTTTCTCTCTTTTTTTATTTTTTTTAATTTTTTTTAATTTTTTATTTTTTTTTGGCTCCCCAGCAAGCATCGTCCAAATCCTGATAGTTTACACATACGCGCACTTCTCTTCTTAACCACTGGCAATATCGTTGATCCACCTAGTTGGGCATTGCAAATCAGTAAAAAAAATTAGTCGTGGTTCTGCTCGTGGATTCTCCCTTTTTACCTTTTCCTGTCCCTTCTGGCTTGAATCTTCTGAACTTCTGCTTGGCCGATCCATGATCGGGATACACTGGCATAGCATGTTCGGCGGCTTCATAATCATCTCCTGGCATGTCTTTATAGGTCCGGGCAAAGACTTTTTTATTTTTTTTTATTTTCTCTCTTTTTCATCTCTCTTTAGGAGTCAAAACAGATGCTATCAAGATTTTCTTTGGGTTCCCCAAAGTTCCGAGATTAAATGGAATGGCAATATTTGAATCATTATTAAATATGAATGCGTCATGATTATGCATGGTGAAATCATGAGAAATATCACACAAGTAAGCAAAGCCATTCATTTCATTCAACAAAACTAGAATTAAAAAATGCCATCATTAAATAGTTCAGAAATAAAAAAGAACATCTAAACAGCTATTTCCTTCTTCTTTAGCCAACACGGATGCTTTGGTCGACGATCTATCACTTTCGGGGACCATTCTCCTCATCTATCAGCTCCTCATCAATGAGACCTTGAACAAGCTTTTTTAGAGTCTGGCACCCATCAGTCTCATGCCCAGTGTGCTGATGGTAGGCACAATACAAATCTGTTCGGTGACCGGGATGCCCTTGTCTCTTGGCGGGTTTTGAAGGCCTCGGCTGTAGCTTCCCCTCATCGATGAAATAAAAGAGATGCTCAGATAAAGGCTTACCCCAGATGGTGTTGCAATCTTGAGTAGTTCCAGTGTTTGGAACCTTAGTGGCTCCAACATTTCTCACACTGTTATCTTTGAGACTCGAGCTTTGCTGATTATTTCTCCCAATGACATTGCCCCCTCCTCCAAGGGCCACCAGCTGTTTGCCATTAATAGGATCCTGTACTTGGTCTTTCGGGGTTTGGCCATCACTCCTCAGATATCTAGCATGTCGACGACACCTCCTATGCCCTCGATTTCTGGCTGGGTTGGCTAACCATAAGCGCAGGTCCCCCTCCCCTGCTTGAGGAAAAGATCCGTTCATGCCGAGATAACACTTTTAAACTGTTTTAACCATTTATATTTCCTTTGTCCCTTGAGTGCCGGCACAGATGTCACACCTATACGGTTGAGCTCTCTTCTTTAAGTCCATTAATACTTTCTCCCGAGCAGCCAATTTCCTCTTTAAGGACATCCATCTTTCTCTTCAGGCCCCGTGTCACTGCCAGAAGCCCATTCTCTGAAACATGCCCTTTGCCTTTTTGCTCAGGTGATATAATAGCAGGTTTAGGCTCCTCTACAGGTTGATGGGCAACACCTCCAATGAGGGGAGCCTCCCCACCAGCAGGCAGTTCGGCTTACCCCTGAGGAGGGGCTACCGGTGGTTGTGGAGCCACAGGTGCTTGCAGAGCAGGAGGCTGAGCAATCCTTTCGGCCATTGCTCCCATCATTTCTGGCATTCTCCGCTCAAAATCCTCTAATCTCCTAGCAAGGTCTTGAGTAGTTAGGTTTTTGATCTCTTCTGCCATCGAGGATGATTCACTGGTCATTGAGAGTGACTCAGAATCCCAAACAGGTACTAATTCTAGCAATACAAAGGGCGAGTCTATCCTTACTAGCCGGCCGTCGAAACCTCTAGTCCACTTGGATGAATATATAGTAGCTGAAAGATCAAGATTATTAGGATGATGCATGGATGACATATACAATGCATGATCATGCCATGCAAATGGTCTTTGATGAGTGCGAGATCAATGGATTACCACAATACGATGGGATGCATGGAAGAAATTACACGCAGGATGATATGTACATGTGAAAAAATAATATGCAGGCGAAAAGGTATATACACACACAATATGAGATTATATGCAGGATGATATGCACATGTGAAAAATAGCATGAAGACAGAAAGATACATACACACATAGCATGGGATGAAATATATTATTATTTATATATTCATGTATTTATTTTATTGACATGCATGGATAGCATGCGAAGCGCGAGCGTGCTGTGTAGTATCCATAACCACACACAAGCAGATAGATCCTTCCAACCTTATCACTCCCATGCACGAGGTCGTGAGGTCTCTTTCCTAGGTGGGCTTCATCCGAGGGTTAATAGGGGATCCATCGGACACGTATGGTGCACGGTGGAAAATCGGCAGCATAACAGTCTTAATCTAATGCTCATTCGTATGGATTTTGGTCATTATTTATTTGGGCAATTCAATCAAGTTAAGGTGGGCTTACCGGGGCATGAAAGCCTTTGATAAAGAGCCGCTTAATTTGCTTGATTTTGTTTAATAGGTGATGGCCCACATCACAAGCATCGTATTAAGGAGCATTCCACCTAATGGAAGTTTCTATTTGTCATTACATGGGCTTTGGTCGATGTTGATTTTTTAGGTCTACCCAAGCATGGTCCCTGCCAATGAGTCTAGCTCATCACGAGCATAACGACCGATCGGGTCTCCATTTGATATACATTTAATAGTACGAGGCTTGGGCTGGTGATTATCCTTAATACTTCCCTACAATGAGTGAAAGTAGGGTCGTATTTTAGGAATGAACCGATGTAAAATAGGGGACCAACTAACATAATTCTAAGGCCCTAAAATGTTGCAATGCAATTTCAAAAAGAGATAGAATTTTAAGTTTTAAAAACTCAATTATACATTTTAACCAAAACACTTTCAGAGTGAGGTCTCAAATGATCCCCAGTGGAGTCGACACTGTGACGCGTGCCGAACCAAGCAAGGCCCCTCCCTGAGCCCGCCTTTTGGGGCTCGAGGGACTGGTTTGCGTCTTTTTGATCATGGGCGCCATGAGACATTTTGGACGCTTCCTTCCCAATAGAACATTAGAAAGGAACATCTAGCCCCATGGCACCTTTGGGCACCTTTGAGGTATCATGGAGTCGCCACCCAATTCACAAGGAATTTGGAAAGGTCTCTAACCTCTTATTGGTCTAGACCAGAGATTGGTGTTCGGAACTCCCCTCTTTTTCATGCTTTAGTTAATTATAAATGAGTTTTTAACTCCCTAAAATTCTACCTCTCATCTCACACGATCAATGCATTTAAACTAAAGGCGCATTAAAAGCAGGTAAAGAAAATAAAGAAAAGCGATAAAGAAAGCGGTAAATGAAGTAATTAAGGAAAGCGGTAAGCACACAAGCACACAATTACATGAAAGACAGGGGCGGAATACAACCCCTAATGAAAGTAGGCTAAAGATATAGGTTAGGACGGAATACAATCATAAAATTAAATGATATTGCCCCAAAATTAATTACAAGGGCCCAAAAGAAATGAACTTAAACCTTAAAATAATCAAACAAAATCAAATACAAGGGAAACATACATAAGTCGGGATATTCATTTTGGGTTGGAACATTGGTTCCTTTGCGTTTATTTAAAGAGGGTTCGAAGAGTCATTTTGATTTGTTGGGTGAAAACCGAGATGAGTGATCCATTTTAGAGAAAAAGAAACTCTTCGTTTTATTGTGATGCTTTTTATTGTTTGGCTAAAATGAGGGATATTGGTCCCAATTTTATTAGTAAAAATTCAAATTTAATTATACAAGTATTTTTGTGATTTTTTATCACACGCATGCGTAAATAAAATAATTGTTCACAAACAGGCACAACACAAAGAGAAGGGAAAGGAAAGGTCTCACCGAAACCGACGTGATCCTTCACGCGTTGTGACCCACCCGGGAGGTCACGGCAAGCTCAAACAACGCGACTCAAATTAAATCTCGGACAAAAAAGTAACATAAAAAATATTAGTAACAATTCTAAGGATTGATCAAGCAAAGACAAAATAAATATCATGCACAATAATAAATAACGATAATAATAATAATAATAATAATAATAATAATAATAATAATAATAATAATAATAATAATAATAATAATGGTGATGATGATGATGCAACACAACAAAATAATAATAATAATAATAATAATAATAATAATAATAATAATAATAATAATAATAATAATAATAATAATAATAATAATAATAAATACAATAATAATAATATCAACAGTGAAAAATCATGGAATAAAAATAATAAGAACATAATGAAATGATAACAATATAGAATGATAAGAATAATAATGGTATGGAGCACATAAATACAACATAATAATACACCAATAATAATAATAATAATAATAATAATAATAATAATAATAACAGGAGAGTCTCAAAGAAATCAAGTTAAAGCAAACAAATAATATATGAACAGTAATATTAACACATTAAAATGCTAAAAATAAATAATAGACATGGTAATAATAGCAAAAATAATAATATTAGTAATAATAAATGATGAATAAAATAAATGAGAACGGGTCCAAAAAATGTTTACCCTCAGAATTTATAAATCAGAAAATAGGATGCCTTGATCCGTCCTCCTTATCGATTTTTGTGGTGATAAACAAAAGAATATCCTGAGAAAAATCTAAGTTTCTAGAAATTTTATGAAAAAAAAAATTTAGAGAAATGATCCAAGACAAAGGAAATTGATTTTCCTTGCTTAAATCAAATCGCTGGATGAAAAGAATTTTTTGCAGAAAAAAAGAAGAAGAAAAGAAAGTTGAAACTTGAAAAAAAGCTTAATGATTTTTTTGCTTTTGAAAGAAAACAATCGCTGCCCTTGTTCTTTGTTGAGAGAAAAACTAAATTTTTTCTTTTGAATGAAATGGCAGCCCCCTTGAAATGAGGACAAGAAATCCTTTTACTTCCTATCTTTTCCCGAAATGGAAAAAGGACAAGCCTCCTTTCATTTTTCATTAACCAAAAATTGCACAAAAACGTGAAACAGCGGAAAAAATCAGACTGGAAAAAGTCAAAAAAATCAGAGTATGCACTGAAGAAGACTGCGGCCAAAAATGGCCGCGTGGGGGGCAAGCGAGGCCGTGCCCAAGGGGCACGTGCGTTGCCTGGCGAGGCGCGCCCCAGTGGGGCGCACACCTCGCTGGCGAAGCGCGCCCTTGGTGCTCGGTGATGCGTGGGCCTCGGCGAGGCGCGCCCCTATGGGGCGAGCGCAGCTGCTGCTGCGCGCGCGCGGCCTTCGCTATTGCACGCCCGTAGGCCCGTGTAACCTCTGCGACGGGCACGGTCCGTACGCGTGGCATGAAAAATGAAAAAATAAAATAAAATAAAATAAAATAAAATAAGTAAATAAATACAAGTAGTAAAAAGGAATAAAAGAGAGCAAAAGAAACAAATTTTCGCATTGAAAATTTTGGAGGAACAAATGGATTTTTTTTTTGACAAGGAGAACATCATTTTTGACACATTTACTGGCAAGTATCATTTTCATCATCGGGTAATTCTGATCTTTGACTGCCTCAGGACCCGATGTCTACAATCGTCCTTAGTGCTACCCCCTTCAGCAGCAAATTTTGTCGTTTTTAATTGTTCTTTGCGATAGAAAAGCAGATAGCTTTTCTCTATTTTTTTGATACCTCTAATGATGGACAGCGATACGAGCCACACCACCAAGCTCTTAAAGGCAATACGCACCTGTTAGTATTCATCGATCATCCCCACTCGCTGTTGATGAGGGGATCGGAGCTGAAGAACCGTCGACCTTTCGATGTCGATTATGACCAAATGGCGTGGCTTTTAGGCCCGTGAACACTAACAGCCGGTCCTAGACACTTTGAGCCTTATTCTAGTAGTGGCAATATCTCTCCGTTAAGGCTCCAGTGAAGCTCTGATGACTAGTGATCTAACCATAGTTTACACAAAATCGAGCAAAAATTTCAGGAAAGGAATCGACTTCGATTTTGATAGTGATTTACTAAATTTATTTTTAATTAATATATTTAATGCATTATAGTGAGTTAGGGATGGTTATAAGTATGAATTATTCCTAAACTAGTTTAGGAAAAATAAAATAGACATGAAAAGGAGATGAATTGAATTAAAATTTAAGTTGAAAGGAAAATTGTATTAGGAACTATTAAGGCTGTAAATCATCCTAGAGGGCTCAAAATGACCTGTAGTCTATGCCAAATGAAAGGCGAGACATAATTCTAAATTTGGTAACACGAAATATTAATTTAATTATATGTACAAGTGACCTTAAAATTGACTATGAAACAAAATATTAAATTTGGCACCTATGCAGTCCTACACCAACTAGCCTTACATATTTCAATTGTAAGTCACCGTAGAATGCTCCAAATGAGATATCTCCTGAACCTATTTAAAGTTAAGACCTAAAGAAACAACTCTTGTGAAGAACATAGTGACAAATTTTATCTCTACAAGGACTGAAAATGGACTCCTAATTAGTCAAGAATATGTGACCTGATTCTGGAAATCTGAAAATTTGGTTCTAACCAACTTGTGACCAAATTATTCTAAATTCTAGTGTATAAATCCAAATTACGTGATTAAAAGGCTTAGTTAAATTTAAGATATAAAGTAATGAAATTCCTTGAAGAATATTTGATCTAACTTCACTTCTAAGACAACCAAAATAAGGCTGCAGATCTGGACTCTAAATCTGTCCATATATGTGTTAATGAATTGTTATGTTAAATGATGTGTGTTGGAAGTCATTTTCATTAATGTTTATGTAGTGTGTGCATATATAATGGAATAGGGATTGAATGGCTAAGATTGACCATACAACACTTAAATGATGCGAACTTTAAGGTTATGCGAAACATAAGTTAAATGGTTAGGTGTAAATATTTAGGATTAAGTGGATAGGCTATGTTTTTATATGTATATATTCTAGAATAGGTTATCCTATGTGCATGTGTAGCAAATAAAATAAACAAATAAGCCATGTGAGTAATATTGTATAAATTATGATACAAATATTAATGTTTTAAGAGTATGCACAACTGAGCATGCTTAAGTATAATTATGTAAACTTAACTGGTATATTTATGATTATGATTTTGGTATCAGAGCCTAGGGAGGTAGGGTTTATATGAAATTGATTATCTATAATTTAGTAAATTTATTTAGTTTTTGAAACACTAAAATACTATCTGGGTAAGGTTAAAGGTGAGGCAGTAAGTCCCGTTTTAGCCATAGAGAGGCGTTTAGGGCAGTAAGATTCCAGGACCTAGTTATCCAGGTAAGAAAATACATTTTTCAAAAATTAATTAAATTTTCAAAATTATGAATAATTTTTTTTGTAGATCCACTTTTCTTTCAAGTTCTCTTGCTTCAGATTCCACAGAATCAAATTTCAAACATCCAACCAATAGTGAAGAAATCACTATTGACGAATTTCAAAAATCCTCAAATAACTGGGAAATTGCAAAAATAAAAAAAGATCAAGTTTATGAAACTGGTCTATTTCAAAACCTTTTCAAAACTGACTATGTCATTAAAATGAAAGAAAGGGATGTTAAAATCTCAAAACCTTTTGAAACCATCCAACTTTTTTCTCAAAAAACCTTACAAAAACACCAAGACAGGAAATATAATTACATTCATATTGGTCTTGTCCAGGTGGGAATTAAACCTCTAACCAAAGATGGCTTAAACACTTCAATTCTTTGTGTCTTGAGGGATGCCAGACATATAAATTTCCAAGATTCGATGATAGCGTCTGTAGAGTCAAGTCTTTGCCAAGGCCCAATCTCTTTTGAGTGCTATCCAGATGTCTCTTTATCTTTAACAGATAAAAACATTTTAAAATCTTTGATTTTACAAATCAAAACCCACAATTACAAAATGCTGGAAGGTTCGATTCCAGTAGCAATTATGTTCAAAGTGCATTATAAAGCAATGGTTTCTGCTTTTACTGCAACAAAAAACATTGATTTCAAAAAGGGTGAAACCCTCTTTTTACAAATAGATCTATCTAGATCTAATACTGTCATTCCAAAATCTATCCTTTGGAAAGATATTAGTCTTCCCGAAGAATGAATCTTGGAAGAAATTTCAAAACCAAAATCTCCTGAACAGGCAAAACCAAATACTCAATTGAGGGAAATTACCCAGTACAATGACAAAAAGGTAAAAATAAGCTTCAGTAGAGCTTCCAGTCATCGATATTCAGATGCTGGTTCTTCGACCAGTACTTTAGATTTGGAAAAAAATTCAAAATTACCCTCAGTTATTCATTTGCCTAATAGGATGGAGAGTTTTCAAAACCCAAGATTTTCTTGTTCAAGCATTCCAAGTGCTTCTTTTCAAAACGTGGACTATTCTTCAAATGTACCTCACTAGGTCTATACTAGACCACAGGTAGGTGATGAAGAACAACAAAATAATTCACCTCTAACTTCACCATCTTTCTCTACGGTAACTGAAAATGTTATCAATGAACTAAATGTTTTAGAAAAAGAATTTGAAGTTTACAAAACTTTCTTGCATCAGGATTTCTATTCTTCAAAATATTCAGAAAAAAGAAATTGGTTTTTCAAAAATTTTTAGGATAAAAGAAAAGAAATTCAAAATGAGTTTTATGACTGTCATGCAAAATAAAGCTTATGTTTTATTCTTTGACTGGTTTTAAATTTACGCATCTCAAAACGAAATTTCATACCCATTTAGTTTAAACAATAAGTTTGTAAACCCTGTCACCACTAGAAAGAAGAGGGAAACAGAATGGGAAATGGTAGATGGGACAAAAACCTAGTCTGAACATCCACCATTAAGACAAATCAAAATTGCACATCTAAAAACCTCAATAGTTGCTGCACCCTATAAAACTCCAAGTAATGATCCAAACAAGGATATTAAAAATATTCTTCAACATAACAACTTTACAAACACTCATCTTAGTACAATCGCCAAACAGTTAACTAGGATAGAGGAAAACCTCGTTTCTCAGGTTGAATCGACAGCTTCAAAACTGAAAAGTCCAGTGTTCAAACCTTTTCAAGTCTCCAAAACAAGTCAAAAACTGTTCAGGGAAGGTAAGTCAAAATTTACCGAAGCTTTTAAAACCCAACTTAGTAGGATAGAGCATACCTCTACATCTATGCCAGAAGTTGTAAAGGATACCCCTGAATGTAGTAAAGCTGTTAGTGCTTGAGATCAGGTATCTGACTCTGAAGATACACAGCCAAAATAGAAGGAGGAATTCTTCAAACTTGTTTGGCAGAAAGGTCAACCTTTAACCATGACCACAGCCCCAGACTTAGGCATAGAAAATAGACTAAACATTTTATCCCAGTCCAAATTTAATGCCCCTACTGTCAATGAATGGAACATAGATGGTATGTCTGAGTATAACATCCTTAGTCTTCTAAGGCTGATGACTATGGCCTCCAATGCTTACAAAACCTAGACCAGTACACCTGATAGGGCTATTGCTGAACTCCTCATTGTAGGATTTTTAGGACAACTGAAAGGATGGTGGGATTATCATCTCACTGCCCAACAGCAGTTAGAAATATTAGGTGCTATCCAAACCACAGAGGATGGAACACCCATTCTCGACGAGATAGGTAACCCCATACCTGATGCTGTAGCAAGCCTAATCCATATGATTAGTCTACACTTCATAGGTGACCCTTCTCATTTGAAAGAAAAAAATGCAGAATTACTTTCAAACCTTAGGTGTAAAAAGCTTTCTGATTTTCAAAATTACAAAAACACTTTCTAAACTAGGGTAATGGTTAGGGAAGATTCCAATCAACTGTTTTGGAAAGAAAAATTCCTTGCTGGCCTTCCTACCCTTTTAGGAGAAAGAGTCCGTAATAAAATCAAAGAAGCTTTTGGGATTAACCAAATTCCTTATAACCATCTGACCTATGGGGAATTAGTTAATTTCACTCAAAAAGAAGGTTTAAAGATCTGCTAAGATTTGAAACATCAAAAACATTTAAAATTGGAAATGAAGAAAACCAGACAAGAATTAGGATCATTCTATAAACAATTCGAAGTCTCCATAGAAGGTCAAACAAAAGCCTGTGGAGGTTCCTATTCCAAATCCTATAAAAAGCCTCATAAACAATTTTCTTCAAAACCTAATAAACAAGAGTTTTATAAGAGATCTAAACCCCAGAAGCCATACAAGAAAAGAATTTCTTAAAAAACCCTTCAAACCAACCTTTAAACAAGTCACTTGTTTTAAGTGTGGCAAACTTGGCCATACTTCAAAATATTGCAGACTTAACAAAAAATTTCACGAGTTACAAGTAGAGGAAGAAACAATACAAAAAATTAAAGCTATCCTCCTTCAAACATCAGAAAGTGAATCTCAAATAGAATCATCAGAAACAGAAGATTCTATTCAAAATGATGAAGTTGCTACCCTCGATTCCTCCAGTAGTGAGTCGGGTAGTAGTTTCAAATCAATAAATGTTTTGATAAAAGATCAAGAGCTGATTCTTGATATCATCAAACAAGTGGAAGATTCAAAACTTCAAAAAGAAATCATTGAAAAACTTTTGAATTCAACCAAAAACTCCAAAACCTTCCACTTCCAAACTCATTCCAAACAGTACTTATGTTCTCACCAAAATCCTGAGTAATAGGTCAAAAGAAAAACCTCCTGTGACAATTCAATCACTTCAAGAAGAAATTAAAATTGTCAAACAAGAGCTAAAAACTCTTAAAGAAAAACAAGAGAGTGATTCAAATCTTCTTCATGCTCTTTTGTCACAAGACTCTAGTTCTAATGATAATGAAAATGAAGAAAAAGAAGAAAACAAAACTGCTAATCTAGACTTAGAAAATGAAATTCAAAGTTTAAAAAAAGCTCCAAATGATTTCTTGTTTATTTTAAGAGAAATAACCACAAGAAAATATTTGGTAAAAGTTTCCCTTGTTTTTTCAGACGACTTCAAAATTGATACAGTTGCTCTTTTTGATACAGGAGCAGATTTAAATTATTTAAAAAGTTTGTATCGTTCCAAAAAGATTTTCTGAAAAAACTTCTAAAAAACTTGTCGCAGCAAATAACTCCAACATGAAAATCAGGTTTAAAATAAAAGCTTCCATTCAAAATAGTAGCATCTTTATCAAAACTCCTTTTGTTTTACTTGAAAATATCAGTCATACTGCCATTTTAGGGACTCCATTTATCAATTTGATTACTCCCTATTCTGTTACGTATGATGGTATTTCTTTTAAAACAAATAGCGAAAAAATTATTTTCCCTTTTGTTGAAAAACCCAGAACAAGAAATCTAAATCTTTTAAAGGCTTGTTCTATTTACAAAAGTGAATTAAATTGTATGATTCAATGAAAACAAAAACATTTACAATTTCTCAAACAGGATGTTTCCTTCTTTAGAATCCAAAAGGGTTTAGAAAATGATGCGGTAAAACAAAGAACTTCTAATTTTCAAAAAATGATTGAAAATGAAATTTGTTCAGATTTACCAAATGCTTTCTGGAGCAGAAAACAACATATGGTTAATTTACCATATGAAAATGAATTTTCAGAAAGACAAATTCCAACAAAAGCTAGACCCATTCAAATGAATCATGAACTTGAAGAACATTGCAAAAAAGAGATTCAAGATTTAAAACAAAAGGGTTTAATCACAGAATCCAGATCTCCCTGGAGCTGCGCAGCTTTTTATGTTAACAAAAACTCTGAAATTGAAAGAGGCACGCCTAAACTTGTAATTAATTACAAACCATTAATCAAGGCTTTAAAATGGATTAGATATCCAATCCCCAACAAAAAAAGATCTTTTGCAAAAACTGCATTCTGCATTTGTATTTTCAAAATTTGATATGAAATCAAGTTTTTGCCAAATTCAGATTGAACCAAAAGATCATTACAAAACCGCTTTTACTGTTCCTTTTGGACAGTACGAGTGGACGGTTATGCCGTTTGGTTTAAAAAATACTCCTTCAGAATTCCAAAGGATTATGAATGAGATTTTTAACCTTTTTTCAAATTTTTGCATTATTTATATTGATGATGTTCTTGTCTTCTCGGAGTCAATTGAACAACATTTCAAAAATCTCAGGACCTTTTTCAAAGTTGTTAAGAAAAATGGACTTGTTGTTTCAAAAACAAAAATCTCTCTTTTCCAAACAAAAATCTGTTTCCTAGGTCATTACATTTCCAAAGGAACAATTACCCCTATAGAGAGATCTCTAACCTTTACGGATAAGTTTCCAGACAAAATCTTAGACAAAACCCAACTCCAAAGGTTTTTGGGTAGTCTGAATTATGTTCTAGATTTTTGTCCCAACATCAACCGATTAGCAAAACCTTTGCATGATAGGTTGAAGAAAACCCCTGTTGCTTGGTCTCATGAACATACAAGTATAGTTCAACAAATTAAAAACAGGTTAAAGAAATTCCTTGTCTATACCTAGCTGACCCATTAGCATTTAAGATTGTAGAAACTGATGCGTCTGACTAGGATATGGAGGCATTTTAAAACAAATTATGGGCGGGAAAGAATGTATAGTCCAGTTCACATCTGCACATTGGAATGATTGCCAAAAGAACTATTCTACGATCAAAAAGGAAATTCTTTCAATTGTCATGTGCATTTCAAAATTCCAAAGCGATTTACTCAATCAAAAATTTATACTTCGAATTGATTCTAAATCTGGCAAGGAAGTTTTACAAAAAGATGTTCAAAACATCGCATCAAAACATATTTTTGCCCGATGGCAAGCTATCCTTAGTATATTTGATTTTGAAATTGAATTTATTAAAGGAGAAAAAAACTCAATTCCTGATTTTCTAACCAGAGAGTTCCTTCAAAAGAGGACCTAAAAATGACCAAAAAATTACAAGAGAAGGGAAAAGAGGTCTAGAAAGAGGACCAAAAAGTTTCAAAACCTGTGGCAGCCTCTTCTGCCACAGAAATAAAATCATGGGCCCAAATTGTTGAAGAAGATGAAGAGGCCCTTGCAAAATAATTTCAGGTCCAACAATAGATTGAGACTCTTTCCAAATAGCCAGAACTTGGCTCCCTTTTAAAAATGCTAACAGAACAGCAGTCAGGTAAATCTTCTCAAACTATTTCAAAACTAGAGGAAGGATCTTCATCCTCAAAAACTTCCTCTAAACACATTTCAAAACCTACACAAGAAACATCTTGTAGTAGACAACTTACCAAACCCTCCTATCTCGGAGTTATCTCTTCAAAATCCTCACAAGAGGAATTTTCAAAAATTGTTTTAACTCAAAATAGTTCTGAAATTGTTTTATCTCAATCAAAAAACATTTCAAATTATTTTGTCAAAATAGATTTTCAATACATTTGGACCATGGAGGAAGGATTTTATCTTTAAAACCCTCAAATGGCCATTTCAAAAATTTTCCCTAAAGGCCTGCTTTTTAAACCTTGGGATTTAACAAAATCCCAGCCTTATTACAGGGCATTTCTTGAATTGACGAGTTTTGTGTCCATTGTGGACAATCCTAAAACCGGACCAGTTAATTATTCAATGGGAAAAATCCATAAAGTTCTCTCTCCTCTCGAATGGGGACAAAACCTTCACTAACCTAAAACTTTTCCCATTGATTTTAAAAACACCTATAACCATTACCGGACCTATTCCTACTGGGATTATCAACAGTCCTGGTACAATGCTTTCCTTTTCCAAAATACAAATTTCACCCACACTTGGTTGTTTTACTTCAACCTCAAATAGGAGCCTTCCAAAATTCCTTTTTGGTTTGCTCATTAGTGGAAATTGTATGGAGCTTCTCCTAAAATCCTAAAACCCCAAGTTCAGGAGAGCTATACCTTTTTCTAAACCTCTTATAAACCTTCTGACAAAGAAAAAAGCTTTCATCCTTTAATGCTTTTCCAACAAGGTTTTTCTTACGATGGGTAACAGCCTGGTATTTAGATTACCACCAACAAGAAGCACATATAAACTTAGTCAGAAGATTCAAAATCAGATGGTGGATAAAATTTTCCATTCCGTACTCCATCAAAAAACCAGCTGTGAATTTATGGCTCCAGAGCCAAGGTCTTCTAAAACCTGAACCAGTAACAACTCAGTTTCTGGCCCAAAAGTCCTTTGCTCAGACCCAATTGGCGGCAGCAAAAATTGAAGAAGAATACTTTCAGATTATGGTCCAACTTTTCCAAAGCAAGGCCACCTCTTCGAAAGCCCCTTCAGATTCTTCAAAAGCAAGCTCATCCTCTAGAACAGAGCCCATCTTCAATCTAGCAGATGAAGACGGTGATGCCTTCCCCAACTCTCGCTTGGATCCATAAGCGAAGATGTTTTACAAACATGGGCCTAGCCCATTCATTTTCCTTATTGTAATTTTTTGAACATGGGCCTAGCCCATCCATTTTTTTTATATTTTCTGAATGTATTCACAAACAGGCCTAAGCCCATACTTAGAAGGCCTAGCCTTAAAAAAAATAAAAAGTAAGTCAGAAAAGAAAATAGTAAAAACATATTATTTCTGCTTTTGGCTTTCGGCTCTTGGCTTTTCCTCTTTTTCAAATAGCCTTAATGGACCTATAGGAATATAGCATGTGAAGGCATCTTTTCCAGCTCATCCCATCACTTCTTGTCTCCACAAGGCTCCCTTGATTGACGAAGAGCTCTCTACTTAAGACTTCCTTCTTCCCAGTTGAAGGCAGAGACTAATTTGGAGAGGATTCCTAGTCTTCAAACTCTCACACTTAGATCAGATTTTAGGTAGATCCACTTCTCTTACAAATGATATGAACTTGAATGCACTAATAGCTTTGAATTATACTGATGTGTTACTTAAGGCTTGATAAAAAGGAAGTGTGCTATGAAAAATGGAAATATGATATGAACTGAAAATAACTGTGTTTAGAATTAATGAAGGAAGGAAATATTGTGTCGTAAAATGAATGGAAAAAAAAGAAATAAATATTGTAAATTAATATTTGGTTAAATATGATCAGATATGTGAATGAGAATGCAATTGTCAAATATGATTGAAAGATCGTTATTGCCCTTGGTAATCAATAGGAAATATGGGTGAGGGTATAATTGGCTAGCCATAGGGAGTAGAGAACTACATTGGAATTGGGATTACTGTGGGTTATTGAGAACCTACAAATTGATCATTGTTACTGTAACACCCTTTACCCGTACATAGTAAATCGTGTCATAATATGGCCGGTTTATAATGACAAGCGAAGGATGTCACCAGACTAAACACAGTTGTTGCAAAAACAAATATCAGAAATCAGAAATATAAAATTTCTTCCTCAATACCATACAACTTTGACATTACACGTATGACAAAGTTCACATTTTAGCTTTAAATAAATGGTATACATAAGTAGCTTTACACATTCATAAATTATTATCCTTACATAAGGGTCATTATACATAATTAGTCATACATAGACAATAAATGTTTACAATACATCAATACTCATAATACAATGTGTAGACACTGGGTCTTGAGGCAGTCCAGGTCAGAGTTACCCGATGAAGAGATCCATGTCGGTTTCCGGATAAATGGATGGAATTCGGAGGTTTTCATCTTTCGTTTTTACAAGGATTAAAATATTTTTCGCTATAGCGTGAGGTTTTGAAAGAGTTTGGGGAATTTTGGTTGAAAAAGGAATTTTTGCTCCACAGACGGGATGGCCGTCTGAAGTAGGGATGCCAGTCCCTACTTAGGGTGATCCCCGTCTCTATGCATAGTAAGGACGGCCCGTCTGTAGCTAGCGACGGACACGTGTCTGAATAGGGATGCCCGTCCCTAGTCCCGCGATGCGGCCCGTCTGTAGCTAGCGACAGACACGTGTCTGAGTAGGGACGCCTGTCACACCCCGTTTGCCCCCTAGTTAAATGAGCCATATTTGTATATGTGAACATTTGCATGAGTTTTGTATCATAAGGGCATTTTGGTAATTTGGCATGTTTTAAGAGTTTTGCTAGCATATGGGTGCATGCATGGTGCTTTGGTGTGGATTAGTTGGATTAGAATTGTGTGTGCATGAGTGCACCATAGTAGGGTGCGCATGAGTGCACCACTAGTGGGTTGTTTTAGTGTGTGGCCATGCATATGGTTGTAGGGTGTGTTTTTGGGGCTATGCTTGTGTGTGGGTGTGTTCACACTTATAGGGTATGCTTTAGTTGAGAGAATCTTGGGTGTGTATAACCTAAGCATCTAGGGTATGAGTGACCAAATCCCACTAATTGGAGATTGACCCTTGTCTTAGGTTAAGAAAAGAGAAAGGAAAAGAAAGGAAAAGGGGAATTCAGATTTTTCACTTGTGTTTCCCGTTCATCACCGCCCCTTCCTTCTCTTCTTCTCCTTCTTCTTCTCTTTTGAACCTTAGTTGAGATTCAAGGGTTACTAGTGGGGTTTGATCATCTCTTAGTGTTTATTGGTAAGTTTTATGCATTCATTTTGCTTTTGTTTTAGTTTTTCTCCATCTTCTATTCTCTAGTTTTGGATTTGGAGTTAGGGTTGATTTGGATTTTGTTTTGTTTGTATGTTTTGGTTGGGTTTCCTAGTTAAGCCTCCCCGGGATCCTAAAGGCAAGGAAGTCGCTGGATCCAGTGGAACTAAGCGTTAAGAGCTAAGGATTTGAGGTTTGGGAATTTCTAATTTCGAATGTGTTGATGAGAAATTCTGGAAACTGGTGATGAATGTTATGTTTATTATGGTTTATATGCTATGGGCTGGTATTGGTTGAATGATTGAGCTTAGCTTGTGGAGTTTTGGACTCATATTGTGTTTTGGGTAAAATGATGATGAATAGTGCTGCATGTTTACTTGAGGAATTTGATTATGTAAAGTGATGTTATTCTTTGAATTCATGTAGAAGATTTGTTAATGGCTTGACTCAATGATGTTTGATTTGAGTTTTTATTATTATTGGAGTGTGAATTAGTGATTGAAGTGAAGGTGGTGGGATTTTTGGCTTGGAAGACCTGGAAAATCGCCCCGAGGAATCGCATCTGGGCATGGGTCACGGTGGCAACCAATTTCGTTACCACCGTGAGCCACGAACCAGATGCCTTCTGCAGTGAATTTTGAATATGTCACGGTGGCAACCAATCTGGTTACCACCGTGAGGTATCCAAACTTTCGATTCTGTCTAGGCAGTGGGTATGTCACAGTGGCAACCCTTTTTCGTTACCACCGTGAGGTACCCCACAGAGGCATTCTGTTTTGTGGTCTGGGTATGTCACGGTGGTAATCATTTTAGTTACCACCATGAGGTACCCCAGACATGCTTTCTGCCAAGGATCCCTGGTATATCACGGTGGCAACCAATCTGATTACCACCGTGACTTACCCTATTTTTGCAATAAAATCCTTTTTATTACGCATGTTTTAGGAATGTTTAATTATGGATTTTAGCATGCAATACCATGCGTTTTGAGCTATAAGTATGTATGTTCTGACTATCGTAGAATGTGAATTCTCTGCTTGTCGTAATTAAACTACGGCCATTAACTGTGTAATTATCCGCCTGCTAGAGTCAGTCTAGTGGATAGTTAGGCATGCCTAATAGAGTCTTTGCTGCAGCTTCTGTTTCGTTTCTGTTTGGACCCCGTTCAGGTCCCCGATTGGTTCCTCGCGAACCCTTATCTGAATGATCTTGTTTAAGATCCCCTTTGTAATGTTTTGTAAAAGTTAAATGAAAAATTAGTTTTATCGGCTCGTACCCGTAAAATACTGTCCGTATCGGCTCGTACCCGTAAAGTACTATCCGTATCGGCTCGTACCCGTAAAGTACTGTCCGTATACTCATTATCCACTCCCTTGAGTCAGCAGGTGTTTCAATGCTTAAAGTACTTGTATGAATTGTTATACGAGAAAACATATGTTATATCCTTATGGATTCAATGGTGAAAAGTGTAATCTGTTACGAGAATATGATTATTGTTAAGAATCTTCTGATGAATGGCAATATGTATGTGAGCTTGAGTTTATGCTATTGTTATACCATGATTATCGTATGTGCATGAGGTACGCATGTGAATTGCCTTGACGACCGTTGTGAATGGTTGTCCTTATGCTATATGTGTGTTTTCCCCACTAAGCATTTATCGCTTAGCACGGTGTGTTCACCCGTGCAGGTGCGGAAGGAATTGCTTTTGGGAGAGTCGCCGCCATCGAAGCCAACACAACAGGGTCTTAGTGTAGGGCTTATTTTTGTAGCTTTATGATTCTTTTTGTATAGAACTCTCTTATTAAGGTTTTGTAATAGCTTCCGCTTACGTATATGTATCTCGGGTTTTGTAATTATCTTTTATATCTTTCAGTTGATCAGAACAGTAATGTAATGCTTCAGTTATATTAATGCATGATCAGCTTGTTTTATGAATGGAGTTGTAAAGTTTTAAATTACTCTATATTTCGGTATGCATGTCTAGGTTGTGTGTATGTATATTCTGTATCTGTGTGGTGGCACCTTTATTCATACAGCATCTCACTCCTTATCGGATGGGATCGCCTACGTATGGATAAGGGGTGTTACAAGTTGTGGTATCAGAGCTTCGGTTTAGGCATTTCTGAGTGATTGTTTATGTGATGTTATGTGTGCATATGTCTATGTCTAGGGCTATTTTGGCTGATGTGGTTGTCCTCTTGTTTGTTAGATGAATTCTGACTCTGCTCACGGTGCGCTCGAGGAGTCCGCTGAAAGTGTGAACCCTCCAGCGGTAGATCCGTCTGTCTCTGTTTCAGTGTCGGCTCATCGTGATAGGGTCCAGCCCGAGGCCGCTGCCATGCCTTTTGAGGCAATGTTCAGATTGCATCAGGACATGGCTCGGGTTTTGGAAAGAGTGACTGCCCCGAAAGCCCCGATAGTGAGTTTGAGAAGAGCTGGTGTCGAGGATTTTTATGGAACCGGACTTGATGAATCTGAGTTAGCCTAGAAGTGGCTGGATAAGGTTAAGAGAGCTTTGAGGGAAGTTAGGTGTCCTCCCGATCAGCAAGCTGAGTGTGCTGTGGCTTTGCTTCAAGGTCCAGCTTACGAATGGTGGGAGTTGGTGAGTAGGCAACCTCAGATGCCTGATCCTTTGACATGGGATTTCTTTGATGAGCAGTTTACTATGAAGTATGTGACTCAGGCATATAAGGACGCAAGATGGGCATAGTTTCTGAGTTTGAGGCAAAGGGCCTTGTCGGTTGCGGATTATGAGAAGGAGTTTAACCGGTTGTCTCGTTTTGCTCCGCGTGGGGTTATGACGGATGATTTCAGATGCAAGCACTTTGAGGCCGAGTTGAATGATTCTTTGAAGATTGCTTTACTTTCTTTGATGTGTATGCCAGGAGTACATTATTATCAGATCGCTAAGGCTGCTGTGAGAGCGGAGAAGACAGAATCTTTGATTAGAGAGAGAGCTCAGTGCAGGAGTTCTGCTAGAGGTGAGTTCTCTTCATCTTCGGGTAAGAGATCTAGGAACCCGCAAGATGAACCATCTGCTGGTTTGGCTACCAGAGGGAGAAGGCAAGGTTCAGCTGCAGTATCTAGTTCTGGTAGAGGTGGTCGGTCTGATGCTATTCCAGTTTGTGAGAATTGTGGTAAGGCTCACCGGGGTGAGTGTAGGTGGCTCACTGGTGGGTGTTTCAGGTGTGGGAGCATCGAGCACCATGTGGCTAATTGTCCTCAGATGGGTGAAGATTCGGGTCCTCAGGGAGGAGCTAGCAGAGTTGGATCAAATGCTTCTCAGGCTGCGAGAGGTAGAGGTAGAGGTAGAGGTCGAGGCGGTCGACCTAGAGAAGGAGCTGGTTCTGAGACAGTTGAGCGTCCTCCCCCAATGGCCGCTAGAGCGTATGCAGTTAGAGCCAGAGAGGAGCAGGATGCCCCTGATGTGATTGCTGGTAAGTTCCTACTCCATGACACTGAATTATATGCTCTAATAGATCCTGGTTCCACACACTCATATTTGTGCACGCATAAGATTACTGATAAGTTGCATGTGGTAGAACAGTTAGACTATGAGATATGTGTGACCAATCCATTAGGGCATAGTGTCAGTGTGAGTAGAGTTTTCAGGAGTTGTCCGTTAATGGTTGAAGGTGTTGAGTTCCCTATGGATTTGATAGAATTGCCCTTCAGAGAATATGATTTGATTTTGGGTATAGACTGGTTGAGTAAGCATCGAGCGGTGGTTGATTGTCATAGGAAGACCTTCGTGCTTCGGGATAGGAACCGAGCTCCAGTGTTTGTCAGAGGTTTGGGTGCGAGTTCCGTGCATAATGTGATTTCTGCGATTCAAGCAAAAAGGTTTTTAAGGAAAGGATGTGAGGCTTTTTTGGCTGTGGTTTTGGATTCCAGGAGGGATCAAGTTAGGATTGGGGACATCCCTGTTGTCCGAGAGTTCAGTGATGTTTTTCCGAGTGACTTGCCGGGTTTGCCTCCGGAGAGGGAAGTTGAGCTAGCCATAGAGATTATACCGGGTACCACACCGGTATCGAAAGCACATTATCGGATGGCTCCTGTGGAGTTGAGAGAACTTAAAACTCAACTACAAGAGCTATTAGATAAGGGGTTCATTCGACCCAGCATATCTCCTTGGGGAGCTCCGGTCCTGTTTGTTAAGAAGAAGGATGGATCCTTGAGGATGTGTATTAACTACCGGAGGTCACGGTGAAGAATACGTATCCGTTGCCCAGAGTTGAAGATTTATTTGATCAGCTGCGAGGTGCAGGTGTGTTTTCCAAGATAGATCTTCGGTCGGCGTATTATCAGCTGCGTGTTAAGGATCAGGATGTGGTTAAGACTGCATTTCGGACTCGGTATGGCCATTATGAGTTCCTTATTATGCCGTTTGGGTTGACTAATGCTCCAGCGGCATTCATGGATTTGATGAATAGAGTGTTTAGGCCATACTTAGACCGATTTGTAGTGGTATTTATAGATGACATTTTGGTGTTTTCCAAGGTTGAGACTGAACATGAAGAGCATCTTCGGTTAGTCTTGCAAGTTTTGAGGGAGCATCGGTTATTTGCCAAGTTAAGTAAGTGTGATTTTTGGCTTCGGAAAGTGTCGTTTTTGGGCCATATAGTTTCAGCTAAGGGTATTCAAGTGGATCCAGCCAAGATTGAGGCGATGGTGGATTGGAAAGCGCCTAGGAGTGTTCAGGAAGTGAGGAGTTTCCTTGGATTGGCGGGTTACTACCATCGGTTTATTAAAGGTTTTTCCGTGATTGCTGCTCCGATGACCCGGTTATTGAGGAAAGGAGTTAAGTTTGATTGGTCGGATAAGTGTCAAGCCTGCTTTGAGAGGTTGAAACGGTTGTTAGTTGAAGCTCCTATACTAACTCAACCCATCTCGGGTAAGGAGTTTGTTATGTATAGTGACGCTTCAGGTGTTGGTTTGAGATGTGTTCTGATGCAGGAAGGTAAGGTTGTGGCTTATGCTTCTCGACAGTTGAAGCTGCATGAGAGGAACTATCCGACACATGATCTTGAGTTAGCAGCGGTTGTCTTCGCTTTGAAGATTTGGCGTCATTATCTCTACGAGGAGAAGTGCAGGATCTTTACGGACCACAAGAGTTTGAAGTATTTTCTGACTCAAAAGGAACTGAATATGAGGCAACGTCGTTGGCTTGAGCTGTTTAAGGACTACGATTGCATTGTGGATTACCATCCGGATGAGGCCAATGTAGTCGCAGACGCGTTGAGTAGGAAGTCAGTTTCTGCCTTGTTTCTGAGACGGTTTAGATGGAGGTTCGGTTCGGATGGGGCTTTGATAGCTCAGTTAAGGGTTAAACCTACTCTGAGACAGCGGATAGTTGATGCTCAGAAGGTTGATAAGAAGCTTCAGCGGATTGTGCAAGAAGTCAGTTTGGGCAAGCAATCAGAGTTTTCGGTTTAGGATGGGGTTCTCCTGTTTGGAAACCGTTTGTGTGTACCGGATAGCGGAGAGTTAAGAAGACAGGTTTTGGATGAAGCACATAGTTCAGTGTTCACCATGCATCCTGGCAGTGTGAAGATGTATCGGGATTTGATACAGTTCTTTTGGTGGTCTGGTATGAAGAGGGGCATAGTGGACTTTGTATCCAAGTGCCTGACTTGTCAGCAGGTCAAGGCTGAGCACCAGGTTCCTTCTGGATTGCTCATGCCTTTGTCCGTTCCCGAGTGGAAATGGGATGACATCGCCATGGATTTTGTTTCCAGATTGCCACTGACTCAGAGAAAGCATGATTCTGTTTGGGTTGTTGTGGATCGACTCACAAAGTCCGCTCACATTTTGCCGGTTAGGATGGATTATCCGATGCATAGATTGGCCAGTACTTATGTGGATGAGATAGTTCGGTTGCATGGAGTGCCTTTGTCTATAGTTTCGGATAGGGACCCAAGGTTCACATCTAAGTTCTGGAAAGAGTTGCAGCGAGCTTTGGGTACCAAGCTGAAGTTCAGTACAACGTTTCATCCTCAGACGGATGGTCAGTCCGAGCGTGTGATTCAGATCTTAGAGGATATGATGAGGGCTTGTGTTCTGGACTTTCCGGGTAGTTGGGACAAGTATGTATCGCTGATGGAGTTTGCCTACAACAACAGTTTCCAGTCGAGCATTGGTATGTCACCATATGAGGCTCTGTATGGACGTCAGTGTAGGACCCCTGTTTGTTGGACAGAGTTATCCGAGAGGTCAGTGATTGGGCCAGATCTGGTTAGAGATACAAAGGAAAAGATCAGAGTTGTGCAACAGAATCTGAAAGTGGCCAAGGATCGACAGAAGTCTTATGCCAACCTGAAGAGAAAGAATGTGCAGTTTGAAGTTGGGGACAAGGTTTTTCTTAAAGTGTCTCCTTGGAGAAAAGTACTTCGCTTTGGAAAGAAGGGAAAGCTTAGTCCTCGCTTTATTGGTCCGTATGAGGTGTTAGCTAGAGTTGGTCCAGTGGCTTACAGACTAGCTTTGCCGATGGAATTATCAAAGCTTCATGATGTGTTTCACGTTTCGATGCTCCGTCGGTATAGATCGGATCCTTCCCATGTGCTGTCGGTTCAGGAAGTTCAAGTACAGTCAGATTTTTCCTACGATGAGGAGCCTAGAGCTATCTTAGCGCGGGAAGTAAGACAGCTGAGGAATAAGCAGATTCCTTTGGTCAAGGTTTTGTGGAATCACCATGGGGTTGAGGAAGCAACTTGGGAACCGGAGGAGTCAATGAGATTGCAATACCCGCAGTTGTTCAGTTCAGGTGAGAATTTCGAGGACGAAATTCTTGTTAGTAGGGGAGAGTTGTCACACCTCGTTTGCCCCCTAGTTGAATGAGCCATATTTGTATATGTGAACATTTGCATGAGTTTTGTATCATAAGGGCATTTTGGTAATTTGGCATGTTTTAAGAGTTTTGCTAGCATGTGGGTGCATGCATGGTGTTTTGGTGTGGATTAGTTGGATTAGAATTGTGTGTGCATGAGTGCACCATAGTAGGATATGCACTAGTGGGTTGTTTTAGTGTGTGGACATGCATATGGTTGTAGGGTGTGTTTTTGGGGCTATGCTTGTGTGTGGGTGTGTTCACACTTGTAGGGTATGCTTTAGTTGAGAGAATCTTGGGTGTGTATAACCTAAGCATCTAGGGTGTGAGTGACCAAATCCCACTAATTGGAGATTGACACTTGTCTTAGGTTAAGAAAAGAGAAAGGAAAAGAAAGGAAAAGGGGAATTCAGATTTTTCACTTGTGTTTCCCGTTCATCACCGCCCCTTCCTTCTCTTCTTCTCCTTCTTCTTCTCTTTTGAACCTTAGTTGAGATTCAAGGGTTACTAGTGGGGTTTGATCATCTCTTAGTGTTTATTGGTAAGTTTTATGCATTCATTTTGCTTTTGTTTTAGTTTTTCTCCATCTTCTATTCTCTAGTTTTGGATTTGGAGTTAGGGTTGATTTGGATTTTGTTTTGTTTGTATGTTTTGGTTGGGTTTCCTAGTTGAGCCTCCCCGAGATCCTAAAGGCAAGGAAGTCGCTGGATCCAGTGGAACTAAGCGTTAAGAGCTAAGGATTTGAGGTTTGGGAATTTCTAATTTCGAATGTGTTGATGAGAAATTCTGGAAACTGGTGATGAATGTTATGTTTATTATGGTTTATATGCTATGGGCTGGTATTGGTTGAATGATTGAGCTTAGCTTGTGGAGTTTTGGACTCATATTGTGTTTTGGGTAAAATGATGATGAATAGTGCTGCATGTTTACTTGAGGAATTTGATTATGTAAAGTGATGTTATTCTTTGAATTCATGTAGAAGATTTGTTAATGGCTTGACTCAATGATGTTTGATTTGAGTTTTTATTATTATTGGAGTGTGAATTAGTGATTGAAGTGAAGGTGGTGGGATTTTTGGCTTGAAAGACCTGGAAAATCGCCCTGAGGAATCGCATCTGGGCATGGGTCACGGTGGCAACCAATTTCGTTACCACCGTGAGCCACGAACCAGATGCCTTCTGCCGTGAATTTTGAATATGTCACGGTGGCAACCAATCTGGTTTCCACCGTGAGGTATCCAAACTTTCGATTCTGTCTGGGCAGTGGGTATGTCACGGTGGCAACCCTTTTTCGTTACCACCGTGAGGTACCCCACAGAGGCATTCTGTTTTGTTGTCTGGGTATGTCACGGTGGCAATCATTTTAGTTACCACCATGAGGTACCCCAGACATGCTTTCTGCCAAGGATCCCTGGTATGTCACGGTGGCAACCAATCTGATTGCCACCGTGACTTACCCTGTTTTTGCAATAAAATCCTTTTTATTACGCATGTTTTAGGAATGTTTAATTATGGATTTTAGCACGCAATACCATGCGTTTTGAGCTATAAGTATGTATGTTCTGACTATCGTAGAATGTGAATTCTCTGCTTGTCGTAATTAAACTACGGCCATTAACTGTGTAATTATCCGCCTGCCAGAGTCAGTCTAGTGGATAGTTAGGCATGCCTAATAGAGTCTTTACTGCAGCTTCTGTTTCGTTTCTGTTTGGACCCCGATCAGGTCCCCGATTGGTTCCTCGCGAACCCTTATCTGAATGATCTTGTTTAAGATCCCCTTTGTAATTTTTTGTAAAAGTTAAATGAAAAATTAGTTTTATCGGCTCGTACCCGTAAAGTACTGTCCGTATCGGCTCGTACCCGTAAAGTACTGTCCGTATACTCGTTATCCACTCCCTTGAGTCAGCAGGTGTTTCAATGCTTAAAGTACTTGTATGAATTGTTATACGAGAAAACATATGTTATATCCTTATGGATTCAATGGTGAAAAGTGTAATCTGTTACGAGAATATGATTATTGTTAAGAATCTTCTGATGAATGGCAATATGTATGTGAGCATGAGTTTATGCTATTGTTATGCCATGATTATCGTATGTGCATGAGGTACACATGTGAATTGCCTTGACGACCGTTGTGAATGGTTGTCCTTATGCTATATGTGTGTTTTTCCCACTAAGCGTTTATCGCTTAGCACGGTGTGTTCACCCGTGCAGGTGCGGAAGGAATTGCTTTTTGGAGAGTCGCCGCCATCGAAGCCAACACAGCAGGGTCTTAGTGTAGGGCTTAATTTTGTAGCTTTATGATTCTTTTTGTATAGAACTCTCTTATTAAGGTTTTGTAATAGCTTCCACTTACGTATATGTATCTCGGGTTTTGTAATTATCTTCTATATCTTTCAGTTGATCAGAACAGTAACGTAATGCTTCAGTTATATTAATGCATGATCAGCTTGTTTTATGAATGGAGTTGTAAAGTTTTAAATTACTCTATATTTCGGTATGCATGTCTAGGTTGTGTGTATGTATATTCTGTATCTGTGTGGTGGCACCTTTATTCATACGGCATCTCACTCCTTATCGGATGGGATCGCCTACGTATGGGTAAGGGGTGTTACAACGCCCATCCCTAGTCCCGCATTACGGCCCGTCTACAGCCGAATTTCTACGCGTGCCCTTAGTAGAGACGCCCGTCAGTAGTGGATCATATCAGTTATCGCCGAATTTGATAAAATTTTATCTCTTATCCTTGAAATGTGGGTTAAGATTTGGTTAAAGTTTGAATTTTAAAAACTCCTTTTAAAATTCAAACTCAAAACTAATGCTTATCTAATTTTATCTACAAAATTCTATAAATTGGGAGGTAAAATTCATTTTTTGGGGTTAGAAAATTTGACAAATTTTTGGTGGAAAAATTAAACACTTTTTGAGAGACTGGAATTTTTTTGTGAGCAATATATAAAAGATTTATAAAATCTCTACTTATTTTTGTTAAAAATTCTTCCAATTAATTGATTTACTCAAATTCTTCTTGTGAATTAAGCCAATTGAGGTAACGAAATTCATTCGTTTCCATCAATACAGCTAATTCAAACACTCGATCGTTATTAAATTTTCCAGAAGGGAAAATACAAATTTCCTTATTTTTGATCCGTTTTATTTGATCCTTGTGGAGCGTGCGGGGACTTAAACCATTCGATATTCACCCTAAAAGGTAAAACCCGAGGGTAAACATTCTGGAACATGCTTTTTATTCATGTTATCATTAAGATTATTTCAATGTCGTTAAAGTAAAAAGGGGCCAAAACACTTTATAGTAATTAATTTAGAATTTTTCCTAAAAAAGGGGACCATTGTCTCAATTTTCTCCATCCAAAATAAAACCATCACATCAAAAAATATTTTATAATAAATATGCGTGGCAGGACCAATGTCCTCACCCCAAATGAATATCCCGATTTTTGTATGATTTATATATTTTTTTAATGGGGGTTGTATTCCGCCCCTAGTTTTATTGTAATTTATTCTGAGAATGTTTATTTTAATAATGTTTTACTTATCGCTTTTTATGTGAATGATTGCGCTTTAATTAAATGCATTGTGTGGAAAGTTGGTGAAACAATG
The DNA here is from genome assembly GCA_947683425.1 of Excoecaria cochinchinensis. NCBI lineage: Eukaryota > Viridiplantae > Streptophyta > Magnoliopsida > Malpighiales > Euphorbiaceae > Excoecaria > Excoecaria cochinchinensis. The sequence continues at coordinate 1,885,774 of CANTUQ010000067.1, read as the reverse complement.
AATTCAAAAGTTAATTATAATATTGATCAAGGTATAAATAAATGAGAAGTCCCGAACTCACTCTGGTCTTTGGGGCTCAATGAGGCGAGAGGTCTAGGACTTCCAAGACACCTCTTGAGTCTCACCAAAAGACTTAAGTTTACAAATCCTAGGCTCCAGTGGGTAGAGGCTGAGACCTCCAAGATCTCTCTGGCTAGCCCAAGATGGATATATATGCGCCGTCTTAGGATCGACGAGGCTAGACGACCCTTCCCAATGTTCTATTGGGTGGCGACTCCAAGAAACCTCATTGTTGCCCAAAATAGACGCACTTGTAAATACCTTACAAGTTTAAATGAATCCCATCCTGATCGCCCTAAAGCGGGCTTTCGGGGAGGCCACGGGGCTGGGCGTGTGTCCCGTTGGGGACTTACTCGAGACTTCGATTCGAAAGTACCTTGATTAAAAATTATAATTGAGTTTTAGTTCAAAAATTTCACCTTCTTTCAAAACTGCATTGCATATCATTATAGCCTTAGATCTACGCTAGTTTGGTCCCTTTTTTAGTCCCGGTGCATTCCCGAAGCACGACTCTACGTTCACTCAACGTAGGGAAGTGTTAAGGATAATCACCAGCCCAAGCCTCGTACCATCATGGTGTATTAAATGGTGACCCAATCGATCGTTATGCTCGTGATGAGCTAGACCCCTTGGCAGGAACCATGCTTGGGTAGCCTTAAAATAACACCACCTTTTGACTGAAGCTCATGTAATGGAAATAGTTACTTCCCCTAGGTGGTATAAACCTTAATACTATGCTTGCTATGTGGATCGTTATGTATTGGACAAGCCCAGATAATTTGATTAGTAACCTAATCAAAGGCTTTCATGCCCCGATAGGCCCATGTCAATTTATTCGGGCCGCCTAAATACCTAGCGATCATAACCCATGTGCTTGTGCATTAGTTAGGAGAGGTTATGCTGCCGGTTTCTCACCGTGCACCATGCGCGTCCATCGGGTTCCCTGTTAACCCATGGATCAATCCCACCTAGGAAAGAGACTATGACCTCGTGTGCGGGAGTAACAAGGTTGGAAGGACCTATGTGTTAGTGGTTATGCCCTAGGCCAAACATTTGGACCTTGATGTAATCATTACATTTTCATTTATATAATGGTTTTCTTCGCATTGATATTATTGGCATGTTACATTATTGTAATGTTTATGAATAACAATGTTATTCATGTTGTCCCTAGTCATTTATCAATAAAGGGCATAAAGATAAATTAAGAGTAGTATAGATTTGCATTGATAATCATGGGATGATTATATATATGTTGATATAAATCAAATCTATATGTACTTGCTGGAGAACAAAGTACTGGATAGACCCACTATAAGATCACTTCATGGGTTAATGTCATAAGTGATCTTATAATAGATATATTATTGAATCCTTTGACCTGAGGTTATCATAGTTTCCTACATAAGGATCATTATGTTTTGACATAATCAAACGTTATCTTTAATCAGATAATTATAAAGTTTATGATCGGACATAGTGAGAATTATGCGGAGGAAAGTGAATAATCAAGATGGAATTTGTCCCTCTCTAATGAGAGAGATATCTATTGGGCCCCTCGATAAGTAGGACTGTAAAATGCATGGTCGTGCTCAAATGAATTGATAGTGTCATCAATGTCATTTGAATTTATCAGTCTACTTGGTAATCGAGAAATTATATGTTTGAACAATTTAAGTTTGACATGGACCATGACTTATGTTCGAACAAGATATCGTGTGACAAAAGGATAATAACATGTTCTATTGTCAGGTTAAAATCGGACTAACGATATTTATATTATTTGGGTAGTCATAATGTCTTGCTAGAGACCAATTATGACTTGTGGGCTTTTATTGGATTAGGTCCACTGCCAACATAATATAAACCTATTGGGTCACACACCAAGAGCAAAATGAACAGAATGAATTTTATTGGGTTATTTCGGAATAAAATATAAATATAGGTATTTATATTTAATTTCGAAATTACATATTTATATATATATATATTTATACATATAAATATCTCTTATTTTGAATATGAGATAATAATATGTATTAATATATTATTTCTTATTATTTTGAATAAGAAATAAACAAATAAATAAATATATATAAATATATGTATATATATATATTATCTCTTAATTTGAATTAAGATAAAATATCCTCATTTATCTTTTCCTAAGAGGAAAAGGATTTGAAACTATACATACAGTTATATATGAGATATATATGTTAAGGAAAAGAGTTTAACCCTGAAAAAATAACCTTCAATCACGTTATTCTTATATAACAAGTTCTAAAGAGTGGCTGCCATCTGCTTCATCTTTGAGAAAGAAAAGAAAAACAGTGCCATCGTTCTTCTTTGAGAAAGAAAGAAAAGAAAACATAGCCACCATTATTCTTTGAGAAAGAAAGTAAAGAAAATTCATTCGCATTCAAGGGAGCTAGCACCCCTGCGTCTTCTGTTCATTTGTTCGTGAGTGTGGATACCGATAGAGGATGTTCGTGTTAAAGGCAGCGTCTTCAGTCCGGATTAAAGGAGTTAATATTATTCTAAAGGTTAGTAATTTTAATCTCTTCCTTTTGAATCAATCGAAAATACTTGGATCCTGTTTCGGGTTTCGATTTTATTCCGCTGCATTGATGTTGATTTAATCCGTTGAAACCCAACAGTGGTATCAGAGCCACTTGTATATTCGATTGGTTCAAATTTTATGTATGTGATATATATACATCTGGTTCTGTTGAAGTGCATGTTGATACACTGATATTGATTACTGTTTTCATTGTTAAAAACGTAATCTTGTTTTCTAAGGGCTACGAATTCAATTATATGTTAATTGATGATGTTAATGCAATTAACTTGTGTAATTAAAGTGTTTAATACGAAATTTTAATGATCCTACTCTATGTCTGTTAAACGATTACTGATGGGATCAAAAAATCGTTTAATTTTACGATATTACAGAAGACAGTTCATGAAATCATTCATGAGCACGAGTAGGACATTAGAGCACGAGTCGTGCTCATGTGTCCGACTCGTGCTCACATAAGGAATTCTTGCAATTCCCATGCTGCCGTGCTTGTAAGCACGACTCGTGCTCATGAGCACAGCTCGTGCTGTCTTGTTCGACTAAAGTAGTCGTGCTCCCGTGCAGCTATTTACGTAGCCTGGTTTTAAATAATTATTGGATAATTATTTTTGGTGGTATTCTGTATATATTAAATTGTTTAACATGATTAAACGATGGCTGATATGATCAACATAATTGTTTTCTCATACATACAGAATATACCTTTTGGGCAGAAAATTGTTAATATGATTGACAATACCTTAACCCAGCCCGCTGACCGGCCAGCGGGGCAGCCGTGCTACCTCTTCGTAGCGCCTTATATTTCATTCATAATTATCACTCGGTAATTTTAATATATCAATTTATGAAATAAGGTATATTATGCATGATATGATATAAATATGATTTATTATGTTTATGTATGATGTCTTTGCATGGTGCATAACATGGCCAATTGAACCTTTAATGGATGAATTTTATTTTATCTGTTTTAAGGGTTTGTAATTTTTAAATACGACCTGCGTGTCGTTAATTTTGTTGTAATCTTTATTTTGCTCAATAGTTGTAGTAGAATATCTTTGTATTATTAATGTAATGAAGACGAAGAGCAACAATGGAGATCAATCCAAATTCATGGCGATGGAGATTTTGATCAAGTCCATTTTTCACACCTAGGATTGACCTTTGATCTTCATATTGGCTTATGAGGATCAATATAGATTTGGCCATGCTATGACACGGTTTTATATATATTATGCATATGTTCTTAGTATGTGATGCGATGAATGTTTATATATGTGTATGAGATGGCATGTATGAATTGATGCATGATGTATATAAATAATTAGACATCATAAGTTAAAACTAAATCCCTCACCATAATTTTAAGTCATTTGCCACCCATTATTAAAACACTTGTCAAGACTAAGATCACCAAAATGTGGGTTCTGCCAAAGCGAAGTGCATTAGGTTATCCTAGTAAGGCAAGATGAGTAATGGTGCTACTCATATGTTTAAAATGGTTAGACTTAATTAGGCTATCAAAACGGTTTTGGGCCTAAGGGCATAAGATGGGATTATAACATGCCGGGACATATGATGTCAAAATCCCATAAATGATCTAAGAGTTATATAAGATATAATTGGTAAATTAGCTACCTACCTAAATAACTTAGCTTTAAGCGTCATGCCAAAGCTGACTTAGAGTTAAGTGAAATATGGATCTTAGCCCACTAAATTATTATAATTATTGTAATTATTAATGAGGGTTACTATTTTAGTGGGAGTTTATAAGAAAACCTAAAATGAAATTGGTACTAATATAATTTATCTTGCATGTTTGTAGATTAATGGCATCAAATAACACTTCTGCTATGTCACTGCGATCTGTTCTTGAGAAGGACAAACTTAAAGAAACTGGCACAAATTTCCTTGACTGGTTCAGAAACTTGAGGATTGTCCTTAAGCAAGAAAGGAAATTGTATGTGCTGGATGAGCCTATTCCCAATGAGCCACCTGCTGATGCCACAAGGGCAGTCAAAGAGAAATTCAAGAAACATGTTGATGATTATGTGGATGTTGGCTGTCTAATGTTAGCTACCATGGCTCCAGAGCTTCAGAAGCATCTGGAAAACATGGAAGCTTATGAGTTGAGTACTCATCTGAAGCAAACATTTTAACAGCAGGCTAGGCAAGAAAGGTATGAGACTACCAAAGCTTTGCATTCTTGCAAAATGGCTGAAGGTGCTTCAGTTAGCTCTCATGTTTTGAAAATGAAGGGCTACATTGATCACCTTGAGAGGCTTGGATTTCCCCTCAGTTTGGAACTGGCAACGGATTTGATCCTTAATTCATTGCCTGATAGTTATGACCATTTTGTCATGAACTACAACATGAATAATATGGAGAAATCAATAGCTGAGCTGCATGCCATGCTCAAAACAGCTGAGCAAAGCATCAGTAAAAAGCCTGGCCATGTTCTGATGGTCAACAAAGGGAAAGGCATGAAAGTCAAGGGTAAGGCTAAGGCTAAGGCTAAGGCAAAAGTTGGTGGTAAGCCTAAGCCCAAACCTAAGCCCAAGGTTAAACCTCCAAAGGAAGGAGTTTGCTTCCACTGCAATGAACCTAGTCATTGGAAGAGGAATTGCAAGCTTTACTTGGAAGAATTAAAGAAGAAGAAGAGTGGTGAGACTACTTCTTCAGGTATTTATGTTATAGAAATTAACTTATCTACTTCTAATTCCTGGGTATTAGATACTGGATGTGGATCTCACATTTGTACAAATGTGCAGGGACTCAAAAGGAGTAGGCAGCTGAAAAAGGGTGAAGTGGACCTACGAGTTGGAAATGGAGCAAAGGTTGCTGCTCTAGCTGTAGGATCTTATGAGTTGACTTTGCCCAATGGACTTTTGTTAGTTTTGAACAATTGCTATTATGTTCCTAGTTTGAGTAGGAATATTATTTCAGTTTCAAGTTTGGATGATGAAGGTTTTTCTTTTCTTATTAAGAATAAGAAATGTTCCATTTATTATGATGATATGCTTTATGGTATTGCTGATTCATATTGTGGGCTTTATGACCTAAACCTAGAAACATCCAATAATCATGATATTTATAACATAAGTACAAAGAAATCCAAACCAAATGATTTAAATACAACATATTTATGGCATTGTCGCCTTGGTCATATAAATGAGAAACGCATAGCTAAACTCCATTCAGATGGAATTTTGCAATCATTTGATTTTGAATCATTTGAAAATTGTGAATCTTGTTTATTGGGCAAGATGACAAAGGATCCTTTTACTGGACATAGTGAAAGGGCCACTGACTTATTAGGCCTTGTACATTCTGATGTATGTGGCCCATTAAGCATAAATGCCAGGGGAGGATTTCAGTACTTCATTACATTCACTGATGATTTCAGTAGATATGGCTATGTCTATCTAATGAAACATAAACATGAATCATTTGAAATGTTTAGAACCTTTCAAAATGAAGTACAAAATCAACTTGGTAAAACTATTAAAGCACTTCGATCTGATCGAGGTGGTGAATATTTGAGCCAAGAGTTTGATAATCATCTAAGAGATTGTGGAATTGTTTCACAATTAACTCCACCAGGAACACCACAATGGAATGGTGTATTTGAAAGGAGGAATCAAACTTTATTAGATATGGTTCGATCTATGATGAGTCAAACAGATCTTCCATTATCCTTTTGGGGTTATGCATTAGAAACAGCCGCATTCACTTTGAATCGAGTTCCATCTAAAGCGGTTGAAAAGACACCATATGAGATATGGACTGGGAAAATTCCTAATTTGTCTTTTCTAAAGATTTGGGGCTGTGAGGCTTACGTCAAACGACAAGTCTCAGATAAATTAGCACCAAAATCTGATAAATGTCTTTTTGTGGGATATCCTAAGGAAACTAAAGGATATTACTTTTACAATCCTTCTGAGAACAAAGTGTTTGTTGCTCGAAATGGTGTCTTTCTAGAAAAAGAATTCATTTCTAAAAGAACCAGTGGGAGTAAAGTACAACTTGAAGAAATTCAAGAACCACAAGAAAACATTGAACCATTGGTGGAAACTCAACAAGTTTCACAACCTGTTGTGGAACCTGTACATGTTATACAAGTACCACGTAGATCTGATAGGACACGACTTCAACCCGAGAGATATGGATTTCTCGTGACAGATAGTCGTGAAGTAATGCTCATGGATCAAGATGAGCCTACTACCTATCAAGATGCCGTGTCAGGTCCGAAATCTCAGAAATGGCTAGAAGCCATGAAGTCTGAGATGCAATCCATGTATGATAATCAAGTTTGGAACTTGATTGATCCACCTGAAGGAATTAAAACCATTGGGTGCAAATGGGTTTTCAAAAAGAAAACCGACATGGATGGCAAAGTAAATACCTTTAAAGCAAGACTTGTTGCAAAAGGATTCAAACAAACTCATGGTATTGACTATGATGAAACCTTTTCACCAGTTGCAATGCTTAAGTCTATAAGAATTCTTATTGCCATTGCTGCATATTATGACTATGAGATATGGCAAATGGATGTCAAAACAGCGTTTCTTAATGGAAATTTACTTGAGGATGTGTACATGACACAACCTGAGGGTTTTGTCCATCCTGAGAATTCTAAGAAGGTATGTAAGCTGCAACGATCCATTTATGGATTAAAGCAAGCTTCTCGGAGCTGGAATCTTTGTTTTGATGAAACAGTCAAAGAGTTTGGGTTTATCAAAAATGAGGATGAACCTTGTGTGTACAAGAAGGTTAGTGGGAGCATTGTTATGTTTCTTGTGTTATATGTCGATGACATATTACTCATTGGAAATGACATCCCTATCATGCAAAAGACAAAAGAATGGTTAGGGAAATCTTTTTCAATGAAAGATTTGGGCGAAGCTGCTTATATCCTTGGGATTAAGATCTATAGGGATAGATCTAAAAGGATAATTGGTCTGAGTCAAAGCACTTATATAGATAAGGTGCTAAATAGATTCAGTATGCAAAATTCCAAGAGAGGATTTTTGCCAATGTCTCATGGCATTACTCTTAGCAAGGCTCAATGTCCAATGACATCTGATGAGCGAGATCGCATGAGTATGATTCCTTATGCTTCGGCTATAGGATCAATCATGTATGCCATGTTATGCACTCGACCAGACGTTTCGTATGCTTTGAGCATCACGAGCAGATACCAGTCAGATCCCGGTGAAAGTCACTGGACAGCTGTTAAGAATATTCTTAAGTACTTGAGAAGAACTAAAGATGCATTCTTAATATATGGAGGATTGGAAGATGAGCTAGTAATAAATGGTTATACAGATGCAAGCTTCCAATCTGACAAAGATGACTTTAGATCGCAGTCAGGATATGTGTTTGTGTTAAATGGAGGTGCTGTAAGCTGGAAAAGTTCTAAACAAAGCACTGTCGCTGATTCTACAACAGAAGCTGAGTATATAGCAGCATCAGATGCGACTAAATAAGCAGTATGGATCAAGAAATTCATTATTGAATTGGGAGTAGTACCTAGTATCAGCAACCCAGTGGATCTTTATTGTGACAACAATGGTGCTATTGCACAGGCTAAGGAGCCTAAATCTCACCAGAGATCAAAACATATACTCAGGCGTTTTCATCTCATTCGAGAAATAATTGAGAGAGGAGACGTCAAGATATGCAGAGTACCTACTGATGATAACATCGCCGATCCACTTACCAAAGCTCTCCCACAAGCCAAACATGATGGACATACTAGGTCAATGGGTATTAGATATATGTATGATTGGGCCTAGTGCAAGTGGGAGATTGTTAGTGGTTATGCCCTAGGCCAAACATTTGGACCTTGATGTAATCATTACATTTTCATTTATATAATGGTTTTCTTCGCATTGATATTATTGGCATGTTACATTATTGTAATGTTTATGAATAACAATGTTATTCATGTTGTCCCTAGTCATTTATCAATAAAGGGCATAAAGATAAATTAAGACTAGTATAGATTTGCATTGATAATCATGGGATGATTATATATATGTTGATATAAATCAAATCTATATGTACTTGCTGGAGAACAAAGTACTGGATAGACCTACTATAAGATCACTTCATGGGTATTATTGAATCCTTTGACCTGAGGTTATCATAGTTTCCTACATAAGGATCATTATGTTTTGACATAATCAAACGTTATCTTTAATCGGATAATTATAAAGTTTATGATCGGATATAGTGAGAATTATGCGGAGGAAAGTGAATAATCAAGATGAAATTTGTCCCTCTCTAATGAGAGAGATATCTATTGGGCCCCTCGATAAGTAGGACTGTAAAATGCATGGCCGTGCTCAAATGAATTGATAGTGTCATCAATGTCATTTGAATTTATCAGTCTACTTGGTAATCGAGAAATTATATGTTTGAACAATTTAAGTTTGACATGGACCATGACTTATGTTCGAACAAGATATCGTGTGACAAAAGGATAATAACATGTTCTATTGTCAGGTTAAAATCGGACTAACGATATTTATATTATTTGGGTAGTCATAATGTCTTGCTAGAGACCAATTATGACTTATAGGCTTTTATGGGATTAAGTCCACTGCCAACATAATATAAACCTATTGGGTCACACACCAAGAGCAAAATGAACAGAATGAATTTTATTGGGTTATTTCGGAATAAAATATAAATATAGGTATTTATATTTAATTTCAAAATTACATATTTATATATATATATATATTTATACATATAAATATCTCTTATTTTGAATATGAGATAATAATATGTATTAATATATTATTTCTTATTATTTTGAATAAGAAATAAACAAATAAATAAATATATATAAATATATGTATATATATATATTATCTCTTAATTTGAATTAAGAGAAAATATCCTCATTTATCTTTTCCTAAGAGGAAAAGGATTTGAAACTATACATACAGTTATATATGAGATATATATGTTAAGGAAAAGAGTTTAACCCTGAAAAAATAACCTTCAATCACGTTATTCTTATATAACAAGTTCTAAAGAGTGGCTGCCATCTGCTTCATCTTTGAGAAAGAAAAGAAAAACAGTGCCATCGTTCTTCTTTGAGAAAGAAAGAAAAGAAAACATAGCCACCATTATTCTTTGAGAAAGAAAGTAAAGAAAATTCATTCGCATTCAAGGGAGCTAGCACCCCTGTGTCTTCTGTTCATTTGTTCGTGAGTGTGGATACCGATAGAGGACATTCGTGTTAAAGGCAGCGTCTTCAGTCCGGATTAAAGGAGTTAATATTATTCTAAAGGTTAGTAATTTTAATCTCTTCCTTTTGAATCAATCGAAAATACTTGGATCCTGTTTCGGGTTTCGATTTTATTCCGCTGCATTGATGTTGATTTAATCCGTTGAAACCCAACACTATGGGCTTGCATGTGGTTTGTAAATGTTGCATAGCACGATCATGCATCTTAGCACATTCATGCATCATCCTGACCCTTTGTGTTTTTCAGCCATCATAGATTCGCCTAGGTGGACAAGAGGGTCTCGGGGGCGACTACGCAGAAATCCATTCTTCGAGTTACCAGAAAGGGTAGAGTATCCGGACACTTCTTCTGAAACCAGCTACGCCACTTCAGCTCAATTTTCTTTACCTGAAGAAATGGCCAATTCACCAAGAGGGGCAGATGCCACCAGGGCAATAATAGCAGAAGAAGTGGGCCGAAGGCTTGAAGAGTTTGAGAAACGTATGATGGCAATGATGGCCGCTATGGGTCAGCAAGTGGCCCCACAGAACCCCCCACCTCCTTCTATGAGAAATAATGAAAGGGGGGAGGTCAGAGAAGACCCCCAAGAGGAAATTCGCATGCCACCTATTAACTTAAGAGCCACTACTTCAGGGGCACAATGGGGAAGACCAGTCCCAAGGTTAGATGATGATTGGGAAGATGAAGAATATGAGGAACGCATGTCTGAGAAAGGGAAAGCCCCTCAAACTGAAGAAGCAATCTGGAAGAAGATGGAGGAGAAATTTGAAGCAATGACAAGAATGCTAACAAAGGGTCGAAGAATGAACCCAGAAGACAAGGAGTTAGAAGGAGAGGATCTAGCCCCAATGAACTTTAAAATGCCGGATGTTCCAAAATTTGATGGCACTTCCGACCCCATGGCACATATAAAGCAGTACTCGCTGGTGATGAAGGGCACCACTCTGACAAAAAAGCAGAAGATTGAGTACTTTTGCCTGAGTTTGATTGGCCAAGCAATAGATTGGTACCATGGGCTCGATCGCCGAACCAAGTAGGACTGGGATTTATTGACGGAGGAGTTTTTGAGGCAGTACGACTGCAGTACAAGGATGGAAGTGACCCTGAAGGACCTGGAGCTGTTACAGCAGAAGGGAGGCGAGTCCTTCCATGAGTATTTAACCCGGTGGAGGAATCGGGTGATGGAAATGAAGAGGAAACCGGATACTCAGGATCAAATACGGCTTTTCATTAAAAACACGAGCCCATATTTGAGAGAAGGATTAAGGATGAAAGGACTGAAGGACTGGGAGTCTCTGAAGGACATCGCCATTGAGGCCGAGGGAGAATACCTTGTTAAGAGAGCAGCTAATGAGAACTATCCCAAGAGAGGTAGCAGTAGCCAGGGGGCAAATACACCAACACGTTTTGCTAGTGGCGCACGAAAGACTGCTGAGGTATCAGCTGCTAATGCTACCCCAAGGCGTGTTTCCAATCTTGGAAGGTCTTTATCATGGGTGCTGAGAAGACTGATGAAAGAGGGTAAGTTACAGCCTATCCCACCCAAGCCTGCTAGAACTTAAGGCACGCCAGGACATAAGGATGATTAGTATTGTGCATATCATCAGCACACTGGGCATACAACTGATAATTGCATGACGTTGAGGCACGCAATCCAAGATCTCATTGACTCAAAATAGATCACTGACCCAGAGAAGAGAGGGGGTCAAAAGAAGGCTGGGTACAACAATATGCCCCCGCCAGTGAACATGATCGGGTCCAGTTTGCCCGAGGAGTTTGTGTTAAGGGAATTGTATGGAAAATGATGTCCACACTGCTGTCACGAACCTCCATGAGGGGAGTGAAGAAGGGCTTCCCACTGCAGTGATCGATTGCTGGTCCACTGATGATAGTGGAACTGAAAATGATAATTTTGAAGTATTTTTTGACCTATGGAACTCGGAGGAGGAAGGAGAAGAAGCAAGGAAGAAAGAGGTAAGAGCTTTGACCCGGAGCTGAAGGGTAGCTCCAGAAGTTGAGAAGCCCCAGGAGTCGGTTGAGGGCAGAAAGGGAAAAGAGCCGAAAGAAGATCCGATCGTTAAGCAACTAAAAAATACGCCGGCTCAGATTTCCATATGGGATCTTTTGAGACAGTCGCCATCGCATAGGCAGAAGGTGGTAGAGGCTTTATGCGAGGCAACTGTGGCAACAACTATCTCGCCTACGGAACTTCTAGATGTAGTGAAAGGAGGATCAGGAGAAAATGTTGTCTTTACCAGTGCTGATTTGCTGGCAGAAGGCCGCAACCATAATCGCCCTCTGTACATAAGAGTACAGATTAACCAGAAGCATACTGCTTGCGTAATGATAGATGATGGCTCTTCAATAAATGTGTGCCCACAGGTGGCAATGGCGGCTTTTGGAGTGACAGAGGATATGTTAGCCAAATCTGATCTCACTATCACAGCTTATGACAACTCGCGTAGACATGCTTCGGGGACATTCACAGCAATAGTGAAGACAAGGCCTGTAGAATCAGAAGTGGAGTTTGTGGTACTGCTTATACCTGCCAATTTCTCAGTTCTTCTAGGTAGACCATGGTTTCATAAGTTGGGTGGAGTCCCCTCTACACTTCACCAGATGGTAAAAATACCTCATGAGGGCCAGATTGTGACTATAAGGGCTGCCCGGGAGAATCAGGTTTCAGTACTGGAGATCGCTAGGTAGCCATTTAGTGGGTTTCATGTAGACATGATAGGCGAGGAAGAGCAGAAGGAAGAGAGCCCCCAAGTGCTAAATATGATGAAAAAGATGTCGTTCCTTCCTGGCGCAGGATTGGGCAAGAATTCTCAGGGGATGCCAACAGTTGTCACCACCAAGGGTCAAAAGGACAGATGGGGTCTAGGATACACAGGTGCTGTAGAAAGGGGTGAGAAGTCAAAAATGGACATTCCTCATATACGGAAGACTTTTGTGCCAGCAACCGCAACATGTGCCTATACAGGGGAAGATGAACCGCAATGGCTGGATGGAAGGTTTGTACTAGGTTCGAGGTCTTCAATGATGTCTATGACTGGGACATTGGATTGATCAAGCTAGCAGAGGGCTTTTGGGATGAAGAAATCATGACCAGTAGGATAATTTGGGACCGTGAGATGCCTGAAGAAGTAATGACTGAAAGGATGGTAGCCACCCAGCTGAAGGGGAAAGCAAAGGTAGAAGAAGCCATGCATGAGTTGATTGGGGAGCCTCCAAAGAGCCGAAGTGATGCAGGACCATCAATCGCGGTAGATGCGCCAGCAGAGGAGGAAGAGGAAAATAGTTTAGATTTTCTTTTTGCTCCAGAACTTTTCAATGATGTTAATGACAATTTCAATCTTATTAATAAATTGAATGACTTTGCTTACTTGTGTGATGTTTCCGATGATTTCACTATGCATGATCATGATCATCATCCATCCATATTTGATATTGATTCAACTGATGCTACTCCATTTAATCTTGGAACTATAGAAAATCCAAAAGAAATTTTGATAGCATTAAATATAACTCCTAAAGAGCGAGAAAAATTTGAGAGAATCTTAAAAAAATAATGAAAAAGTCTTTGCCTGGACCTACGAAGATATGCCAGGAATCGATCGGGAAGTCGCAGAGCACGCTATTCCTACATATCCGGATCACAAACCCGTTAAACAGAAGCTGAGAAGACTTAGGCCAGATGTGACGCGCGCCGAACTCCGTGGCCTCCCGAGGGCCCGCTTTAGGGCGATCAGGAGAGGTTCATAAAACTTGTAAGGTATTTATAAGTGCGTCTATTTTGGGCAACAATGAGGTTTCTTGGAGTCGCCATCCAATAGAACATTGGGAAAGGTCGTCTAGCCTCAGCGAGCCTAAGACGGCGCATACATATCCATCTTGGGCTAGCCAGAGAGATCTTGGAGGTCTTAGCCTCTACCCCCTGGAGCCTAGGATTTGTAAATTTAAGTCTTTTAGTGAGACTCAAGAGGTGTCTTGGAAGTCCTAGACCTCTCGCTTCATTGAGCCCCAAAGACCAGAGTGAGTTCGAGACTTCTCATTTATTCATACCTTGGTTAAGTTTATAATTGAGTTTTGAATTTATTATTTCATCCCATTTCACATACATTTAATGCAATTAATTAAAGCGCACAACATACATTTAAGAAAAGCGATAAAAGCATAAGTAAAATAAAGCACATGTAAAAATATTACAATAAAACTAGGGGTGGAATACAACCCCCATTGTAAATAAAATACAAATCATGCATAAATCGAGATATTCATTAATAGTGAGGACATTGGTTCTCGCATGCATATTATTATGAAACAATTTTTATGTGATGACTTTGTTCTGGATGGAGGAAAACAAGGACATTGGTCCCATTTTTATTTAGAAAAAGATTCCAAGTTAATTAAAAAATGATTTAGCGTTTTTCTTTCTAGTGGGCCGAAATAAACAATTTTATAAGCAAATTATATGGCAAAAATAATAAAAAAAACCAAATAAACAAAATTTTACAAATAAAGAAAAATAAATATTCCGAGCGAGCCTTTTGGACCTCCCCGTGTACTCGTGAAAACGCCCAATCAAAAAATGAGTTTAGACATAAAAAACAAAATACAAATAAAATAATATTAGTAATTAAATCAATTAAATCAATTAAACATACAAAATAATGAATAACAAATTAAAATAAAATAAGATGACATGAAAAAGAATGATAATTGAATCAAAATTTTAACAAACCAAAATAAATGAGAAACATGCATTATATATGATAAATGATTAAATGATATGATGAAAATAAAATAAAACATGTTAATTAATTAATACATGAAAATATACACATGATGAAAATAATGATGAAAAGTGAAAAATAATAAATGAACAAATAAACAAATAATAATAAATAAATCATGTAACAATGATAAAAAGAATAATAAAAATTAGTAAACAAAGGAATAATGAAAATAATAATGCTATATGACAAGGTTAATTGGCGTGTTCATAATTAATATAAACTATTTACATGGCAAAAATGATTAAGAAAAATTAATTATTTATTTACATGTTAAAAATAATGAGGAATCAAAATAAACTAAATTATTTACATGTTAGGAATTAAAAGAAAACAATATTCACATGAATAAAATCATATATGAACAATTAAATAGAACAAATATTAGATCAATACAACAAATGAATAAATGGAAAAAATAAATAAATCAATAAAAACAACAAAATATACATGAATAAAT
This sequence comes from Excoecaria cochinchinensis, assembly GCA_947683425.1. Lineage (NCBI taxonomy): Eukaryota > Viridiplantae > Streptophyta > Magnoliopsida > Malpighiales > Euphorbiaceae > Excoecaria > Excoecaria cochinchinensis. The sequence goes on along the minus strand of CANTUQ010000067.1, from coordinate 1,870,612 downwards.
TAAATAAAAATAAAATACAATAGAAATTGAGCCTAGAATATTTACCCTCAGAGTATTGGATTTGATGAAGGAAAAGTGATGATTTTCTTGGAAACTTGATTGAAAAAAAATAATGTAGCAATAAAATTAATTCTCTTTGTTTATGGAGAAAACAAAGGAATTAAATTGTATGCTTAAAATTGAAAAGAAATTGATTTCAAAGTGATGATTAATTTTTTGTGTTTATGGAGGAAAAACAAAGAAATTAATTGGAATAATTAAGAATTGAAAATTGATTTTTTCAATTTCAATTAAACATTATTAATTAAAAGAGAAATCTGAAATTTTTTGAAGAGAAAATAGAAGAAGAAGAATTCTGGAAATTTCAAGTCTAAAAAAATAAATGTGGAGGCTCCCTTTGATTTTTCATCATAAAGTATTTATAAGATAAAAAAGCTTGCCCTAATTTAATTAAGGAAAACAAATTTATTTTAACACAAAATTCTTTTATTTTTAATGATAAAATCAAGTTTTATTAATTATTATCTAAAAAAATATTTTAGAATTTAATTTGGACTCAAAAACCCAAAAAAAAATGGGATAAAAAACGGATTTTTGGTTGAAAAAATCGAAAAAAAGGGTGAAAAATCGGAAAAGAGGTAACAGACCCTATAGCGAATGCCAGGGGAGGAGGGAAGCCCGTCGCTATAGGGTGACGGGCGTCCCGCAGCCAGCTCCGTGCGGAAACCGCGCGCAGAGGCACGGAAATCGCGCGCTCCAGCGCGCAGTGCGCACAACACTGCGCGTCACTTTTTAGCGACGCGCAGCATGCAGCATCGCCTCTTCGCGCCCAGCACGATGGGCACCTAGGCACCTGCGAGCTGGGCGCCAGCGCGCTGCCGCAGGCGCGCCGCCGTGCCCGATACTCCTGATCAGAATTTTTTTTTTTTTTATTTTTTTTATTAAATTTTATTTTTAAATTGACTAAAAACACTATAATTTTAAGCCCCCATTTTTCAAAATTAATTTTTAAAATATTTTTTATTATTTTCTAATTTTTCACTGTAAAATGCAAATTTGACGAGGAAATCATCACTTTTAACCTTTTAAGCCTGTGAAGGCAATTATCATCATTCTGTAACTTCGATCTCGGCTGACTCAGGACCCGGTGTCTACACCAGAATGGGCAGATAAAGTGAAGGAGGAGATTCACCAGCAAGTCAAAGCCAAATTTCTAGTTGAGGTGCAATATCCAACTTGGTTGGCCAATGTTGTCCCCGTAGCCAAAAAGAATGGCAAAGTAAGGGTATGCGTAGATTATCAGGACTTGAATAAGGCCTGTCCAAAAGATAACTTTCCATTGCCCCATATAAATGTACTGATAGACAGCACAGCTGCTTGCGAGATGTATAGCTTTGGAGATGGTTATGCGGGCTACAATCAGATTTTCAATAAAATAATTGACCGAATTAAGACGACATTCATCACGGAATGGGGGACCTATGCTTATCAAGTAATGCCTTTTGGCCTGAAAAATGCAGGAGCCACTTATCAGAGGATGGCAACAAAAATCTTGTATGACTTGATCCATAAAAAAGTGGAGGTATACGTGGACGACATGATGATCAAGTCAGCCACTAGAGAAGGTCATTTTGAAGCCCAGGAAAACGTTCTTCTTAAGGATAGACAAGTATAATCTGCGGTTAAATCCTAAGAAATGTATCTTTGGTGTTACCTCAGGGAAGCTCCTAGGGCACGTGGTTAGCCAGAGGGGTATTGAGATTGACCCGGATAAGGTTAGGGCAATCAGAGAAATGCCAATACCGCAGATGGAAAAGGATGTGAAAAGCTTTCTTAGTAAGTTGCAGTACATCAGTAGGTTTATTACTAAGCTTACTTCAATTTGCGAACCGATCTTCAAACTACTTAGAAAAGACCAGCCAGTAGTATGGAACGAAAGTTGTCAGAAGGCTTTTGATACTGTCAAAGAGTATTTGCTAAATCCACCGGTGTTGAGACCGCCGCAGCTAGTCAGGCCATTGATTTTATACTTAGCTATAGAAGACAGTTCTGTAGGCGCCATGATAGCCCAGGAGGACGAATTCGGAGTGGAATTTTTTGTTTACTACCTTAGCAAGAAGTTCTTGGCCTATGATGTTATGTATACGGAAGTGGAAAAGATTTGCCTTGCGGTGATTTGGGCTTCTAAGAAATTAAGGCATTACTTTCATGCCTATAGGGTACAGGCGGTAGCTAAGCAGAATCCTTTAAGATACTTACAGGAAGCCCCCTCTTTACTCGGGAAAATGGGTAGGTGGTTGTTGTTGCTACAAGAATTCGATGTGGAGTATATTACTTGAAAAACTATCAAAGGGCGTACAGTGGCTGAGTTCCTGGCAGAACACCCAATTCAAGGAGAGTCGTACGAGTTTAACTTTCCAGATGAGGAGGTGGCAGCCATCGGAGTTCAAGGTTGGCAATTGCACTTTGACGGAGTCGTGAACAACAAGGGGGCAGGAGTAGGGATCATTTTAACAACCCCGGAGGATGAGAAGCTCCCTTTGGCCAAGAAATTAAGGTTCAAGGCTACGAATAATGAAGCTGAGTATGAAGCGTGTGCCTTTGGGTTTGAGGCATTGATAGCCTTAGGAGCGAAAAACGTGGAAGTGTTTGGTGATTCCTCCCTGGTGATCAACCAAATTCGAGGTAAATGGGCCGTTAAAGAAGAGAGGCTAATGCCCTACATCAAGCATTTGAGAGACCTGAGCAGTCAATTTGAAGTGTGCACATTCCATTTTGTTCCAAGGGACGAAAACCAATTAGCCGATGCGCTCGCCACTTTTGTTTCAATGTGGGACAACCCCGAAGGGGTGGTTATGAGGCCAGTTCTAATTTCTAGCTTTGAGAGGCCTAGCTTCGAATCTAAGCCAGTCATAGAGATAGAAGTAGTAGATGGGAAACCATGGTATTACGATATCAAGAACTATTTAGAAAATGCAGCATTTCCAGAGGAAGCTACCGAAAAAGATCAGAGAATGATTCGCAAATTGTCTACCCAATTCATCTGCATAAATGGAGCGTTGTACAAATGACAGGCGGATGGTATCCAGTTGAGATGTTTGGATGAGAAAGAGGCCAAAAGGGTAATGGAAGAAACTCATGCAGGTGTATACGGAGCCCATATGAACGGGTTGACATTAGCCAAAAAGATTATGAGATAAGGATTCTTCTGGCTCACCATGGATAATGACTGCTCAAAGTATGTAAAACAGTGTCAGTTGTGCCAGCAGTATGCGGATTTAAGGCACCTGCCGGTTTCGGAATTACATAATTTGACGTCACCTTGGCCTTTCGTAGCTTGGGGGATTGATATTATTGGAGAGGTACGCCCCACAGCCTCCAATGGGCATAGATACATCATTGTCGCCATCGACTACTTCACAAAGTGGGTAGAAGCTGAGTCCTTCAAGAAAGTGGATGCTCGAGATATGGTGAAATTCATAGAGAAGAACTTGATATGTAGATATGGCCTTCCACATCATGTGGTATCTGATAACGGGGTCCAGTTCATGGCCGAGACGAAGAAGTTGCTCCAGAAGTATGGTATCGAGCACCACAAGTCTTCTCCGTATCGTCCTCAAGCTAACAGGGCAGTTGAAGCCGCCAACAAGACTGTCAAGAGGATCCTGGCTAAGATGGTCCAGAACTATAAAGATTGGGCAGAAAAGTTGCCTTTTGCACTATGGGGATACAGAACAACCATCAGAGCTTCAACGGGAGCCACTCCTTATTCTTTGGTATATGGGACGGAGGCAGTATTGCCGGTTGAGGTCGAACTGAAGTCATAAGGGTGATAATGGAAGCAGAGATTCCGAAGGCCGAATGGGCGCAGCAACGGTTGCAACGCTTGAACATGTTGGATGAGAATAGGTTAAAAGCCTACTATCACAACCAGATCTACCAAAAGAGGCTCTCTAGGTCTTTTGCAAAGAAAGTCAAGAAACATCCGTTGAAGGAAGGGGATTTGGTATTCAAACATATGAGACCAGGAGCACCGGATATTAGAGGAAAGTTCAGACCTACGTGGGAAGGTCCGTTTATCCTCAAGAAGCTATTGTCAAAAGGAGCTGCGATTTTGTAGGATAGCGATGGCAACGAATTCAAAGAACCGGTCAATATTGATAGACTCAAAAGGTTCCATGGCTAAAGGCTACAAAATCAAAAGAAGAGAATGAAAGCCCTGCGGGTCGAAAACCAAAAAAAAAAAGGCGGCCTTGCTAAAATTGGGCGCCTCGTCAGGGTGAAAACCTAAAAAAGGCATCCTGGGCAAAATTTAGAGGCTTGAGAGAAAATATCCAATCATGAAAACCCGAGAGGGCTGATTGGGGACAGGAGTTTGATGCTGTCAGGATTTGGTTCCATGAATGAATGTAGTCTTGCATAATTGAATTAGTATCAAAACGGATCATGTATTCTGAAATCGTACTGAAATGTACACAATTTTGTGAAATAAAATAAGACTTGATTTATTCATTTATATCATTGTCCAACTCTGCTTTAAAAAGAAATATATTGCTCAAAATGCATGTAAAACTAAACTATGCCCTACTACTACCCTCGCTAGCCAAATGCCTCAGTCGCCGTGTTCGGTTATCAGATGATGGGCTAAGTATCCACCTCTTGTACGCGCTGGTGGAAGTGACAGAGTGGTTCTCGAAGGGGGGTATGATAGTCTTCAGTGGAAGTTTGTAACACCCCCTTCCCATACGTAGGCGATCCCATCCGAGAAGGAGTGAGAAGCCGTATGAGTAAAGGTGCCACCAAGCAAATACAAAGTAAAACATACATTCATTCATAACATACATTCAGAAATACAGAATAATTAAAAACTTTATAGAAAAAGAAAGCACAGGCTGATCATGCATTACTATAATAAACTATTACAATAATGTTCTGATCAGCAAGCTGATACAAAAAATAATATTACATATCCCAAAATATAATGACAAACGCGGAAGTTGAAACAAAACTGATACAGAGAGTTCTATACAAAAAGAATCATCACTGATACAAAACTAAGCCTACACTAATCCCTTCTGTGCTGGCTTGATGATGGCGACTCTCCCAAAGCAAAACGCCTTCCGCACCTGCACGGGTAAAAACACCGTGCTAAGCGATAAACGCTTAGTGGGGAAACACACATAAATTATGGACGGCCATTCACAATGGTCGTCAAGGCATAACACATTCACAATGGCAGAATGCAAGGGCTATAACATAATTCATATAAACATGCTCGTATTTAGAAACCATACAATCAGTATCTCATAAACATATATATTCCAGAATAATCCAAAGTGTGTTACATCATTAAACTCATTCAGACAAACCGTTTCATAGCCATATCAAATCAGAACAATTCCATTAACATTTAAAGAACACCTGCTGACTCTAGATAGTGGATAACGAGTATACTGAAGGTACCTTACGGGTACGAATCGAATACTGAGGGTACCTCACAGGTACAAGTCAAAAGTTATTTTATTTATCAAAACATATTATTTATATACTGAGGGGACCTTGAACAAGATCCTAATACTGAGGGGTTCGCGAGGAACCAGACGGGGACCTGATCGGGGTCCAAACTGAACTGAGGGCTGCAGTTAAAAGACTCTATTAGGCATGCCTAACTATCCACTTACTTGACTCTAGCAGGTTATGCGTCAAACAGATCACATTTCAGAGTACAGAATAGTATTCATCAGAAATTCATGGTATCACGCATATCAAAGCATCAAACAGTAAGACATGCGTCATACAACAGTAAAGTCCATTCAAAAGAAATACCAGATTCATTTCTGAGTTAAAAACTAGGAAATTTCAGAAAAACGAGCTAAACGGAGGAACGGGCGAGATTGGCTGGTCACGAGGCGTGACTGGCCTTCCCAACAGGCAGGTCACGCGACGTGACCGAGGGTCACGCGACGTGACTTGCTTGTTCCTCGCCGGTCACGTTGCGTGATCTTCACAAACCAGGCAACGCTCTAGCAGGTCACGGCGTGACTGGGCGTCACGACTCGTGACGTGCTACTCCCTCGCAGATCACGTTGCGTGATCTCACAGATCACGCCTCGTCTTTGCAGGTCGCACGACGTGACCGAGGGTCACGTCCCGTGACTTGCTTGTTCTTCAGCTGATCACGCGACTGGCTTCTCAGCAGGCAGGTCACGACGTGACCGAGGGTCACGTCTCGTGACTTGCCTTCTTTCGTAGCGAGTCACGCGACAAGAAGAAATTCAACAGTACTTCGATTTTCCAGAATTTCCAGAATTTCAAAAAGACAGAATTCAATCCCAATTTGATTTAAAACCATACAAACCTGTTTTTATCATCCAGAAATCATCTCAAACAACATAGGCAACAATTATACAACTCAATTCATCAATTAATTAATCAAATCAAATCAAGAACATATGCATTCAAACTTACAAGGACATAAACCCTAGAATTCTACAGTAAATTCAAAATCACACAATTTCACAAATAAACATTCCCAAACCTGGATTCTAAGCTTCTAACACTTAGTCCCACTGCTCCCAGCAACCTCTTTGCCTTTGGGATCGCGTGGAGCCTCAGCTAGAACACAAACACAGTAATGAACATCAACATGCAACCCTAAATTAAAACTTAACCTAAAGAAGAAGATGAAGAATTACAGCAAGATAAAGACAAGGATATGCACTCACCAAGCTAGGGAATGCCAAGAGAGATTAACTTCACCAATAAAATCTTGAACCCTCAACACAGTACTTGGGATAAAGAAAAAAGAAGAAGAAGAAAGTGAGTAAAGAAAGAAACGTAAATCTGTAAGTTCCTTTCCATTCCTTCCTTTTTCTTTTCCTTTTCTTTACCCTAAATAAGTGTCCATTTCTTATTTGTGTAGTTAACCACTCACACTTACATTCCACATACATCACGCACACCTAATGCACTTATAATTAAAGTACCCTAAAATGGCATAAACACACACACCCAAGTATTCCTCACTTAATAAACACACTAATGCCATGTATGCACCCACATACTAATAAACCCCAAAATCATGCATTTTACTAAAATACCCTTATGAAATACTGAACACATGCGAATGCTTACACAGACAGACAGACAGACAGGCTCATTCTACTAGGGGGCAAATGGGGTGTGACAAAGTTGACTCCAGAGCTCATGATAGCGGGAGGCAAAAGCCGAGGAAAGGACTCCACCGCGAAAGGATAGGGGGAGTCTCACCACATCCTGAGTCATCCCGAGTTGACGAGAGCAGCAGGCCGTGATGTAAAAGGTTGCCTCACGAAGCCCGCATAGGGGAACGCATCCTGAAGACCCATCAATAACTGCACTGGATAAGGAAAGCCAAGCATGCATGAAGCTAATATCCTCATCTGATATCTCACTGAATCTGATAATGCCTTCGTTAGGGGTCTCAGGTAAGTACAAACGCCGGCGAGGAAGAAAATGCTTCGCAGAGTATTGACTAATGGTCCTAGGAGGTGGCTCTGACAGCAGTTTCAATTTCTCTTGCAACCAAATCTGAAACAAGAAACAAGGAAAAATAAAAGCCAAAGAAAATAAGATAAAAGGCAAAGAAAAGCCGCTAGAGTAAGTGGGATTTACTTTAGGCAAAAATTAGGCATAGGGTTGTGTGAAAATCCGAAAGGACGCACTTCCCGCTAAGAAAAGCTAGTGCGAAAATCCACAAGGGACGCACTACCTTTAAAACAATGACGTACCTGGAGTAATAAGGGGCTCCTAGAGAATGAAGTGGCAGGCCCGGCACGGACAGAGTCCAAACCCAAGATAGTCTTGGCCAGAATAAGTGGAAAAGGGGTCAGCCCGTGGTAAAAATCATCCAAAATCCCAAACAGACGAGGGTCTCCAAGCAGCTCCTCCGAAGTCACCACCCGATACTGCATCAGGCAGAAAAGAAAGATGATACTTACCCTGTATGAAGGAATGTGGGAGAATTCATCCAGTGCTTCGGTCAGAGGTTCTAAGGCAAATACTAGGCCCTGAGGAACTAGACGAGCAGCATCAGAAGGAGCTATACTTAAGGACAGAGCAATATCACGAGTTTGAATCAAACCACAGCGAGGAACGTAGGGTAAAGCACTAAGAGGATACCAGCTCCCGACAATAGCAGCAAGTTCCTCAGGCAGGGGGCACATTTCCTGGTAAGTGAACCTAAAAACATGAAAGCGAGGGTCCCAGAAGTGGGTCGCAGCCAGTAGGAGGTTGTAGTCTATTTTGATTCTTCGTAAAAATTTTAGTCCAGAAAGGGAGGCAAGAGTGTTGTTTTCCCAAGTTCGAATATCGTTTAAGATACGGTGCATCTTGGAAAGAAAAGGAGAATTCATTCCTCAGTAGCTAAAGCCGAAGTCACTAAAGGAAATAAAGAAGGAAAAAGAGAAAAAACTGGCAAAAAGAGCCTATTATGAAGCTGAAATGTGAGAAAAGGCACGGAATCCAAGAAAATAATGAATTTTATAGATTTGACCTACCGACGGCTAGCCCGTCCCTCACTCAGACGGCGTTCCCGTCTGTAATTGTCCACCTGGCAGTCTTTGCATCGTGCATATCATGCGCATTAATTAGGTAATTAATGACGGTTAAATGCAGAATCCAGAGAGACAGACGGCATGCCCGTCGGTAACTCTATAGACGTAAAGCCCGTCGGTACGTGAATTCTATATAAGGATGCTGGAACCGACGGACGATCGCTTTCTTCCTTTTCTTTTGGTTACCGATGCTCTTCCCTTCCTTTCTTTTCATTTGCAGTTTCTGTTTTGTTGCACCAGTATTTTATTCTTCCCTTTTTATTGATTCTCAACTTCTAGGTCAGTAAAATTCTTCTAATTTTTATTTATTTTATTTTATGATGAGTAATTTTATTTTATTTGGATTAGTAAATTAAGCTAATTTTTGCAATATAATTTGAAAGGCCATAGTTATGTTTGTTTTTTTTAATGCTTTAAGCGCTGGAATTAACACATAGAGTAAGTGATATGCTGTTATAAAATGCATGGATATGGCTATTTTGAGAACAATTAATTTTTAGTTATTGAGTTTTTAGATATTCAGGCATGGCCTTAGGAATGTATGCACTTTGAAGCCAATACTAGGAATTAGAAAGTAAAGCAAATATGAGTATGTTGCACTGTTGCCTGGGGCCTGAGGCCTGTCCCTTTCTCTTTCTATTTTCTCATGCAGGAGGTTGGGCACACCCTTGCCGGGGAGCTGCCCACTTTGTTTTTAACAAGAGTGAGTATGTTGCACTATTGGTTAAGGCCTGAGGCCTATTTTTTTGCTTTCTCATGTAGGAGGTTGGGCACACCCTTACCGGGGTGCTGCCCAAAATTTTTTAATTAATTTAATTTAATTTTAATTTTTTTCGGTTTAGACCCGACCCCATCGAAATGCTACCTAAATTTTAGTTATTTTCTGAGTAAAGTCCGCCTTTGATACCAAACTAATTGATTACTTTATTTTCAGGATGCCACTGCGACAACATGCTCCGCGCGATCAGCCTGAGCCTCAGGCCCCGGATTGGATGAGCGCCGAGGCCAGATAGAGGTATGCAGCGCTGGCTCAGGTGCAGTTCCGAGCTAGCCGTTTCATTTCCAGGCCGTTTATTGAGGCTCTTAGGATGGCCGACAAGGTCGATATTCTGATAGCAGGTGCGGGGTGGACTGAGTTTTTGACGCCTGCTTTCCAGACTCACCCAGAGATAGTTCGGCAGTTTCTTGCTACATTACAGTACGGAGGGTACCAGAGGTCCGGCACAGAGGAGGGTGTTATCCAGTTTTGGGTTGAGCGACACTATTACAGCATTACCCGACAGCGATTTACAGAGGCTATGGGCGGTTATTGCATAGAGCGGTTAGACGCCACCATTGGGCGGTTATTGCATTGCCGGGAGTGCTGTATGATCATGATACGGCGAAGAGCACGGTACTCTCGTCATAGGCCCTTCGATATGTTCACAGGGTTTTATCTAGCTCCTATTTGGGACGAGCTGGTAACCCAGGGTCCCTCAACGCTGTTGAGATTTGGATTTTATGGGCCATGAAGGCAGGCCAGCGGCTCAACATCAGCCATGAGATTCTAGTTAACATGGTGAGGGTATCCAGGGGGGCAGCCCCTGTAGTGTATGTTGGTGGGGTCATTACTAGACTACTCCTGAGTTTGGGTATTCGTCCAGACATCCTGGGGCCTGCCTTGGATGAGAGCATTTATGTGGACGCCCCGGCAGCTATTATGATGGCTATGGTACTGCCGATACCATGTCAGGCCGAGGCGTACAGACTCCGCACCATTCATGAGACCAGACGTGCGTTTAGCCTGCCCTCGCTAGAGCCGGTAGAGCAGTAGCCACAGGATTAACCTCAGATGGAGCAGCCTCAGGAGCAGCCTCAGATGGAGCAGGAGCCTCCCGAGCACCCACAGCACCAGGAGGACCAGCCTCCCCGACATCCAGAGCACCAGAAGGGTCAGCCTCCGCAGCCGCAGCACGAGGAGCAGCATCCGTTTACACCGTCTGACATGGGGATTGAGTTCACCACGGATGAGATATTTGCTACTCCTCCAGCACAGAGAGTACAGAGTCCTACTCCGCCTCCGCCATCGAGAGTACATCGGACAGCTCCCTGGGCACCTAAGAGGTTCAGCCCATATGCTAGAGCAGGGGACCCGGGGGCATCTACTTCTACAGCTCCATCTCTAGAGCGGGCACCAGAGTCAGCCCTCCCCCCTCCAATTCACACCATCGATGCACCTGACGCAGCCAGATTTTTCTGCGATTTTGACCTCTATGTTCGCCTCCTTTGAGCACAAACAGGAGGAGAGAGATAGGGCCCTTCTCGGGCAGCTTGGGGAGCGAGATAGAGTCATTTTGGAGCGGCTGGATTAGCAGCAGGGTATTATCCAGGAGTAGGGGAGGCTTATTGACCATTTGAGACAAGAGTAGGAGAGACTTGTGGGTCAGCTGAGGCAGGAGATGAGGGCCTCCTAGGATGAGGCGGCCCAGAGGGTAGATGCATCTGTACAGATGGTGGATGAGTCAGTTGAAGCTCTCAGATTCAGGATCCATGTCCTAGAGGGTGCCATACCTCCCATTGTCCAGTCCATGCGAGAGTTTAGAGAGCATACAGAGGATAGGCTGAAGAGTATAGGGACTACCTCTACAGATCAGACCCTCCGCTTGGCCAGCGCTTTTAGAGAGTTAGGGGGGGTCGTCACTGATATGCTGCAGTTCATGACGGTATGCGCATAGCCTTTCCTTGATGGATATGCACAGGTCCAGTTTCAGCAGCAGGACCCAGCAAGAGCACAGCCGTTATCAGTACCAGTGGTTGTACCTCCCAAATACCAGAGACAGGCCAGAGCCTCGGCTGCTCAGCAGGCCGGATCATCAGCCCCTCCCAGGCAGCCATCTGCTCCAGATGTGGGACCATCTACTTCTTCATCACGAGGCCAGCCGGTTCATATATCAGATGATGATGATGATGATCCAGAGGAGCTCTCATAGATTGTTCAGGGAGTTCTTCTGGCTTTGTATTTATACTTTTTGTTGTAATCACATTTGTATATTGTACAAAATTTAACCTTTTTAGTGGAAAAACATTTATGGATTAACCTGTTAAATTTGCATGTTATTTATTCATGATTTAAATTTTTAAAAAGAGAAAAAGAGAAAAGAAAAAAAGACAGTTGATCATATAGAAAACAAGAAGATAAATAATAAGGGAGAGACATAAAAATGTTCATAAATCTACCAATAAAGTTAATCGGTGTGAGAATTAACAAGAATCTCTTATAATACAGGAACATGGTTACACCAATTTGAAAATGACCAACGGTCAAAAGGAGGGAAAAAACAGATCAAACATTATATCCTTCAAGATCATATTCAATATTAGATGAGAATCAACAAATCACAACGGGACTAGCAAGATAAGTCAGCCACCGTGCAAGCCTAGACGAGGACAGCAGGGCACACGCGATAGAGCAATCTGCACTTTGTAAGTTGGAGCAAACTCGGTACAGCTCAGGAGAGCAATCCGCACTTTGTAAGTTGGAGCAAACTCGGTGCAGCTCAGGAGAGCAATCTGCACTTTGTAAGTTAGAGCAAACTCGTTGTAGCTTAGGAGAGCAATCCGCACTTTGTAAGTTGGAACAAACTCGGTGCAGCTCAGGAGAGCAACCCTCGCGTTTTGTAAGTCTAGAGCAGACTCAGCGCATCACCATCTGCACTTTGTAAGTCTGAAACAGACTCGGTGCAGTTCAGGAGAGCAATCCTCGCGTTCTGTAAGTCTGAAGCAGACGCAACGCATCATTACTTCCACGGCAAAAAGGTAAGGACTGCCACAGGTGTGCGTTTCTTTCCTTTCTTCTATGAATTTTGGCTCATCTAGACACTAGTGCACTAGTTTCCCCAAAATTGGGGGCAGCTGTAGACACCGGGTCTTGAGGCAGTCCAGGTCAGAGTTACCCGATGAAGAGATCCATGTTGGTTTTCGGATAAATGGATGGAATTCGGAGGTTTTCATCTTTTGGTTTCACAAGGATTAAAATCTTTTTCGCTATAGCGTGAGGTTTTGAAAGAGTTTGGGGAATTTTGGTTGAAAAAGGAATTTTTGCTCCACAGACGGGATGGCCGTCTGAAGTAGGGATGCCCGTCCCTACTTGGGGTAATCCCCGTCTCTATGCATGGTAGGGATGGCCCGTCTGTAGCTAAGGACGGACACGTGTCTGAATAGGGACGCCCGTCCCTAGTCCTGCGATGCCGCCCGTCTGTAGCTAGGGACGGACACGTGTCTGAGTAGGGACGCCCGTCCCTTGTCCCACGTTACGGCCCGTCTGTAGCCAAATTTCCACGTGTGCCCTTAGTAGAGACGCCCGTCGGTAGTCGCAGGGATGCCCGTCGGTAGTGGATCTGATAAGTTATCGCCGGATTTGATAAAATTTTATCTCTTATCCTTCAAATGTGGGTTAAGATTTGGTTAAAGTTTGAATTTTAAAGACTCCTTTTAAAATTCAAACTCAAAACTGATGCTTATCTAATTTTATCTCCAAAATTCTATAAATTGGGAGGTAAATTTCATTTTTAGGGGTTAGAAAATTTGACAAATTTTTGGTGGAAAAATTAAACACTTTTTGAGAGACTGGAATTTTTTTGTGAGCAATTTATAAAATATTTATAAAATCTCTACTTATTTTTGTTAAAAATTCTTCCAATTAATTGATTTACTAAAATTCTTCTTATGAATTAAGCCAATTGAGGTAACGAAATTCATTCGTTTCCATCAATACAGCTAATTTAATCACTCGATCGTTATTAAATTTTCCAGAAGGGAAAATACAAATTTCCTTATTTTTGATCCATTTTATTTGATCCTTGTGGAGCGTACGGGGACTTAAACCATTCAATATTCACCCTAAAAGGTAAAATCCGAGGGTAAACATTCTGGATTAGCATTTGTATGATTTTAATTGGCTTATATTAATTGTTTTCATTTGTTACCTTTTTTTTTATCTTTTAACTTATTTCTCTTAAAGTCTCCTATATTTTTCTTTTCTTTACTTTATTCACCAATTTTGACACTGACATATTTTTTTCTATGAGTTATTTTCTGACAATTTGGAGTTGAAGTTGTAATTGATGAGGGTCGAGCCAATCTGAGGACTTTCATACGGGTTCTTTCTTCACTCATGCTTTTTATTCATGTTATCATTAAGATTATTTCAATGTCGTTAAAGTAAAAAGGGGCCAAAACACTTTATAGTAATTAATTCAGAATTTTTCCTAAAAAATGGGACCAATGTCTCAATTTTCTCCATCCAAAATAAAACCATCACATCAAAAAATGTTTTATAATAAATATGCGTGGCAAGACCAATGTCCTCACCCCAAATGAATATCCTGATTTTTGTATGATTTATATATTTTTTTTAATGGGGGTTGTATTCCGCCCCTAGTTTTATTGTAATTTATTCTGAGAATGTTTGTTTTAATAATGTTTTACTTATCGCTTTTGATGTGAATGATTGCGCTTTAATTAAATGCATCGTGTGGAAAGTTGGTGAAACAATGAATTCAAAACTTAATTATAATATTGATCAAGGTATAAATAAATGAGAAGTCCTGAATTCACTCTGGTCTTTGGGGCTCAATGAGGCGAGAGGTCTAGGACTTCCAAGACACCTCTTGAGTCTCACCAAAAGACTTAAGTTTACAAATCCTAGGCTCCAGGGGGTAGAGGCTGAGACCTCCAAGATCTCTCTGGCTAGCCCAAGATGGATATGTATGCGCCGTCCTAGGCTCGACGAGGCTAGACGAACCTTCCAAATGTTCTATTGGGTGGCGACTCCAAGAAAGCTCATTGTTGCCAAAAATAGACACACTTGTAAATACCTTACAAGTTTAAATGAATTCCATCCTGATCGCCCTAAAGCGGGCTTTCGGGAGGCCACGAGGTTCGGCGCGCGTCACACAATGCCTATACAAAGAACCTATTAATGTGTTGGCCTTGAAAGATGCGAAAAGTCCTTGACGTTATACCTCACTTCGATACCTGCATGGATAAAATGCCTGTGATAAGCACAAAGGCTTAGTGGGGAATAAACATGAGATGGACGACCACTCACAGTAGTCGTCAATACATAGATGCATGCACATAAGGCATACCTATTTCATTATAACATATACTATAATTCACATACATAATTGCACAATTTAAGGTAAACATTTACATTAATATCATGCGTAGATAGTGTCCACACATATAGTCATATTCATATACCGTATACAAACTCATAAAACATAATCCACATACCAAATTTCTTTCATAGTTAGTCTTTCATACATATATTGAGGTTTAGTCCATATTTTATGATTATACAATTATTTTACATGTTCATATTACAATTAGTTACTTACATATAATTATGCATATAAACATACACATAATATGGGCCTATTTTATATGGCTTACTTTATCATGTATGGGTATATATTTCCACCCATTAACAACTATGCATAATAATAATCATAATTATCATGTTCCATATAATACATATTCACAAGTTGAAATACAGTATACATGTTCATTTAGTAGATATAAAGTAACCTGCATTACCCAAAGTGTCACACCCCGTTTGCCCTCTAGTAGAATGAGCCATGTATGTGCATGTGCATTGTGTAAGTTTTGGCATGTGTAAAAAGGGCATTTTGGGTAAAAATGCATGTTTTAAGAGTTTTGCTAGCATGTGGGTGCATGTGTGGTGTTAGGGTGTGAATTAGTAGGGTTGCACTTGGGTGTGTTCACTTATATGTTTGTAGGATGTAATAGAGGGTTGTGCTTGTCTGTTTGTGTTTACACATTTGTAAGGTATGCTTTAGTTGGGAGAGTTTAGGGTGTATGTGATTGACTTCCACCACTAGGGTGAGGACACATAGCAAAGTTAGGGAAATGAAAAGTAGAGGAGAGAAAGAATTAGGAATTCAGAATTTTTTTATCCCTCATTCCTGTTCTTCCCTCTTCTCCTTGTCCTTCTTTCCTTGGCTTTCCATTTGTGTGCCCTAAGCTTGGATTCAAGCTCTTGGTGTTGGAGATTGATCACATCTTGCATGTAATTGGTAAGTTTCTGCATTTTTCCATTCTTGTTCGTCACCTTTATCTTCCCCTTTGAATTTTTCTGGTTTTGGGTTTTAAGTTGGGGTTTTGAGTTTGTGTATTTTTGTGGTTTGTTGCTTAGTTGAGCCTCCTCATGAGCTAAAGGGCAAAGAGAAGGCGGGTACTAGTGGAGCTCTCTAATTTGGAGCTAAGGATTTCAAGGTTTGGGAATTTGTGTTATGTTTTGATAGCATGTGTTAATTGAATAAAATTCTGGAAATTTTGATGTTCTTGATGCTTTTACTAGTGCTTATGTTATGGGTTTTGGTTCTCTTTGTCTATTAAACCTTTATTGTGAATTTTGGAACCATTTATGAGATTGATGGATATGTGATGTGAATAGTGATGCAATTGATTGTGTAAATTGATGTTGTTCCTTGAATTCATGAGTAGGATTCGTTCATGGCATGATTTAATGATGTTTGTTTGGCTTAATGTTGTTATTGGAGTGTGGGTATGTTGTTTGAAATGAAAATTGAGGGATTTTTGGCTTGATTGATCTGAAAATTGCCCTTAGGAACCGCATCTGGGCATAGGTAACGGTGGCAACCTATTTAGTTACCACCGTGAGGCATGAACCAGAAGCATTCTGCCGTGAGTTTGAACATGTCACGGTGGCAACCAATCTGGTCACCACCGTGAGGTGTCCAAACTTTAGCTTCTGTTCTGGGCAGTGGGTATGTCACAGTGGCAACCTCTTTAGTTACCACCGTGAGGTACCCCTTAAGTGCTTTCTGTTTTGGAGGTCTGGGTATGTCACGATGACAACCAAATGGGTTACCACTATGAGGTACCCCAGACTTTCACTCTGACAGAGATCTTTGGTATGTCACGGTGGCAACCAATCTGATTACCACCGTGACCTACCCTGTTTTTGCACGTAAAATCTCTTTTGCTTCACATGTTTTTGGGATGTCGAATTATTGATTTTTAGCACTCCTTATCTTTTAATTTGAGCTACATACTTGTACGATAGATGACGTTTGTGTATGCTGATTAATCATAGTATGTGAACCCATTTTTAGTTATCATTGAACTTTGGTTATTAACTGTGCACTTTAGCCTGCAAGAGTCGGTCAAGTGGATAGTTAGGCATGCCTAATAGAGTCTTATAGCTGCAGCCCTCAGTTCCGTTTGGACCCCGATCAGGTCCCCATTTGATTCCTCGCGAACCCTTTAATGTGTATGGATCTTGTTTAAGGTTCCTTTTTGAAAATGTTTTGTGAAAGTTAAAAGTAAAATTGGTTTCTCGATTCGTACCCGTAAGGTACTGTCCGTAATCGGCTCGTACCCGTAAAGTACTGTCCGTATACTCGTTATCCACTCCCTCGAGTCAGCAGGTGCCTTGTATGAATTGTGATATGAGGAAACGTTTGTGATATCTGTATGGGTTTAATGGTGAAAAGTATAATATGTTATGAGGGTATGAGTATTGTTATGAGCTTTCTGATGAATGGCTTTATTTATGTGAGCATGAGTATATGCAATTATTATGCTATGATTATCGTATATATATATACATGAGGTACGCGTGTGTATATTGCCTTGACGACCGTTGTGAATGGTTGTCCTTATGCTATATGTGTGTTTCCCCACTAAGCATTATCGCTTAGCACGGTGTGTTACCCGTGCAGGTGCGGAAGGAGTTTGCTTTGGGAGAGTCGCAGCCATCGAAGCCAACACAGCAGAGTCTTAGTGTAGGGCTTTATTTTTGTATTTTGAGGATTCTTTTTGTATAGAACTCTCTTACATCAGTTTTGTAATAGCTTCCACTTATGTACATGTATTTTGGGTTTTGTAATTATCTGTTGTATCTCTTGGTTGATCAAACAGTAATGTAATGCTTTTGTTATATTAATGCATGATCAGCCTTAGTTCTTATGTTTCGCAAAAGTTTTTAATTGCCCGTATTTATGTATGTTTATCTTTGATTGAATTTATATATATTTGTGCTTTGTGCATTTGCACCCAGACTCGTACGGCATCTTACTCCTTATGGGATGGGATCGCCTAAGTACGGGTAAGGGGTGTTACAAGTTGTGGTATCAGAGCCTAGGTTTAGACGTTTTTGGGTGATTCTTTATGTGATGTTATGTGTGGATACGTCTATTTCTAGGGCTGTGTTGGCTGATGCCGTTGTCCTCTTGTTTGTTAAATGGATTCTGATTCTGCTCGTGGTGCGCTTGAGGAATCCGCTGAAAGTGTGAATCCTCCAACTGTAGATCCGTCTGTTTCTATTTCTGTGTCAAATCAACGTGCTAGGGTCCAGCCCGAGGCCGCTGCCATGCCTTTTGAGGCTATATTCAGATTGCATCAGGACATAGCTCGGGTTTTGGAAAGGGTGATTGCCCCTAAAGCTCCGATATAAAGTTTAAGAAGAGCTGGTGTTGAGGATTTTTATGGGACTGGGCTAGATGAGTCTGAGTTAGCTGAAAAGTGGCTTGCTAAAGTAAAGAGAGCTTTAAAGGAAGTCAGGTGTCCTCCCGATCAGCAAGCTGAATGTGCTGTGGCATTGCTTCAAGGATCGGCTTACGAATGGTGGGAGTTGGTATGTAGGCAACCTCAGATACCTGATCCGGTTACATGGGAATTCTTCGGGGAGGAGTTCACAAAGAAGTATGTGACTCAGGCATATAGGGATGCAAGATGGGCATAGTTTCTGAGTTTGAAGCAGAGGGCCATGTCAGTTTCGGATTATGAGAAAGGGTTTAATCGGTTGTCTCGATATGCTCCGCGTGGGGTTATGACAGATGATTTCAGATGCAAGCATTTTGAAGCCGGGTTGAATGAGCCTTTGAAGATTGCTTTGATTTCTTTGATGTGTATGCCAGGGGTAAGTTATTATCAGATTGCAGAGGCTGCCATGAGGGCGGAGAAGATGAAATCATTGCTTAGGGAGAGAGCTCAGCGAAGGAATTTTGCACGGGGTGGTTTTTCCTCATCTTCGGGTAAGAGATCTAGGAACCCACAAGATGAGCCATCAGTTGGTTTGGCTACTAGAGGTAGAAGACAAGGTTCAATAGCGATATCTGGTTCTGGCAGAGGTGGTAGATCTGATGCTATACCTGTTTGTGCACATTGTAGTAAGGCTCATCGGGGTGAGTGTAGGTGGCTCACTGGTGGGTGCTTTAAGTGTGGGAGTACCGAGCACCGTTTGGCTAGTTGTCCCCAGTTGAATGAGAATTCAGGCCCACAGGGAGGAGCTAGCAGAGTTGGATCGAATGTTTCTCTGGCTACTAGAGGTGGAGGTAGAGGTAGAGGTCGAGGCAGTCGACCTAGAGATGGAGCTGTATCTGAGACTGTTGAGCATCCTCCACCTGTTGCAGCTAGAGCATATGCAGTTAGAGCCAGAGAGGAGCAGGATGCCCCTGATGTGATTGCTGGTAAGTTTCTACTCCATGACACTGAATTATATGCTCTAATAGATCCTGGTTCCACACACTCATATTTGTGCACGGATAAGATTATTGATATGTTGCATGTGGTAGATCAATTAGACTATGAGATATGTGTGACCAATCCATTAGGCATAGTGTCAAGGTGAGTAGAGTTTATAGGAGTTGTCCTCTGTTGGTTGAGGGAATTGAGTTTCCTGCGGACTTGATAGAGTTGCCTTTCAAAGAATTTGATTTGATTTTGGGTTTGGACTGGTTGGGTAAGCATCGGGCTGTGGTGGATTGCTATAGGATGACTTTTGTGCTTCGGGATAGGAACAGATTTCCAGTGTTTGTAAGAGGTTTGGGTGCTAGTTCTGTGAATAATGTGATCTCAGCAATGCAAGCCAAGAGGTTTATTAGGAAGGGTTGTGAGGCTTTCCTAGCTGTAGTTTTGGATTCCAAGAGGGATCAAGTTAGGATTGAGGATATTCCTGTTGCGCAGGAGTTTAGTGATATTTTTCCAAGTGATTTGCCGGGTTTACCTCTAGAGAGGGAAGTTGAGCTAGCCATAGAGATCATGCCGGGTACCACACCTATATCGAAAGCACCTTATCGGATGGCTCCTCTAGAGTTGAGAGAACTTAAAACTCAACTACAAGAGCTATTGGATAAGGGGTTTATTCGACCCAGCATATCTCCTTGGGGAGCTCCGGTTCTGTTTGTTAAGAAGAAGGATGGATCCTTGAGGATGTGTATCGACTACAGGCAGATCAATAAGGTTACAGTGAAGAATAAGTATCCGTTGCCTAGAGTCGAGGATTTGTTTGATCAGCTTCAGGGCGCAGGTATATTTTCCAAGATAGATCTTCGGTCGGGGTATTATCAGCTTCGTGTTAAGGACAAGGATGTGGTTAAAACTGCATTTTGGACTCGGTATGGCCACTATGAGTTCCTTGTTATGCCGTTTGGTTTGACCAATGCTCCAGCGGCATTCATGAATTTGATGAACAGAGTATTTAGGCCATACTTAGACCGATTTGTAGTAGTGTTTATAAATGACATCTTGGTGTATTCTAAGGATGAGTCTGAGCATGAAGAGCATCTTCGGTTGGTTTTGCAGGTCTTGAGAGATCACCGGCTTTTTGCTAAGCTTAGCAAGTGTGATTTTTGGCTTCGGGAAGTGTCGTTTTTGGGCCACATAGTTTCAGCCAAGGGTATCCAAGTAGATCGAGCTAAGATTGAGGCGATAGTCGATTGGAAAGCGCCTAGGAATGTTCAAGAAGTGAGGAGTTTCCTTGGTCTGGCGGGTTACTATCGTCAGTTTGTTAAGAGTTTCTCTGTGATTGCCGCTCCGATGACTAGGTTGTTGAGGAAGGGAGTTAAGTTTGAGTGGTCGGACAGATGTCAAGCTTGCTTTGAGAGGTTGAAGCAGCTATTAGTCGAAGCTCCTATACTTACTCAACCCATCTCGAGTAAGGAGTTTGTTATGTATAGTGACGCTTCAGGTGTTGGTCTGGGATGTGTTCTGATGCAGGAAGGTAAGGTTGTGGCTTACGCTTCTCGGCAGTTGAAACCGCATGAGAGGAATTATCCGACGCATGATTTAGAATTGGCGGCCGTGATCTTTGCTTTGAAGATTTGGCGCCATTATCTGTATGGGGAGAGATGTAGGATATTTATGGATCATAAGAGTTTAAAGTACCTCCTCACGCAGAAGGAGTTGAATATGAGACAGCGGCGTTGGCTCGAGTTGTTTAAGGATTACAACTGCATTGTGGATTACCATCCGGGTAAGGCCAATGTAGTCGCTGATGCTTTGAGTCGAAAGTCGGTTTCTACTTTATTTTTGAGGTGCTTTAGATGGAGATTTGGTTCAGATGGAGCTTTGATGGCTCAGTTAAGAGTGAAGCCTACCTTGAGACAGAGGATAGTTGATGCTCAGAGGGTTGATGAGAAGCTTCAGCGGATTGTACAAGAAGTCAGTTTGGGCAAGCAGTCAGAGTTTTCGATTCAGGATGGGGTTCTTCTGTTTAGAAACCGTTTGTGTGTACCGGATAATGAAGAGTTAAGAAGACAGCTTTTGGATGAGGCACATAGCACAGTTTTCACTATGCATCCTGGCAGTGGGAAGATGTATCAGGATATGAAGCAATTTTATTGGTGGTCTGGTATGAAGAGGGACATAGTAGACTTTGTGTCCAAGTGCTTGACATGTCAGCAGGTAAAGGCTGAGCACCAAGTTCCTTCTGGATTGCTCACGCCTTTATCCGTTCCCGAATGGAAGTGGGATGATATTACCATGGATTTTGTTTTTGGGTTGCCCTTGACTCAGAAAAAAGCATGATTCTGTTTGGGTTATTGTGGATCGACTCACAAAGTCCGCTCACTTCTTGCCGTTTAGGATGGATTACCAGATGGATAGATTGGCCAATATCTATGTGGATGAGATAGTTCGGTTGCATGGAGTGCCTTTGTCCATAGTTTCAGACCGGGACCCAAGGTTCACATCTATGTTTTGGAAAGAGTTGTGGCGAGCTTTGGGCACCAAGTTGAACTTCAGTACAGCATTCCATCCTCAGACAGACGGTCAGTCCGAGCGAATGATTCAGATCTTAGAGGACATGTTAAGGGCTTGTGTTTTGGACTTTCCGGGTAGTTGGGACAAGTATGTTTTGCTTATGGAATTTGCCTATAACAATAGCTATCAGTCCAGTATCGGTATGGCTCCTTATGAGGCTTTGTATGGATGACAGTGTAGGACTCCAATTTGTTGGACAGAGTTGTCCGAGAGGTCAGTGATTGGGCTAGATCTGGTTAGAGATACAGAGGAGAAGATTAGAGTTGTGCAACAGAATTTGAAGGCAACTAAGGATCGATAAAAGTCTTATGCTAATCTGAAGAGGAAAGATGTACGGTTTGAAGTTGGGGATAAAGTCTTTCATAAAGTGTCGCCTTTGAGAAAAGTACTTCGATTTGGATAGAAAGGGAAACTTAGTCCTCGTTTCATTGGTCCGTATGAGGTTTTGGCCAGAGTTGGTCCAGTGGCTTATAGGTTGGCCTTGCCAATGGAGTTATCAAAGTTGCGTGATGTGTTTCATGTTTCGATGCTTCGTCGATACCAATCGGATCCATCGCACGTTCTGTCAGTGCAAGAGGTACAGGTTCAGCCTGATTTTTCATATGTTGAAGAACCAAGAGCTATTCTAGCCCGGGAAGTGAGAAAGTTGAGAAGCATGTAGATCCCGCTAGTTAAAGTGTTGTGGAATTATCAAGGGGTTCAGGAAGCGACTTGGGAGCCAGAAGATTCAATGAGAATTCAGTACCCTCATTTGTTCAGACCAGGTGAGAATTTCGAGGACGAAATTCTTATTAGTAGGGGAGAGTTGTCACACCCCGTTTGCCCCCTAGTAAAATGAGCCATGTATGTGCATGTGCATTGTGTGAGTTTTGGCATGTGTAAAAAGGGCATTTTGGGTAGAAATGCATGTGTGACGCGCGCCGGATCCCGATGCGCCGCCCTTTCGGACCGCCCCGCACGTGGGCGATCGGGGCATTTGCGGGTCCGTTGGCAGCTTGCAATAAAAATTGCAAGTGCATCTATGTTGGGCAACAAGGAGGTATCATGGAGTTGCCACCTAATAGAACATTGGGAAAGTTACTCTCGCCTCGGAGAGCCTAAGACTGCGCTTGGTATCCATTTTGGGCCAGCTAGAGGGATCATGGAAGGTGAACTTCTCACCCTAAAGAGCCTAGGATTAGCGCTTAAAGCCTCGTGACCCAAGAAGTGTTTTGGAGGATAACCTCTAACCTCTTGAGCCCAAAGACCAGAGCTGGGTCCGGGATTTCTCATCTATTTCTACCTCAATTAGTTTATGATCAAATTTTAATGTCATTAATTCGCTCTCTCTCCACACTATGTATTTTGATTAAAAGGCGCATTTATTCACATCTTGAAAGCGATAAATGATCAAATAGACAATAAAAGCAATAGATTACAATAATACAAGGAGCGGAATACAACTCCCTTTCGTAAATGTGCGGATCACGCATAAATCGGGGCATTGCTTATTTTGAGGACTTTGGTCCTCGCATGCATCATTATTAAAATTGGAGATTTTTGTTTATGATGATTTTATTGGATAAAATAGGACATTGGTCCAGTTTTGTGTAAACCTCATTTTATTAAATATAAAACCATTGAGTCATTTTTATACATCAACGGGATATGAAAGGAGTACATCCATATACATAAGATAATCAATAAAAGAAATGAAACAAGAGGATTAGGAAACTAAACCGGACGAGATCCTCCAAATATGGTAGACAGCCGCTCGAGCTTAGGATTATTCGGGAGAACCAATATACACTCACAGAAAGTTAAGAGATGTTAATATACATAAAATTAACATATAAGAAATCAAAGAGACTGGATAGAAATGAAAAATGATTTGAAAAGATGGAGACAGAACCCACCGACGGCCTTCCTTAGTTGACCGACGGGCATCGGTTCGGTTATCCGATATGCCCGTTTGTCACTCAAGAATGGGCGTCTGTAGGTGGGTAACCGACGGGCGTCGGTCATGAAGATGACCCGTCGGTCACCTCTGTCTCCGAAAAACAGAAAGGAAAAAGAAACCTTTCAAAGTCAAAAAGCGGGTTTTATCCCAAAAGGAGATAAGAGAGTCAAAATGAAAGAAAGTAATGACAGATATTCAAAAATTTCACAGAATAAATAAAAAATTAAATATGAGATGAAATGGAGAAAGGATCCGGAATATTTACCCTCAGATAATCGCTTCAGGTGAGATTCTTGTGTCGGTTAGAGCCCCGCGCGTTCCACGAGAAGCAAAGATGAAAGATTAAAGAGAGAAAATGAGATATTTCACCTTCAATCCTTCAGAAAATCGATTTTGGAGTCAAAATCTAAAGAAAACTAATTAGCTTTTAGTTCCCTTTGATTGGTTTGATCCTTGATTCAATAGACTTCTTTAGAAAAAGTGTTTTTGGAAGAGAGAGAAAATGTGCTTGAAATTGGGCAGAGTTTCCCTTTTTGAAAATTTTTCCCCCCTTTTCAAATAAAAATCCGGAGCTTTTATAGCCAGACACGACCGACGGGCGTCGGTGTATAGAGGCGGGCGTCGGAAGAATCCTTCTGACACAAGGATTAGTCCGACGGCCCTGCCACATCCACCGATGGGCGTCGGAAGGGTTGCGTGCTTCGGGAAACCAGGCGGCAATCTGACAGGGGCTGTGATTTTCCGACGGGCGTTGGAAAATACCCAGAGCCGTCGGTGACTCAGAGCGACAGGCCAGCTCGACAGACGGGCTGGCCATCTTTGGAGGACAAAAAACCCTTTGACTCGAAAAAAACCTCTATTTTTCTCTCCTTCGGCCCAGGAATGATAAAAACCTCACTTCTCATGGAACGCGGGGCTAAAACCTCTAAATCCAGCCCCTCATATAGGCTCGGACATTGACTTCATCATAGGGTAACCTCTGATCCGGACCGCTTAGGGACACGATGCTTACAGTTGCCCCCAGTTTTGGGGAAACTAGTGCACAAATGCCTAGATAAGCCAAAATCAGAGAAAGGTTGGAAAGAAAGCGTACCTGCGACGGCTTTTCATCTTCCGTGCCTTCTGCCGGGTGGACCTTGTCTCAATCCGCTCGGCGATGCGAAGATATTTCCATCGGCCTTATCTCGACCTGTAGGTATTTGGCGAGGTGCAGCATGCTTTGGCAACGATCTCGATCTGGTTAAGTGCGGTATGCTTTGACCACAGCTCGATCTGGTGAAGTGCAGTATGCTTTGACCGCAGCTTCGATCTGTGGGATGCAGCATGCTTCGGCCACAACCTCGGTTTGGTGAAGAGCAGTGTTTCTTCAACTGCAGCTTCGATCTGTGAGATGCAGTATGCTTCGGCTACAACCTCGGTTTGGTGAAGAGCAGTGTTTCTTCAACTGCAGCTTCGATCTGTGAGATGCAGCATGCTTCAGCTACAACCTCGGTTTGGTAAAGAGCAGTGTTTCTTGAACTGCAGCTTCGATCTGTGAGATGCAGCATGCTTTAGCTACAACCTCGGTTTGGTGAAGAGCAGTGTTTCTTCAACTGCAGCTTCGATCTGTGAGATGCAGCATGCTTCGGCTACAACCTCGGTTTGGTGAAGAGCAGTGTTTCTTTAACTGCAGCTTCGATCTGTGAGATGCAGCATGCTTCGGCTACAACCTCGGTTTAGTGAAGAGTAGTGTTTCTTCAACTGCAACTTCGATCTGTGAGATGCAGCATACTTCGGCCACAACCTCGGTTTGGTGAAGGGCAGTGTTTCTTCAACTGCAGCTTCGATCTGTGAGATGCAGCATGCTTCGGCTACAACCTCGGTTTGGTGAAGAGCAGTGTTTCTTCAACTGCAGCTTCGATCTGGAGTTCCCTTGCTAACCCCCATCCGATCTGCAAGGTGCGTAGCACTCTCTGGCTGCCGCGCGAACTGTGAGATGCAGCACTCTCTGGCTACAATCCCGATATGAAGAGCGGTGTTTTTCTAACCACAGCTTCGATCTGAAGTTCCCTTGCTAACCCCCATCCGATCTGCAAGGTGCGTAGCACTCTCTGGCTGCCGCGTGAACTGTGAGATGTAGCACTCTCTGGCTACAATCCAGATGTGAAGAGCGGTGTTTTTCTAACCACAGCTTCGATCTGAAGTTCCTTTGCTAACCCCCATCCGATCTGCAAGGTGCGTAGCACTCTCTGGCTACCGCGTGAACTGTGAGATGCAGCACTCTCTGGCTACAATCCCGATGTGACGAGCGGTGTTTTTCTAACCACAGCTTCGATCTGAAGTTCCCTTGCTAACCCCCATCCGATCTGCAAGGTGCGTAGCACTCTCTGGCTGCCGCGTGAACTGTGAGACAAGGTACTCTCTGACCGTGATCTTGATGTGAGGAGCAGTATTCTCTAATTGCAACTTCGGTTTGTGAGATGCAGTGTTCTCTAACTGCAGTCCCGCCTTGTGAGGTGCAGTGTTCTCTGACTACAACCTCAATTGTGAGATGCAGTGTTCTCTAACTGCAGTTCTGGTTGCGATCTGCTCTATCGCTGATATTTATCTTGAACTATCTTTTTTCTGCAAAAGGAAGATGCAAATCTATAGGGTAAATTAAAAGGAGATATGTACCTGTAGCGGCACCTGCCTGTTGGAGTTGCTGTCAGTTGACGCTCACTGGGAGACTTGGATGCTCACCGAGAGGCTTTGACGCTCACTGAGAGCCTTTGATTTTCTAGAAATGAGAGATCGATTGAAAGGGTTATGTTGCTTGCCTGGTTGCCCCCCGGCACGGCGTGTGTGAATAAGCCCGCTTTTCTGGGTAGTGCCTGATAACGTTGGGCTGCTTGCCCCCGGCATGGCATGCATGAATAGGCTTGCTTCCTTTGCTTCCTACTCAAAAGACTTAGAAATTTTGCCTCTTCAGAGGACTTTGAGAGGAGTGTCGAGCACCATGTATGCATGGAATGCATGTGAAAAGCTATGCATGCAAATGTTCGAGCATGAGAAATGTATGCATAGAGATAAGAATCGCCTCTTGAGAGGACTTAGAGAACTGATTGCCCCGGAGAGGACTTTGGTTGATTAGGAATCGCCTTTTCAGAGGGCTTGAGAATTGCCTTTTGAGAAGGCTTTGGAAGTTCGCCTCTTGAGAGGGTTTAGAGATTTGCCTCTTGAGAGGGCTTTAAGATCTGTCAGCTTGTCTATGTGGGACTGATGTATACTATCTAGTGTGCGTTGGACACCATGTATGTATGGGGTGCATGTGAAAGGCTATGCATTTATGAAATGACATGCAAAGGACTATGATCCTGAAATGCTTATGCGTATGTCATATATGCCAATGGTTTATATCCATGTGGAAGATTATGGAACATGTGCTAAGAATCGTTATTCTAACGTGTTTGCAAATGATCATGAACAAGAAAGACATGCAAAAGTTCATGCATGAGAGATATATGCAAGGGGATTATGTATGCAAACTATGTGCAAATGATCATGCATGTGGTAAAGAGTCATTCATTGGCATAGATGTAAAAAATCATATGCAAAGACAGGTGGGATATGTTATATACATGAAAGTTATGTAGAGGATTGGGTGTGTGCGATGTGTGCACTTACGACTACGTATATGAAACACGTGTAGAAAAAATTATATACATGTATGTACTGCATGCGAAAATTGTGGATGTGAGATGCAGGCAAAGGATATGCCCATAAAGAGCCATGTGCATCAAAAGCACTTATGAAATATATTTGCTAAACCTCTTATGCCAAAAGACATGCACCAAGAATTGTACATGTAAAACTATTTATCGAGAATATTTGCTACAATTATGTGTAAAAACATTTGCAGAAAGCATATGTACAAGGGATGTTGCTGAGATACAAGCAAAGTATCATTTTTATGAGTAGTGATAAGAAATACCCCAAGGTTGTAAAATGAGTGCAACCTATTAGGTACCTCAAATTCGATTTTCTAACTGCCTTTAAGCATACTGAATGAACCACATTTTCAACTGATTCAATCTCATCAAAAGAATTCGGGAGTCATTCCCAATGAAGTGCAAGAAAGTAAACATGTAAGTATCGATGTTTACTAAATCAGCATGTGAATACGAGGCATACCATGCGATCTCTGTGTGTATGTGCAAGGGCCAAAACAGGATTTTTCATTTTTCAAAAGCAAATTCTAATTGCAACTTTGGAGACGAGACGAGACTCGAATGCAAATGCACTCGTGGCTTCCCGCTTGAAGCTCAAGAGACACCATACGCCTCTTCCTACGTAACCTTACTAGAAGGTCATCTCCGCTAGTTAGATAAGGCCAAACCAAGAATCAATAGGTCTTACTTTGGTTGTAACGTTAGGCTCAGGTAGGTGGTTATCAAAGGAGGATCAGGTCACTAGAGAAAAATGGCCGCAGCGTTCATTCGACGGATGGAAGGACCATTCCCAACTCCAATTGTATACTATCTAGATACTCTTGATTTTGAATTTGGTAATACTTGATCTCATCAAGCTCAGCATAAAAATTAAGCTAAGAAATATAGCTACTGAATTCATCACGGGGTATTACCATGAGGCCTACGTTTTTTTTTTTTTTTTTGCTTTCTTCTTTTTTGCTTTTGTTTTTTTCTATTTTTTTTCTTCAATTTTTCTTCTTTTTTTTTTCTTCAAGTTCTCTTCTTTTTTTTTCTTTTGTTTTTTTCTTCAATTTTTCTTTTTTTTCTTCAAGTTCTCTTCTTTTTTTTTGTTTTTCTCTTCGCAAGCTCATGTCTCTAACTACACAAAAGGTTTATCGATGATTCAAACCCCTTTCCAAAAGTGTAGCCCAAAAATTATTAATGATTGAAAATTTTTCAAGGGGTAAACCCATCCTTATCAGGGCGATTTCTGGCAACCCAAAAAAATTATCACTGATTGAGATTCTCTTTTCCGAAGTGCTCTCCTTCTTTATCAGGATGATATTGATAGCTCAAAGAATTATCGACATTTGAAGTTCTCTTCTCAAAGCATATGATTGAAATTCCATTTTCGAGGTGCAGGCCCATTTTCATCGGGGCAACTTTTGATAGCTCAACGAAATGTCATAATGTACATCCATCCTTACTAGAGTGGCCATTCTTCTAAGGGGAAGCCAAAATTATTTTAGGCGAAAGGTAGTTTTAATATGTGTAACAATAAAATCGGTACGCATTTAGCATACCAAAATAAAGGCTCAACGGGCTAGCAAGCGATTATAACACGAGGGTAGGAAATGGTCATTTAGAGATCTATACAAAGAAATGGTGCCTAAATCATTTTCTAGATTCAACCTTATCGACGAGTCGCTTTGACGGGTAATCGGAAAGGTTCTAGTGCTCTTAGTGAGTTTTCATCCAATCCCAAAATTGCAACATAGTTTTTTCAGTTTTGTTTTCAAAAACGGGCCAAAAGTGCTCTGAACTTAGAAATGACATGGTATGATCAAATATCTTCACGTGATCTAGCTCTTAAAGACCAAACATATATACTCCTTACTTAATTCAAAGTGGAATGAAACTCAGATTTCCAGAGTTAAGATCAAATCCATTCATAGTTGAGAACTAATTAGGCAGAGTCGAACTTTGAATCAGAGGTACCTTAATGAGGTGCAAACATGTCAGCGTTTTAGGATATAGCTTAACACAAAAATATTTTTATTCTATCAAAAATGTATATGCACTAAAATTATGTAGGCACAAAGAATTTTTTTTATAAAATATGCACAAACTATGCATTACAAATCATGTATATGGAATGGCATATGCAATAGCGTCATGTACATTAGCAATGCGCGTAAAGATCTGTATGTGCGAAACATGTATATGTGCAAAGGTGTGTGTGTAAAACACCTGCGAAAAAATACGAGTGTCTAAACACTGCATGATAAATGATGTGCATGCATAAATTTGCAATGTACATGCATACGATGAAAGCATGAGTACAACCTATGGCACAGTATGGGGATGAATGTTCATGATATATGGTACATGTGAACATGGCATGATTTAGACATGATAGAGATATGTACGCAAGATGACGACGTGATGTAGGATGAAGATGATCTGGCACGAAAATGTGCGCCAATGAGTTCGAGGAGTGGCAAAACTCACATATATAGAAGTGCAGAACATATACAAATAATGCACATGAGATGGGACACAGCATGAGAATGATTGTGTACAGTGAGCGGAGTATGCGTGCAATACGAGGTATGCAATGAAAGTGTCTGCACGAAACAAATAGCGTTCACAAAGTATGCGTATTTACATGGTATGAGCATGCAAGACATGCATTGGTATATATGTAACGACTGACATGCATGATGAAGAAATTATATGTACACGGCATAATTCATGTATGATAGTACATGTTCATGATATGGTGTACAATGTGGAAAATGCAAGGTATTTTCTGTGTTTGATGTCTAGTCTAATGAAGTATGCTAATGTGTGCACACTATGACATGCAGCAGTATATGTATGTTCCAAGGCACAATGTTAATGTACATGTGTAATGTGAGCATACGGATATGTACATGCTATGACACATGGTGAATGCATTTTTTTTTTATCTGATTTTTTTTTTTATGCATGTCATGGTGGTAGTATGCCTGGGTGTGCTATAATGCATGATGAAATCATAAGAGATATAACACAAGTAAGCCAAAACATCCATCATATTAGTGAAATCAAAATGTCATTACTGAATAGTTCAAAAGTAAAAAGAACATTCTAAACAGCTAATCAACTTATGCTCCTGCCAACACAGCTACCACGGCTGATGGTCTATCCTCATCCTTGAAAACCCTTTTTGCCTTTCCACCTAGGCGCCTAATCCATCTTATTCCTTCTCTCCCGCTTCTCTGGGTCGGAGATCTTGTTGGAATCAATCAGATCTTGGATAGCGTGTCTTAAGGATTTGCAATAATCTATAGTATGCCCGGTGTGCTGGTGGTAGGCACAATATTCATCTTCCTTGTGACTAGGTTTCCCTTGCGTCAAAGCAGGTCTAGCTGACAATGGTTGCAATACCCCCTCCTTTATCAACCTCTCAAGAATCCAAGACAAAGATCTGCCCAAATTAGAAAAATGCCTTTGCCTCACTTCCGTCGTTGGTGTTCCTACCGTCTTTCCTTTTTCTGGGTCTGACACCAGTTCTTGGATACGATCTTTCAGGTGACGACAGTAGTCTGTTCTATGCCCAGTGTATTGGTGATACGCACAATACCGGTCTGTTCCGCGCCTAGGCTTTCCCTGACTTGGGGCAGGCCGAGCTGGCAAGGGTTGCAACTTTCCTTTCTTAACAAGACGGGTGAAGTGCCAAGACAATGGCTTACCCAAGACAGTGAGGTGGGATCGGGCTACTCCAGTGGCTGAAATTTCTGTAGCATTGACATTTACCTTACTGTTGTCGAGATTTCCTGAGGTTTCACCTTTTAGAATATAAGTGACTACAGGGTCCTCATCCTCTTCAGGCATAATGTCATGTTCTAAAGTAGGCCTTCTATTTCGTCCTTGCTCATCTGGTGAATCCAGTGACCTCTCACTTTTGGTCCCAGAAGGAATGGAAGATACTGCAGCAGTCGCTGTATGAGCCTCCTCAGTAGTGGCTGGCTTCACTTGGTTAAGAGATGCTGCCATAAGCTGAAATTGGAGAACCAATGCCATGGCATCCATTCTTTCTTTAATGACAACCAATAATCTTTCTTCCAGCTCTTCAAACCTTCTATCCATCTCTTGGGCAATCAGGGCACGAGCCTCTTCATTCAGTTGTGAAGGGTCAGCCATTCCTAATACCTTTTGACACTCTAGTGAGGATATTAACTCTTTGTCAATCAATGTAAACTCTGACCGCTCTTCAAACGACTACCGGAGTCTCTAAACCACCCAAGCACTGATCTACAGTGGCTGAAAAACAAAGGGTTAGAATGATGCATGAATAATGCGCAATGCATGGCCATATCGTGCAACAAATAATATATAGCATCTGAAAGAGATTACAATGATACATTGAAACATATGAAAAACTATACACCGAATGATATGTATACGTAATAAATTTAAGCACAGGAAAAGATGTATATATATGGGAAATGATAAAAAAGTTATATGTATGAATGACATGAACATACAATACATCAATAATAACCACATGCAAGCAGTAAATCCTTCCAACCTTATTGCCCCCACACACGAGGTCGTGCGGTCTCTTTCCTAAGCGGGATTAGCCCATGGGTTAACAGGAAACCCAATAGGCACATACAGTGCACGGTGAAAAACCGGCAGTATAACCTCTCTTAAGTAATGCACAAGCGCATGGGTTATGATCATCATGTATTTAAACAGTCCGAATAAATTGACACGGACCTATCGGGGCATGAAAGCCTTTGATTAAGTGATCAGTCAAATTATCTGGATTTGTCCAATACATATTGATCCATGTAACAAGCAATGTATTATGGTTCATACCACCTAGGGAAAGTATCTATTGCCATTACATGGGCTTTGGTCATGGGTGATGAAATTTTAGGGCTACCCATGCATGATCCCTGCCGACGGGTCTAGCTCATCACGAGCGTAACGACCAATCGGGTCACCATTTGATATACCATTTAGGTACGAGGCTTCGGCTGGTGATTATCCTTAACACTTCCCCAAATTGAGTGAAAATGGGGTCGTACTTTAGGAACGCACCGGGGCTAAAAGAGGGACCAAACTAGCATATTCTAAGGCTCTAATGATATGTGAATGCAATTTTGAGAGAAAGCGAATTTATGAATTAAATTTTAATCATAAATATTAAGCGAGATATTTTCAAATCGAAATCTCGAACCATAAACGTCCCCAGTGGAGTCGCCACTGTGACGCGCGCCAGATCCCGATGCGCCGCCCTTTCGGACCGCCCCGCACATGGGCGATCGGGGCATTTGCGGGTCCGTTGGCAGCTTGCAATAAAAATCGCAAGTGCATCTATGTTGGGCAACAAGGAGGTATCATGGAGTCGCCACCCAATAGAACATTGGGAAAGTTACTCTCGCCTCGGAGAGCCTAAGACTGCGCTTGGTATCCATTTTGGGCCAGCTAGAGGGATCATGGAAGGTGAACTTCTCACCCTAAAGAGTCTAGGATTAGCGCTTAAAGCCTCGTGACCCAAGAAGTGTTTTGGAGGATAACCTCTAACCTCTTGAGCCCAAAGACCAGAGCTGAGTCCGGGATTTCTCATCTATTTTTACCTCAATTAGTTTATGATCAATTTTAATGTCATTAATTCGCTCTCTCTCCACACTATGCAGTTTGATTAAAAGGCGCATTTATTCACATCTTGAAAGCGATAAATGATCAAATAGACAATAAAAGCAATAGATTACAATAATACAAGGAGCGGAATACAACTCCCTTTCGTAAATGTGCGGATCACGCATAAATCGGGGCATTGCTTATTTTGAGGACTTTGGTCCTCGCATGCATCGTTATTAAAATTAGAGATTTTTATTTATGATGATTTTATTGGATAAAATAGGACATTGGTCCAGTTTTGTGTAAACCTCATTTTATTAAATATAAAACCATTGAGTCATTTTTATACATCAACGGGATATGAAAGGAGTACATCCATATACATAAGATAATCAATAAAAGAAATGAAACAAGAGGATTAGGAAACTAAACCGGAAGAGATCCTCCAAATATGGTAGACAGCCGCTCGAGCTCAGGATTATCCGGGAGAACTAATATACACTCACAGAAAGTTAAGAGATGTTAATATACATAAAATTAACATATAAGAAATCAAAGAGACTGGATAGAGATAAAAAATGATTTGAAAAGATGGAGACAGAACCCACCGACGGCCTTCCTTGGTTGACCGACGGGCGTCGGTTCGGTTATCCGATATGCCCGTTTGTCACTCAAGAATGGGCGTCTATAGGTGGGTGACCGACGGGCATCGGTCATGAAGATGACCCGTCGGTCACCTCTGTCTCCGAAAAACATAAAGGAAAAAGAAACCTTTCAAAGTCAAAAAGCGGGTTTTATCCCAAAAGGAGATAAGAGAGTCAAAATAAAAGAAAGTAATGACAGATATTCAAAAATTTCACAGAATAAATAAAAAATTAAATATAAGATGAAATGGAGAAAGGATCCAGAATATTTACCCTCAGATAATCGCTTCAGGTGAGATTCTTGTGTCGGTTAGAGCCCCGCGCGTTCCACGAGAAGCAAAGATGAAAGATTAAAGACAGAAAATGAGATATTTCACCTTCAATCCTTCAGAAAATCGATTTTGGAGTCAAAATCTAAAGAAAACTAATTAGCTTTTAGTTCCCTTTGATTGGTTTGATCCTTGATTCAATAGACTTCTTTAGAAAAAGTGTTTTTGGAAGAGAGAGAAAATGTGCTTGAAATTGGGCAGAGTTTCCCTTTCTGAAAATTTTTCCCCCCTTTTCAAATGAAAATCCGGAGCTTTTATAGCCAGACACGACCGACGGGCATCGGTGTATAGAGGCGGGCGTCGGAAGAATCCTTCTGACACAAGGATTAGTCCGACGGCCCTGCCACATCCACCGACGGGCGTCGGAAGGGTTGCGTGCTCCGGGAAACCAGGCTGCAATCTGACAGGGGCGGTGATTTTCTGACGGGCGTCGGAAAATACCCAGAGCCGTCGGTGACTCGGAGCGACGGGCCAGCTCGACAGACGGGCTGGCCGTCTGTGGAGGACAAAAAACCCTTTGACTCAAAAAAAACCTCTGTTTTTCTCTCCTTCGGCCCAGGAATGATAAAAACCTCACTTCTCATGGAACGCTTGGCTAAAACCTCTAAATCCAGCCCCTCATATAGGCTCGGACATTGACTTCATCATAGGGTAACCTCTGATCCTGACCGCTCCGGGACACGGTGCTTACAGCATGTTTTAAGAGTTTTGCTAGCATGTGGGTGCATGTGTGGTGTTAGGGTGTGAATTAGTAGGGTTGCACTTGGGTGTGTTCACTAATATGTTTGTAGGATGTAATAGAGGTCTGTGCTTGTGTGTGTGTGTTTACACATTTGTAGGGTATGCTTTAGTTGGGAGAGTTTAGGGTGTATGTGATTGACTTCCACCACTAGGGTGAGGACACATAGCAAAGTTAGGGAAATGAAAAGTAGAGGAGAGAAAGAATTGGGAATTCAGAATTTTTTTATCCCTTATTCCCGTTCTTCCCTCTTCTCCTTGTCCTTCTTTCCTTTGCTTTCCATTTGTGTGCCCTAAGCTTGGATTCAAGCTCTTGGTGTTGGAGATTGATCACATCTTGCATGTAATTGGTAAGTTTCTGCATTTTTCCATTATTGTTCGTCATCTTCATCTTCCCCTTTGAATTTTTCTGGTTTTGGGAAGTTGGGGTTTTGAGTTTGTGTATTTTTGTGGTTTGTTGCTTAGTTGAGCCTCCTCATGAGCCAAAGGGCAAAGAGAAGGCGGGTACTAGTGGAGCTCTCTAATTTGGAGCTAAGGATTTCAAGGTTTGGGAATTTGTGTTATGTTTTGATAGCATGTGTTAATTGAATAAAATTCTGGAAATTTTGATGTTCTTGATGCTTTTACTAGTTCTTATGTTATGGGTTTTGGTTCTCTTTGTCTATTAAACCTTGATTGTGAATTTTGGAACCATTTATGAGATTGATGGATATGTGATGTGAATAGTGATGCAATTGATTATGTAAATTGATGTTGTTCCTTGAATTCATGAGTAGGATTCATTCATGGCATGATTTAATGATGTTTGTTTGGCTTAATGTTGTTATTGGAGAGTAGGTATGTTGTTTGAAATGAAAATTGAGGGATTTTTGGTTTGATTGATCTGGAAATTGCCCTTAGGAACCGCATCTGGGCATGGGTCATGGTGGCAACCTATTTAGTTACCACCGTGACGCATGAACCAGAAGCATTCTGTCGTGAGTTTGAACATGTCACGGTGGCAACCAATCTGGTCACCACCGTGAGGTGTCCAAACTTTAGCTTCTGTTCTGGGCAGTGGGTATGTCACGGTGGCAACCTCTTTAGTTACCACCGTGAGGTACCCCTTAAGTGCTTTCTATTTTGGAGGTCTGGGTATGTCACGATGACAACCAAATGGGTTACCACTGTGAGGTACCCCATACTTGTACTCTGCCAGAGATCTTTGGTATGTCACGGTGGCAACCAATCTGATTACAACCGTGACCTACCCTGTTTTTGCACGTAAAATCTCTTTTGCTTCACATGTTTTTGGGATGTTGAATTATTGATTTTTAGCACTCCTTATCTTTTAATTTGAGCTACATACTTGTACGATAGATGACGTTTGTGTATGCTGATTAATCATAGTATGTGAACCCGTTTTTAGTTATCATTGAACTTTGGTTATTAACTGTGCACTTTAGCCTGCAAGAGTCGGTCAAGTGGATAGTCAGACATGCCTAATAGAGTCTTATAGCTGCAGCCCTCAGTTCTGTTTGTACCCCGATCAGGTCCCCGTTTGGTTCCTCGCGAACCCTTTAATGTGTATGGATCTTGTTTAAGGTCCCTTTTTGAAAATGTTTTGTGAAAGTTAAAAATAAAATTGGTTTCTCGATTCGTACCCGTAAGGTACTGTCCGTAATCGGCTCGTACCCGTAAAGTACTGTCCGTATACTCGTTATCCACTCCCTCGAGTCAGCAGGTGCCTTGTATGAATTGTGATATGAGGAAACATTTGTGATATCTGTATGGGTTCAATGGTGAAAAGTATAATCTGTTATAAGGGTATGAGTATTGTTATGAGCTTTCTGATGAATGGCTTTATTTATGTGAGCATGAGTATATGCAATTGTTATGCTATGATTATCGTATATATATATACATGAGGTACGCGTGTGTATATTGCCTTGACGACCATTGTGAATAGTTGTCCTTATGCTATATGTGTGTTTCCCCACTAAGCGTTATCGCTTAGCAGGGTGTGTTACCCGTGCAGGTGCGGAAGGAGTTTGCTTTGGGAGAGTCGCAGCCATCGAAGCCAACACAGCAGAGTCTTAGTGTAGGGCTTTATTTTTGTATTTTGAGGACTCTTTTTGTATAGAACTCTCTTACATCAGTTTTGTAATAGCTTCTGCTTATGTACATGTATTTTGGGTTTTGTAATTATCTGTTGTATCTCTTGGTTGATCAAACAGTAATGTAATGCTTCTGTTATATTAATGCTTGATCAGCCTTAGTTCTTATATTTCGCAAAAATTTTTAATTGCCCGTATTTATGTATGTTTATGCAACACATTTAAACATATAGCCTGATTAGTTAGAATAAACTCATTAGAAGTGGATACGGTCCAATGGATACTGATAGAACACAATATCCCAAGCATATAGAGACATGAGTCTCAAACATGTACTTTTCATATAGAGACCGAAGTCTCGTATTTAAATCCATATAGACCCATACAGGATCGAAACAAGGATCCAAACGGACCCAAGTATAACGTTTTATCATATAGCAGCTGCACACACACTCTGACCTAAGTAAGCGCTTACTTATCCACTACTATGACTATTCAGGCTTAAAAACACAACTCATCAATTCAAGCACCAATATCAAT
Organism: Excoecaria cochinchinensis; assembly: GCA_947683425.1. Lineage (NCBI taxonomy): Eukaryota > Viridiplantae > Streptophyta > Magnoliopsida > Malpighiales > Euphorbiaceae > Excoecaria > Excoecaria cochinchinensis. Next base: position 1,833,374 of record CANTUQ010000067.1, on the reverse strand, counting down.
ATGAGAATTGAAAATAATACTGATTTATAGTCCATGTATACAGGTATACTGATCACATTTAAAACATGTAACTATAAATATTAAATACAGAAGTTTAAAAGGACCTATATCTCACATTAAAATAATCCATACTCATGTAAATTATAAACATATAAATCATGTATATTAATATTAATATTTATACAACTCTCACAATTAAACAATTATTAAACTACAAACTAGATTTTAAAACTAATTATTTGCCATGTAGTGTAAAAACCCTTGAAACCAGAAGTTAAAACTTCGTTTTAGAAAAACTGGGCAGCAGGTAGAGGCTGGTCACGAGACACCCAGGCAGTGGTGTCTCGTGACGCTAGCTTCTCGCGAGCGCCACACAAAAGAGCGGGCAGTCACGCCGTGACCATTCGTCACGTCTTGTGACGCCAGAGAGGAGAGGGGAAGGTCACGAGATCCTGTCTCGTGACACGTAGGGAGACCGGCGAGAGGTCGCGTGGCGTGATGCTCCATCACGTCGCGACTTCCCAAAGGGAGGAAGGTCACGGCGTGATGCTTCATCACGCCACGTGACTTCCCAAGGAGGGAGGTCACGGCGTGATGTTCCATCACGTCACGTGATCTTCCTCTCACAAATGCTTCTCCTTCTCCAAACTTCCGTATTTTCCAGAAATCGTAAAAAAAAACAGAAAAACCGCGAAAACAGAGTACAACCAAAAATCAGAACCCCATCTTGCCCAAAACCATTTTTCATGCAATGATTATTTAAACACATACTTCTATGTCTCCTGAATGCATATATGAAATCTTTAATGCAAATCACGTACTTTCACTATTCAACAAAGTCAAAATTCCAGAATGTTAACAACCCAGGATTTTGCATTCAAACTCATACATATTCATCTCATTGCATGATCATATCATTCTTTTTCTACTGTAATTATGTCAACAACATTACGTAACTCTAGCATTTCTATATACAAACACACACATAAACACATTAATACCAAAACTGGAAACATGATCCAAAATGAGAAAGACAGACACTCCCAAACCTGTAATGAAGTTCACAAACGTCCTCTGCACTCTTCAATCCACAACCTTCTCTTTCCCTTTATCCCTCTTCTTCTCTTCAGCAGATTTCATGAACCGACAAAACAAAACCAAAAATTCAGAAAACCAAAAACCAAAACTTCATACCCCAAACCATCCGTAACAGAGGAAGACAAAAGGAGAAGTTCAGCCACAACAACTTATTTACTTACCTTCTGAAGCTTTTCAATGCTCAAAACCCTAGCTCATAACAGATGAACACTCATGCAAACAGAAAGAAAGAACAGAAACACAAGAGAAGAGGAGTGGTTTACGTGAGAGAGAGAGCAAGAGAGAAACCTCAGGTCTTTTGTTTCCAGCCAACTAGAAATTCCTCAGACCTCTCTTTCCCTCACCCACGTGCACACACTCACCTCTCCACTTGGCACACATGCACAGCTTTACAAACCCACTTAATACCATTTTACAATCTGATCCAATCAATAATACCAATAAATCCTTGACAAATTACCTTTTACTCACCAAAATAAAATCTGCCATTTAAAATACTTTTATTTCCTTGAAATAATCCTCTTTTCCTCAAGCAAATTACCCACTTGCCCTTAATTGTCCGATTAAAATTGCTAAATCAAATTAAGCCACTTATGGGGTGTGACAGCTCTCTCCTCCTTAAGAAAATTTCGTCCTCGAAATTTCCTCGGTTACCAAACACATCTCAAATACCAAAACCGAAACGAAACAAAACTTAACATATAAACAGCTACCCGAAGGTCCTGCAGCAACCGTTACATTTTCAGCAATCATAGCATATGCCCTATGCCGGTTATGATCCTCCGTAGCACCAGGTCGTTGCACTGTCTCTGATGGTGCCCTCGGAGCTCTACTTCCATCACGATTGCTTCGGGTGACATTAGATCTTTTGCTTTCTTGTTGATTCTGGTCCTCTTGTCGATCAGGGCAACTTGCAAACCGATGTTCCATACTTCCGCACTTAAAACATGCCCCGGTAATCTTGCGACACGTACCCCAATGGTACCTATGACAATGCTCATACTCCGGTGCTCGGTTTCCCTTGCTAGCATGCGGTGCCACACTTCCTACTTCTGAAGGCACCTGAACAGACCCTCTATTTCCTTGCTCAACTGGAGCACCCTTAGACTTCTTAGTACTCGCAACTCCCCCTTCTGGTGCTCTCCTCTTCTGTGCTATCTTCTGCTTGACCATTTCAGATTCTTCAAACTTCATCGCTGCAGCCACAAGCTGATAATACCCCACTGGTTGCAATACAATCATCGCAGACAAAGGACCTCTGAACACCTCACGAAGTCCCTCAAGAAAGTGTCTACATCTGAACTCACTAGTCAACAACTGCTCGGGCACATACTTACTCAGCCGGTTGAACTCCTTGTCATACTCACTCACAGTCATTCCCCGCTGCTTCAAACTGATGAACTCTCTCCACTTAGCTTCTTGGTAAGCCTTCATCACATACTTTTGCTCAAACTCTTGCTCGAAGTATTCCCATGTCAATTCAGCTGGTCGCTGAGGATTCCTCATCACAAGTTCCCACCAATCATATGCTGATCCCTGAAGCAACGATACTGCACATGAAGCTCTCTGATCTGCGGGACATCTAATCTCTTGCAAAATCCTACCTACCCTCTTCAACCAAAACTCAGCCACATCGGATTCATCTAAGGCAGTCCCATGAAAATCCTCTGCTCCTCTTTTTCTTAACAATTCAATTGGAGCCTTAGGAGCAGTCAACCTAACAACCACTTGCAGTAACCCTTGCACTAATGCTGGATCAAAACCAACTCCTCTATTTGCACCCACAGCTGGTGCAGGTTCCCGCTCATGCCTATCCTGTCTCACTGGATCACCTCCTCTGATCGGACTATCTCTACGACCCACATAGACACTGTCCATTGTGTCGCCCATATACTCACTTGGATCCGACTCCATACAAACACTACAAAACACAAGACATCTGCATTAGGCCACAACACAAAACTAACTCTCATGCATAGACTCGACTCTTCACTCAAATAATCACAACATAACCCAGAACCACCAAACCTGGGCTCTGATACCAAGCTGTAACACCCCGCCATCCCCGTTGGAAGGATACCGGAGTGCCACGCGAGCAAACACATATAATCGAATCCATATACATACTAATAAATAAAATAAAAGATGAGATGCAAAGAAACTTTTAATTATAAAACAGTAATTCCTGTAACATATATCATATCTATATCGATTTACAAAAAGAGGCTCGTAAGCAAATACATATACAAAAAATAATATTTGTTCCTTTACAAAAGATTCACTTTGCTATTAACAAGCCATGTACAAAAACAATAACAGCGGAAGACTCAAAATAACTTCATCCAAAAAGACTCCTAGTGGCCGACCTGCAGATATCTGACTCCGAACCGAACTCACCACCTGCACGGGAAAAGAGCCCGTGCTAAGCGATAACGCTTAGTGGGGAGGAACAAAACAAACGAACAATATGCATATACAAAATTTATAACAATACAATAATCTAATGGTTCAAAATCAAAGGCATCAAAATCACATGTAAACATATCTCTAAATTTCTTACTTGACATGCATAAATATATACATTACAAGCAATTAAGTATTCAAATCATAATTTTCATCATTCCAAGTATACAGATACAAGGTGCATAATATAGAGTTATGCAAGAATTCATGTACATCATATACTTGTAATCGTGTCCAGAAATGCATCTCAACATATGCAACACATTTAAACATATAGCCTGATTAGTCAGAATAAACTCATTAGAAGTGGATACGGTCCAATGGATACTGATAGAACACAATATCCCAAGCATATAGAGACATGAGTCTCAAACATGTACTTTTCATATAGAGACCGAAGTCTCGTATTTAAATCCATATAGACCCATACAGGATCGAAACAAGGATCCAAACGGACCCAAGTATAACGTTTTATCATATAGCAGCTGCACACACACTCTGACCTAAGTAAGCGCTTACTTATCCACTACTATGACTATTCAGGCTTAAAAACACAACTCATCAATTCAAGCACCAATATCAATATGAGAATTGAAAATAATACTGATTTATAGTCCATGTATACAGGTATACTGATCACATTTAAAACATGTAACTATAAATATTAAATACAGAAGTTTAAAAGGACCTATATCTCACATTAAAATAATCCATACTCATGTAAATTATAAACATATAAATCATGTATATTAATATTAATATTTATACAACTCTCACAATTAAACAATTATTAAACTACAAACTAGATTTTAAAACTAATTATTTGCCATGTAGTGTAAAAACCCTTGAAACCAGAAGTTAAAACTTCGTTTTAGAAAAACTGGGCAGCAGGTAGAGGCTGGTCACGAGACACCCAGGCAGTGGTGTCTCGTGACGCTAGCTTCTCGCGAGCGCCACACAAAAGAGCGGACAGTCACGCCGTGACTATTCGTCACGTCTCGTGACGCCAGAGAGGAGAGGGGAAGGTCACGAGATCCTGTCTCGTGACACGTAGGGAGACCGGCGAGAGGTCGCGAGGCGTGATGCTCCATCACGTCGCGACTTCCCAAAGGGAGGAAGGTCACGGCGTGATGCTTCATCACGCCACGTGACTTCCCAAGGAGGGAGGTCACGGCGTGATGTTCCATCACGTCACGTGATCTTCCTCTCACAAATGCTTCTCCTTCTCCAAACTTCCGAATTTTCCAGAAATCGTAAAAAAAACAGAAAAACCGCGAAAACAGAGTACAACCAAAAATCAGAACCCCATCTTGCCCAAAACCATTTTTCATGCAATGATTATTTAAACACATACTTCTATGTCTCGTGAATGCATATATGAAATCTTTAATGCAAATCACGTACTTTCACTATTCAACAGAGTCAAAATTCCAGAATGTTAACAACCCAGGATTTTGCATTCAAACTCATACATATTCATCTCATTGCATGATCATATCATTCTTTTTCTACTGTAATTATGTCAACAACATTACGTAACTCTAGCATTTCTATATACAAACACACACATAAACACATTAATACCAAAACTGGAAACAGGATCCAAAATGAGAAAGACAGACACTCCCAAACCTGTAATGAAGTTCACAAACGTCCTCTGCACTCTTCAATCCACAACCTTCTCTTTCCCTTTATCCCTCTTCTTCTCTTCAGCAGATTTCATGAACCGACAAAACAAAACCAAAAATTCAGATAACCAAAAACCAAAACTTCATACCCCAAACCATCCGTAACAGAGGAAGACAAAAGGAGAAGTTCAGCCACAACAACTTATTTACTTACCTTCTGAAGCTTTTCAATGCTCAAAACCCTAGCTCATAACAGATGAACACTCATGCAAACAGAAAGAAAGAACAGAAACACAAGAGAAGAGGAGTGGTTTACGTGAGAGAGAGAGCAAGAGAGAAACCTCAGGTCTTTTGTTTCCAGCCAACTAGAAATTCCTCAGACCTCTCTTTCCCTCACCCACGTGCACACACTCACCTCTCCACTTGGCACACATGCACAGCTTTACAAACCCACTTAATACCATTTTACAATCTGATCCAATCAATAATACCAATAAATCCTTGACAAATTACCTTTTACTCACCAAAATAAAATCTGCCATTTAAAATACTTTTATTTCCTTGAAATAATCCTCTTTTCCTCAAGCAAATTACCCACTTGCCCTTAATTGTCCAATTAAAATTGCTAAATCAAATTAAGCCACTTATGGGGTGTGACAATTTTTGTTTAAACATTATTAAACAAGTATCCTAATTCACCCACAATATATAAATGTTCTTTATGTGTTTACTTTAGCACTGTTCATATGCATGACCATATCATTAACAACTATCTAATGTATTCCCACAATTTACATGTAATGTCTAATAAAATGTAACTTTGATATTAGTTACTCCTTTGAATATCTAGAAGGTTCATATTAATGGCTTATATAAAGTAATATAATTTTCCTCGTAACACCCTAGGTGTTATTTAATATTGTCAAATAAGCAACATAAATAATTAATATAACATGACAAGTTATTTCTAGTTTTATTCAGTAATCATGGACTAATTATACCTTCAATACTTTACTATTTATTTATATCCATAACCTATTCAGTTATATTACCAAATGGTAACCACATTTATACTCATTTTATAATTCGAAACATGTGTTAGATAAGTTTCAGAAAGTTCCAGTGAAATTTGGGTTCAATTCAGGAAAAAAAGTATAATTTAGGCTAAAAGTTGATGTCACATGGTGGTCAGACATTCTTGCCTACTGTGTGGGGCAACAAAAATGGGTTTTTGAGTAGTAAAATGCTTTTACTCAGCAGTTAGGAATTCCTGATAGCCGTGTAAACCCATTCTGCCTTACATTGCTTAGGGCAGATCCAGGCAGACTTCTGGTCCAAATTTACACTGAGTTTTTCACCTAGCTAGAGGCATTTTAAGGTAAAAATTCTTCTAGATATTTGTTCCCCTATGTCTTAGGTTTCAAATGGAATAAAAATAATGTCATTTGGGCTTATATCCCAAGAGATATGGCCTTAACATTAGAGACTATTCTAGAGAGATTTCTAGGAACAGAATTATGTCCCAACTTTTAAAATTTTTGCGAATAATAAGGACATAGTTAGACCATATCTATTCATTAAAGTTAATCCTCAAGATGTATAGTTTAACTAGAAATTTGATTCATAACATTTGGATCACTACAACTCCAAAAATGGCCTTGGGAATAGAACCTGCTCCCATTACCCGGGCATAACAAGTACACTAAATTTGGGTTCAATTTTGAGGCACTTAGATTCAGCTCTAGAAATTTGCTAAACATTTGTTGGCATGGATCTTAGGTTTCACTCCAATTGGAATAATCCAATTTAGAGTTCTATAACTCTATCTATACCCAAAATAATAGTAAAAGATTTGATGACAATTTGATAGAGTTTCACCTATATCTTCTATATACCTAAATCCACACTTTTACTTAAACCATCAAGCACAAGCCAATCTCAATCATCAATCACAATTTTAATAACACCAACATCATTCAAATTATTCAAAATAATACATAAAAGCAAAGAGTTCCCAAAACTTTGATTTGCTCCTTTTTGCTAGAATTTTGCTCTTTCTTCTCTTCTACCTCCTTTTCCTTACTTTCAATGGCTTTTCCTTCCAATTAACACATCAAATTCAAATCATCATCCCATAAATTTAAAATTTTGGTAGCCCTAATAAATTAATGAGGAGGGGAAGACGAACACAACTTAATACTTACCTTATTTCCTCTAAATTTACAATTAAATTCATCTTCGTCTTAAATTATTTTAGGGTCAGATTTTAGGTAATTTGAGTGAGGAGGGAATTGCTAAAATGAAGAGAAAATATTGGGGTTTTCTAACCCTTAAATTTTTATCCAACATGGCTTTTATAGCCATACAAGAATGTCCATAAATTCTCTTGGTTTTTCTAGACATTGGATAAGTTTTTTTGTCCTATTGGTCCAGATGTTTCATTTTCAACGGTCCAAGTTTTGTATTTGCTATTTAATCCCAATATTCTATCTAATTCTACATTTGACATGTAATTTGTTTTAAATAAGACACTGGAATACATTACTTCTAATTTTATGCATTTTGGCTCATAGGTATAAAATGACCAATTTACCCTTGGCCTTTTTACTTAATTTCAATTATGTCCTCTACTGTACTTAACCATTTTAATTACCCAAATACACATTTTCGGCCACCGATATGCCTTAAATATGTGCGAATTCGTCTAGGGTATATTCTGGGTCATTATAGCTACTATTACTGCTATTGTTACGGTTATTCATCCCGTGTACCCAACTCGCATAGTCCCATTGGATTACTTCGGGCAATAGTTATAATTAAGTAATTAAACATTTAAATAAAATGAAATATAAATGAGTTTTAGTTTTAAAAGTTTATAATATGTATAAGAGTTTGAATGGTATAAATATATATGTTAATCGCATAATGATTGTACATATGCATGAATTATAAATCTTGTTAAATGGTGTGATAATCTATAATGGAATATTAAACAAGTTCCTGGTTTTGATTAGGTTGAACCTTAGTATAACTAATTGTATTCTCATATTTCTTATATTATGTATTCATTTATGTTAACTTATTAAATGGCGAGATCATTGATTCCATGTTAGTTAATTATAAATAATGAACTTCACTTTAGAACTAAGGATTTTATTTGGATGTTAATATAATGTAGAATTGGCTAACCGACGAACAAAATTAAGAATGTTCAACTCATTCTTCGAAATTAGTGTTTATTTATTCTTATATTTTGACATATAAAAGGATAATGTTAACTAAAATTAGATATTAGATAATAATTATTAGTTTTAATTATGCTTATGGTCATTTATTTAGAATATATCTTGTTAACTGTTCATATTATGGTTGATCACATGGTATTAAATAAAGTAAAATTAGTATAACACTCTTACTAAGCTTTTAGCTTAGCGCACGGTATTTTCTGCGTGCATGTTAAAGAATAGCATTCATGTGATGGAAGAGATTAGTTAAGTGGATCTGTATTAAGTGGGAGTCATATCAAAACTGAAAGGGGAATTTGTATTGTATCTTGGGTTCTCATTCTTAGACTGGCATGTATATTTTGGAGCATTATTATAACAGGAGTTTTGAATTGAATAGATGTAATATAGTTAATAGATTATGGTGTTTTATGTATTTTAAGCAAAAGATCATTGTATTGAATGAAACAACTTTTGAAATAAGTGTATTATGTTATAGACATGTATGATTTTGTGATTTTCTTTTTTGTATTTATGCAATTATGATAAACTATTGAATGCTGATAGATATATGAATTGTTTGGAAAAGTATGGATTGATATGTATATTGGATGATGGGAAAATTTTGTATGAAGTTTGTTGAGGAGTTTGGAATTTGATATGTGATTTTTAGAAGTGTAAAAAGAATTTTTCCTTGCAGGAAGATAGGCAATTTTATAGGAAAATTCTGCCAAAATTTTGCAAGTTTGGACGATAGCAATTTCAAGTAATATTAATAACTAAAAGGATATTTTGTTATTCATATAATTTATGGATTGCAAGATAGGTTGTAACATTCTTATCTGACTCGCTCGTCGGACAGAGTATAGGGTGTTACAAAAGGTCTGAAAATATCCAAGTTCCATTCATCAAAGGTGTAAGGACCCGAATTGCACCTTAGTAGCATTTGTGCATGTTAGGGCATAATAATATTTAAATATGTATATTTTGGTGATAGATGTGCTGAAAGGAAGAATTCAGCATTAACGTAAAAGATTCGGCAAGCGCGACCATTTGGTAATTTATGTAGAAATAAAATATATGTAAAGATTTAAATGTTTAGTAGGCCAATACATGAATTGATTTATATTATATGCTAATGTTTAATTAATGAAGAATTAGAGGATCAAATTGTAATGTGGCATAAAAATCAAAAGAGAGCCAATGGGAGTTTGACATTTTGGATTAGGGATAACTATGAATTAATTGGCCATTTAAGGCCAAAGTTAGCCTGCCATCAAGATGAAGCGGACAGCTAAAATCTTCCTCCAAAGTAGCCATCTTTTCTTCTTTTAATTCTCTCCAAAAATTTGGTTAAGGGAAATCATGAGAAAAGGAGTGATTGTAGTGCAATTATAAGTTATAAAGATAAGAGAATATCAAGTTCTTCTTCTTTAATTCATTGGAATTGAAAAGATTGTAATTTATGTATTTGTTGATTTATTTGATGTGTAAATGGAGAAGAGAACCAATCGGATTCATGAGAAAGAAAGAAGAACCATTTCCAAAATAGACTAATACGCCTCATCTTAGGCTTCATGAGATTAGATGAACCATTTTCAATGACTTATTGGAATGGGAATTCAAAAATATTTCTTGTTGCCCAAAATTAACTCATACGCTTTGTCTTAGGCTCAGTGATGCTAGATAAACTTTCCCAATGTTTTATTGGGTGGCGACTCCAAAACACCTCTTGTTGCGCAAAATAGACACCCTTGTAATCCTTACAAGTTCTATGAACCTCTCTCGAAATCCCTAAAAGTGGGTTTTTGGGGCCCTAAAACATAAAATTAACCAATTCAACTATAATTTAACCAAATAAACACTAAATTAACCTAATTAAATACCTAAAAACACACTAAAAAATCATTAATTTCACAATTAATAATAATAATAATAATAATAATAATAATAATAATAATAATGAATGAATGAATGAATGAATAATCAAATAAATAAGAAAGAACAAAGAAAAATGTAAAAAATGTTAAATTTATATCTAAGATAACATAAAATAAATAAATAAGCAATAAATATAAAAATGTACATGATTACTAATTAAATATGAAAAAAAAAATAACATAAAATAAAAAATAAAAGATCAAAGCTAAAATGTTTACACTTAGATTTCGGATTCGATGGAGGAAAAAATGTGATTGATTTTCTTGTTTTGTTTTGTAAAATTAGAATTGAAGATAATAAAAATTGAAATTTTATTCTGAAAAAGAAATTTGCTTAAAAAGAAATGACGAAAGAAAATAAAAATAAATCTAAGACTATTCTTTTTAGAAAAATAATTGTAAAAATCTTTTTTATTAGAAAATCAAATGAAAGAATTGGATTTCAAGAACAAATAATTATTTTATTTGTTTCAAAATCAAATTTTCATCAAAAATATTCAATGCAAAATTTTTGAAGAAGTTAATTAAAAAATAATTCATAAAAAAACAAGTGAAAAAATTAGATTTTAAGAGCAAATAATTATTTTATTTGTTACAAAATTAATTTTTTATCAACAAAATTCCATCTGAAATCTTTTAGAAGAAATTTTATTAGAGTAAAAAGAAGAAGAACAATTGAAAGAGGAGAAATTTTTTTTAAAGAAGAAAAATAAAAAATCTGATTTTTTTTTCTTTTGGTTGCCTCTTGCCCATTCTCTTTTTATAATTTTCTATTTATATGCTTTAATAAAAAAACTGTAGTTGATTAGGAAAGAAAATTCAATTTTAAATTAGATTCTTTGTTATCTTAATTTTAAAAACTGAAAAAACCATGAAAATCCCAAAAAAATGAGATAAAAAAAATTTGGAAAAAATCTTACAAAAAATCAATTTTGGCCGAAATCAGCAGATTTGGGTGGATAAGGGCGCTCGCTGTACGCAGCCTACGAGGGACGCGCGCGTGGGCGAGCAACAGCTGTGCGCGCTGCGACGAGCGTGAGGGCGATGATGCCCGCGCGCGCTCTGATAGACGGGCAAGCGCGTTGCGTGCAGCGCCGGCGCCCGCAGGGCTCTGCGCGCTGGTGCGAGTGAGGGAGGCCTACCCTCGCGCGCCGGCGGCAGAAAATTTCTGAATTTTTTTTTTAAGGTAATTTTGACTAGAACACTATAATTTCTAACCTCCCTTTTTAATTTTAATTTTAATTTTAATTTTAATTTTTTAATTTTATTTTTATTTTTTATCTCTAAAAAGCAATTCTTGACAAGGAAATCATCACTTTCAACCTTTTTGCCCATGAACAGGCGTCTAATCATCATTGCGTAACTCTGATCTAGGCTATCTCAGGACCCGGTATCTACAGTTGCCCCCAATTTTTGGGGAAACTAGTGCACTAGTGCCTAAATGAGCCAAAATTCAGATAAAAGGGAAGGAAATGTGTACCTGAGGCAATCCTTACCTTTTTGTTGTGTTGAAGATCGTGGCTTATCGCCGCTGAGTTGTAGCATATTCTACTATGACCCATTTGCAATCGTTTTGCTGACTCCTATTCGGTCTGCACGGCATGTCCTTGCTAACCACCATCCGGTATGCATGGCATCTAATCACTGCCGTTGAGCTATAGTGTATTCTACTACGACCCCTTTGATAAAATGCATTTGTCTTACTTGCCACCATCCGGCCTGCATGGCATAGCCTTGCTAACCCCCGTCCGGTATTGCTTCAGTTGATGAAGAGCCATCTGGCGCCGTCTTCTTATTGAAAAGATCTGTGTGCCTCTTAAGAGGGCTTTGTGCTCATAGGGAGACTTTAAAAATTTATGCTCACTGAGAGGCTTTGATGCTCACTGAGAGGCATTGATGCTCACTGAGAGACTTTGATTGCTCACTGAGAGACTTTGATGCTCACTGAGAGAGTTTGATGCTCACTTGAGCCTCCGAAGAGGAAATTAGATTTGAACCTCCGGGGAGAAAATTAGATTTGAGCCTCATGAGAGGAAATTAGATTTGAGCCTCCTCAGAGAAAAATTAGATTTGAGACTTCTCAGAGGAAAATTAGATTTGAGACTCCTTAGAGGAAATTAGATTTGAGCCTTCTGAGAGGAAATTATATTTGAGCCTCCACATAGGAAAATTAGATTTGAGCCTCCTCAGAGGAAAATTAAATTTGAGCCTCCATAGAGGAAAATTATATTTGAACCTCCTCAGATGGAATTAGATTTGATGTTGGCCCGTAGGCGAATGGGTTTCAATGTCTTTGGTGTCTATTAAAATGATTTTTTTTATTTTTTTGTAAATTTTTGGATTTTTTCACATTTTGAATGTATTTGAATTTTTACAGTATGTTAGATTTTCAAGGCCTTGAAAATACCTTCTTCTTTTTTTTGTTTTGTTTTGTTTTGTTTTGTTTTGTTTTATTTTGCTTTGTTAAGAATTTGTGTTCTTTGTACCTTTGAATTCGGATTTTTGTACACTTACTGTGTGGTGTGTATAAGCATACATCTTATGATAGAGAAACTTACCTAATTGCCCCTGGCATGGTGTGCATAAATAGGCTTGCTCTTTTAAATGTCCTCTTTGATGCGGGTCCGCGGGATTCATTTTTCGTGAGGACTTCATATTGATATGATTGTCCAGCATGGATGAGTGCCGATATCGAGCTGAAATTGCAGCTTGGCCCACTTTTGCATCTGATTGCCTCCAACTAAAGTACGTGTGGGTAGTCCAGCTTCCTAACGGATCTTCTTTTCTGTAGATTTGTGTGATTCTGGATTGCCCTCAGCATGGTGTACCCGGGTAGGCCTATTTTTCTTAGTGTTCCCCCTCTGTACAGGCCCATATGATTTTATGCCGAATGCCATGACCGATAATGTTGAGGTAAATGCATCTCTTGGATCACCTTTGCGCTTGAGGTCTATTCGGACCTTTCCCTCAGAGCTATGTACACAACAATATATACAAAAGATTGTGTGTGTGTATGGAATTATGTGTGTGAAATATATACACAAAGCTATATATAGGAAACACATGCAAAGGATTAATCTACAAAAATTACGTGTACACAACTATACGTCTAAAGGATTGAATGCATGTGATATGCGCTTGTCATAGGCATGCTAAACATGTGCAAAGAATTATGCGTTACATGTGTTAAAACATTATATACATGGGATGTGCATGAAGAATTGCATATACGAGATATATACAAAGTTCATGCATGTGTGAATGCATGCTGGGCATCGTGAAAGGCTACTCATGTGTAAAGTTATGCAAAAAGATATGCAAAATAGTGTATATGCAGGATGCACGTGATATGTAAAAATGGATAGACCACATCCTAGGTGGTTAAGGGACTCATTGAGGGTATTGCTTATGCTGTCTGATGCCCCCAAGGATCTAGAAGGGTGTCGTTTTGGCTTAGAAATTCTGACCGATAATCCTTTCAAAGAGAACTGTCCCGTGTGCATCTTTGTCCCCCCAGTCAACGAGCATGCACCTTTTGCTATGATCTGTATAGCATCTTGCCCCCAGGACTTTGACTCATGTACTGAATTATGCACTATTCACCTAAAGGGAAGTTATTCGGACTGCCTTATCGCTCAAGGCATCGGAAATCATTATTTTAAAGGTAGTGCGTCCCTTGTGGATTTTCACACTAGCTTTTCTTTGTGGGAAATGCGTCCCTTTTGGGGATTTTCACATAACCCTGTGCCTAATTTTTGCCTGGAATGGACCCAACCCATTCCAGTGCCTTTTTGTAACACCCCCTACGTCCCTGTTGGAAGGACGCGGGTGCGCTACCGACACTCACTCACAAACATGCACACATACGCTAAGCGAAAACATACGTTCATGCAAAAACACGGGAAATTAAAAACTTATCTTGAGAAGCAAAACTGGACATACATTAACTCACACACTCGCAGGCACTAAGCCGAAACATATACACATGCATACATACGATCATTCAGTGGAATCATAAAGCAGAGAAAATAACTGAAACTTAATTACAATAAGATCCTTACATAATCAAAGGCTACAAATTACAGAAATCAAAATACAGAAGCTGAACAGAATAACGTAACACTTCTAACTCCTATGTGGCCGACCCTGCAGACGCACGACTCGAACCGAACCAAACCTGCCACCTGCACGGGAAAAGAGTCCGTGCTAAGCGATAAACGCTTAGTGGGGAGAACACACAAGAAAGATGGACGGCCATTCACAATGGTCGCCAGAACAAGTTACATACACAATTGGCATATGCAAATAATCACAACAGATGGATAAACAAGCCTTCATAGGAAAGCCCTGCATTCAGAAGTTCATATACACATACTTGTACATATTACCTGAGTGCTTGCCTTAATATCATATTCGTCCGAATACTACACTCTTATATCATATTAAGCAAAGCCCCTAGCAGACAAGGGATCACAGTAGATACAAATATTCATGTAAAACTACATACAAACTCTCATGCATATAGTTACCAGGGCATCAAGTGTCAGTATCCTACCATGCACAGTCACGAGAGATAATACACATACGACTATCATGCCAAGTACTCATGCATTTAACGAAAAACCCATTCACATGCAATACAATTATCAGGTAATACGCACCCAACTCTCATGCCGAGAACGCTAGTTAACTAAACATACTTTTATCATGCCTTGAAATGTAAATACATGACCACACGCTGAAATCACTACAATAGGAAAACTAGAGAGAGGAGGCACGTAACATAACACAATATATGTAACAATCCAAGGTCAAGAGCACATTCATTACGTATCTTGATTCACATAATTCACTATAACCGTCAAAAGTACAAAATCACGTTTATGCACATGCTTACTAATCATAGCATTCAAAACCTATTAATTCATATTCTTATAGACATACCTAATCGAATTCATGGCATTCAAAAGATTATGGTCACAGTCACACACATCTTAATTCCCGTACCTATATTCATAACCGTTGGCATACAATACATTCACAATATGTTATGCATATACCCATATATGCAGATAAATATACCCAATACACATGTTTAGGTCACACTTAATCCATTCAGAGATTCATAATCACATTCTCTTGTTCATATTAGGCAAAACAGACAGAATACCTGCTGACTCAAAATAGTGGATAATAAGTATACAGACAGTACTTTACGGGTACGAGCCGATACAGACAGTACTTTACGGGTACGAGCCGATACAGATAGTACTTTATGGGTACGAGCCGATACAGACAGTACTTTATGGGTACGAGCCAATACAGACAGTACTTTACGGGTACGAGCCGATACAGACAGTACTTTACGGGTACGAGCCGATAAATCAAGATACTTTTAACTTTTACAAAACATTTTCAAAAGGGATCTTAAACAAGATCCGAACACATAAGGGTTCGCAAGGAACCAAACGGGGACCTGATCAGGGTCCAAACGGAAATAGAAGCTGCAGCAGAAAGACTCTATTAGGCATGCCTAACTATCCACTGAACTGACTCTAGCAGGTTATGCATAATCCATTCAAGTCATTTCATATTATTCCAAAACACACACATATATATATATATATGTCAGGTATATATACATACGTATAAGCATATTCATATCATGGATTCACATACATATAACTCATACATTGCCCGTGCATAATACATCCACTTGTGTTAACATACTTCATAAAATAGTCCAAGCATAAACCTAAAGGTATCACAAATTTCAAAATTCACACATTGGCATCCCAAAAGAAAACTCAATTTGGAAAAACAGGGAGTGTCGCGATCGCGACGGATGTCGCGCTCGCGACAGAGGCTACTTGCCCATTTCGCGATCACGGCAACCTTTGCGATCTCGCGAGGGAACTAGGGCATCTCGCTGTCGCGCTCGCGACAGTGAGCTGCCAATCCAAATAATTCGGCAACCGATCTCTCTGTCGCGCCCGCGGCATGTGTCGCGCTCGCGACAGAGGCTCTGCTGCATAGCTCGGCGGAGAGCCCGGACGCGTGCGAGGGCTACTTTCATCGGGCTTTGTCGCGACCTCGCGACGATGTCGCGCTCGCGACAGAGTCGGGAATTTCAACCCTTACACAAGAAATCTGCAGAAAATTCCCTCTTCACAACCCCCAAACTCAACCAATGTCGAAACATCAACTTACCTCATCTCCAGCAAGCCACACATCATTGAAAACATAGACACAACATTCGTATCAAGAATTCCGATAAAACATGCCACAACAATATCCATTTACACAATCTATAATATCAACACTATTCGCCATTCATCACAAACGGACCCATGTTATGCATTCACATATACGGTACAACATGCCTCGGTTACTCATGAGATCGACACATATCCACACTCATCCATAAACCAACCTTCACGGAGTTATATCTATTATTATTCACTTGATAAATCACCAATTCTTAATCATGCTCATAAGTTTTACCAAAGACAACTACTTATATAGTCATTTAATTACCCTAAAGATGCATAATAAGCTGAGGGGAAGGTACGGGATTGATCCGGGTCAAACCAGGACTCAAAAATGAAGAAATAAAGGCTTAAATCATGCTTTTCTGTCGCGAGGTCGCGACACTGTCGCGATCGCGACAGAGGCTCACCTCTGAAGCCAAACGAGACTGCTTAACGTCCCAAATTTGTATTGCCTAAACCGACCTCTAAACCTCATTTTTAGCCCAAATGTCCTTCTTAAAACATGTTCCCTAGGATGTTAACGTTGAAATGCAACAAATTTCAGATCAAAATGACATCTATAACTCCAGATATGATCTCCACAACCCAGACTGTTCAAATAACCCGACCCAAACAGAAACACTACGATTTTGGTCAATTTTCTGGGTCTTAGAGCAATAATTTGCCCAAGTCTATTTCTGAGACATTTAAAGAAATGGAAATTATGGTTCTAATGGACTAAGAATCAGACGATTAAGAGCTCTATAACTACAGATATGATAAAAACAATGCACGGAGGTCAAAAGAGAACTGAACAGGATTACTAAAATCACCATAAAACATCAAAATCAAAGAAATCCCCAAACTCATGCATTTCAATGCCAACCCACATATACATTTATCTCAATCAAATACATGGATTACTAACACATTTACCCAAATTAGTTCATGCATAAACTCATATCAAACACTCAAATTTCCGGAAAGCAAACAACAATACAAACTCAAAACTCAAATGTAAAATCAAAGCTCCCTAACCTCAAATTTGCCGATGCAATCTTCAACCTCCAAGAGCCCACTTTCTCTTATCCTTTAATCTTACTCTTGATACCCAAAGCTCAAAATCCTTCACAACACAAACCCTAGCTTAAAGCTTGAGGAAAACCCACATGCAAATAGAGAGAGAGAGAGAGAGAGAGAGAGAGAGAGCAGAAAATAGAAAAGAAAATGAGAAAGAAGAACCAAAGAAGAGAGGAGAACGGGAAAGGCAAGGCAAAATCTGCCCTTTTTCCCTCTCTCTCTTCTATTTCCCTTTTTCCTCTTTCTTTTCATTTAATACACACACACCTACCAAGTCCACATGGCATCCTCCTAATGGACCAACAAAACCCACTTTGACTTATTCCTCCTTGCACCATACACCATCCACACATTAACAATCTCTTACACTAATATCTCCAAGGTACCATACTCTACTTACACTATAACTTTTCTTAAAAATCCACTTACATCCTACTCCCATACATTACAAGCACACACTAGATTAATCCCAAATAACATACCCTACATCCATACACCACCTACACACCTTAATATTTCTCCTCTTAACATAATTAATTTCCTTGCACAAAATCCTTAATATCCAAATTTTCCTCTTACATAAATTACGAAAATACCCTTACTAACCCGACTTATTGCGCAAAATTCCGACTAGGCTCTTTTTGGGGTGTTACACTTTTATTCATTTATTTTTTGTAGGACAGACTGCCTATTTCTAGGATTTTACCCTGCCTTTTAGCCTAACTTTTGCTTAGAGAACCAGTTACGGTTTTCATCTCTAACGGCCTTATTGTTTTTATTATTTTTATTTTTAATTTTTTTTGAATGGTAGGAGGAGGAGCATTCATCAAATGAAGTTTTATCATTACCGCCCTGAATGAAGCTTGTTCTAGCATATGTCCTTATGCATGTTACAAGTTTCTCTTGACCATTCAATCCCATATTTATGCCTAACTTATGCATGTGTTCCTATTTATATGCATCATATAGCAACAACAATAACCATGACTAGACATGTGATGTAAAAACATGAGTTTTATTCAATCTCAGGGAATAACACCTTGGAAGCATTCGACTCTTGTTATCAATCAGCCCTCTCGGGTTTTCTTCTTGAATATTTTCTCTTAGCCCTTAATTTTTTCCAAGGATGTCCCTTTTTGTCCTTTTTTTTTTAGTTTTCATTTTGGCAGAGCACCCAATTTTAGCAAGATTGCCTTTTTTCGATTTTCGACCCGCGGGGCATTTATTATTATTATTATTATTATTATTATTATTATTATTATTATTATTATTATTATTATTATTATTATTATTATTATTATTATTATTATTATTATTATTTTGGCCTTTGCCATGGGACCTTCTTCATTCTTTTAGTATTGCTTGACTTCTTAGATCCTTCATTATTGTTTTTGCAAGGACGGTTGCTGATAATGCCTCTTCCGATGGTGGCTTTTCAATACAAAAGGTTTAATCTTTACCTTTGTGCAAACTAGCTGAGTCGACGAGCTCTCCTTTTGTAACTTGACTGTAAAAGTTTGCATCTCGCCTTTTTCCAATTTTGGTCACTTAATTTCTGAGGTAGCTCTCAATGGTTGAAATTGGGTTAAAGGTTGGCCTCAAATGGCTTAGAACAAAACTGTGTTTTTTTTTCTTTTTTTCCTTGTCTTTTATTTTTGTTGTGAATGCCTAAAGCTTCGTTCATCTTGAAATTAATAGTCCAACTTTTGAGGCAACCCCTTATTGGTTGGAGCTTGGCTTATTTGGCTGCATTGTATGAGTCCTATACGTTGAAGAAGCAAAGGAATGGCTTTTGAAAATTTTGATTGCTGCTAGGTTGATAAATTGAAGCCGGTTGTCCTGGCATGTCATTCCAAGTCCGGGCAAAGGCCTTTTTTTATTATTATTATTTTATTTCATTTATCTCTCAAATTTTATCTCACCTCAAGTGTTAGGTTGGAAGCAACTAAGATGTTTTTTTCTTGAGATTGAATGAAATAGTATTTTTTGAACGAATGCCTTGATCATGATTATTACTGTGCATGATGCGATAAGATATGATTATGCATACATAAGAAAAGCCCATACTATTAAAATGACTATAGAAACAAGTGCATAGCATAGTTTAGAGACATATATGTGACATTATAAGAAAAAAATTTCTGTATAATCTTCCTCTGTTGCTGATATAAATTTCTTAAAAATCTTCTAACACCTCAGGTCCCCCTTCTCTGGACGGTGCCCCCAAGTTGCTCTATCTCTTTCTCTTCTTCTTTGGATCTGGAATTTGATCGGTGTTAACCCATTTCTGTATGCACTATCTCAGAGCGCAACAATAATCTGTTTTATGCCCTGTGTGCTGATGATATGCACAATACCAATCCGTTCTATGTCTTGGCCGTCCTTGGCCATGGCTGGCCTTAGCGGCAGTGGTTGCAATTTTCGTTCTTTGGTAAAATGATCAAGATACCAAGATAATGGTTTACCTGAGTTGGAATCGCAATGCACAGCTACCTCAATGACCAATGCTTCAGCCCTCTCATCACCATTGTTCTCATTATTGTTGCTAGAGCCCCTTTAAGCTTTGTATTGTCATAACCATAGTTGGCAACAGTTGCCTTCTTTGCTAAATGCTCCGCTTCTATCTTGATGGTTATATCTTTAAGGGATTCCCAATCTTTTAGTCCCTTTAACTTGAGTGCCTCCTTCAAATATGGGCAAGCATTTCTAATAAACAACCTGATTTGGTCTACAGTATCGGGCTTTCGCTTCATTTCCATGACCCTATGTCTCCACTTAATGAGGCACTCATGAAAAGACTCTTCTGCCTTTTGACATAGAAGTTCTAAGTCCTTTAGGGTGACCTCCATTCTGGTATTGCGGTCATATTTCCTAAGGAACTCTTTAGTCAATAAGTCCCAATTCTCTTTGGACCTTCTGTCTAACCAGTGGTATCAGTCAATCGCCACCCTGTAAGACTCAGCAAAAGTATTCTATTTTCTGCTTCCTAATTAGGGTTGTCCCTTTCATCACTAGGGAATACTATTTGATGTGTCCTGCAAGGTCAGAAGTGCCATCAAACTTAGGGATGTCAGGCATCTTAAAGTTTAGGGGAATTCGGTCATCACCATCTAACTCTTGATCTTCAGGGTTTATTCCCCTTCACACAGTCAACATGTGGGTCATTGCTTCAAACTTCTCATCCATCTTTCTCCATATCATCTCTTCAAGTTTAGGTGCCTTCCCCCTTGTCATCGTTGGCTCCTCATTTTCTTCCTCGATAAAGTCATCCTCAAGCCCATGAGTCCCGCCTCTTCTTTGCCCTGTAGGCGTCATGGCTGGTGGGTGTACTTCCTCAAGAGGATCCTCTCTAGTTGCCTCCCGCTCATTTTGTCCTACAGGGGGAGCGACTGGGTTTGGCCTGGTAGGGGGTGCCATGGCTGCTGTTAGATTGCCCATCATGGCCATCATCTGATTCTCAAACTCCTCCAGCCTTCTTCCTACCTCTTCGGTAATCATGGTATGGGTTTCCTCATTGGTCTCTTGTGGCAAATTGGTCATTTTTTAAAATTGTTCTAAATTCATGCTAATTGTACTTGATCTTGATTTTAGTTGCTCAGTCAAAAACCCTCTGATAAGGTAGCCGTCGGAACCCCTAAACGAACTAGACAAATGGTCTTTGATGGCTAAAAAATTAAGATGTTAGAATGATGTATGAATAACATATAATGCATGGTTATGCTATGCAAATGGTCCTCAATGACTGAAGAGATTACAATGATACATGTGATGCATGGAAAAAAAACTATGCATAGGATGATATGTACATGTGAAAATTATATGCATAGAATAGGATGTAGACATATGGAGGAAATAAATATTTTTTTTGTGCATGAATGACATGAATACGCAATGCAACATCCACAACCACATGCAAGCAGATATATCCTTCCAACCTTATCACTCCCACACAGGAGGTCATGCAGTCTCTTTCCTAGGTGGGCTTGATCCACAGGTTAACAGGGAACCCAATCGTCGCATATGGTGCGCGATAGAAAATCGGTAGCATAACATCTCTTATCTAATGCTCATACACATGGCTTTTGACCATTGTGTATTTAGGCAGTCCAAATAAATCAACATGGGCCTATCGGGGCATGAAAGACTTTGATTAAGTGACCATCCAATTTATCTGGATCTATCTAATACATAATGGTCCACATAGCAATCATGGTATTATGGTTTATACCACCTAGAGGAAGTATCTATTTTCACTACATGGGCTTTAATCAGGGTGATGATACTTTTGGACTACCCAAGCATGATCCCTGTCAACGGGTCTAGCTCGTCATGAGCATAGCGACCGGTTGGGTCATTAATTGATATACCGAACGGTACTAGACGTAGGCTAGTGATTATTCCTAATACTTTCACACATTGAGTGAACGTAGGGTCATGCTTTGGTAACGCACTGGGGTTAAGAGAGGGACCAAACTAACATACATCTAAGGCTCTAATGATATGCTATGCAGTTTCGAAGACGAATGAAATTTTTAAATTAATACTCAATTATATGTTTTAAACAAGATACTTTTGAAGCGAAGTCTCATATGTCCCCAGTAGAACCACCACTGTGACACGTGCGAAACCCCGAGCGCCTCGAATGACCTGCTTTTAGGGTATTCGAGAGAGGTTCATAGAACTTGTAAAAGATTACAAGAGCGTCTATTTTGGGCAAAAATGAGGTGTTTTGGAGTCACCACCCAATAAAACATTAGGAAAGGTCGTTAAACCTTACTATGCCTAAGACAACGCATGTGTGTCATTTTGGAAAATCAAAGATATTTTGGAATCCTCCTTCCAATAGAATATTGGAAAGATTCATTTAATCTTGTGAAGCCTAAAATGATGCATATACGTCTATTTTGGGCAAGCCAGAGATATTTTGGAATTCCCCTTCCAATAGAATATTGGAAAGGTTCATCTAACCTTATGGAGCCTAAGACAATGCAACTTGGGCCTATTTTGGAAAATAAGAGATATTTTGGAATTCTCCCTCCAATAGAACATTGGGAGGGTTCATATAACCTCGTTGAGCCTAAGACCAGAGATGGTTCGGGGCTTCCCATTCATTCATACCTTGATTAACTTATAATTGAGTTTTGAATTTAAATTTTCATTCATTTTCTCATACATTTTAAAGCAAAAATTAAAGCGCAAATCAATCACCTTATAAAAGAGGTAAATAAAAGTAAATTAAATAAAAAGTAAATGAAAGCACAATATTTTACAATAAATTTAGGGGCGGAATACAACCCCTAATATAAAGTAAATGCGAATCATGCATAAAACGGGATATTTATTAAGGATGAGGACATTGGTCCTCACATGCATACTTAAGAAAAAAAATGTTAAATGTGGCAGTTTATTTGGATGGAAAAACTAGGACATTGGTCCCATTTTTATTATAAAAATTCCAAATTAATTAATATAAATATTTTTGTGATTTTCTTTTCAACGCGCATAAAATAAATAATTTTATTAGGAATTACATGGCAAAATAAATGAAAAAACCAAATAAAGAAAATAATGTTAATAATAAAAATAAAGGGTCAAACCAAACGAGCCTCCTGAATCTTCCCATTTGCTTGCGAGAATGCCCAAGCAATGAAAAAAAGTGTTGGAATAAAAAAAAACAATCACAAATAAAATTAACGTTAATAATTAAATCAAAAAAATTAATTAAACACAAAAAATAATAAATAATAAATTAGAATAAATAAAAAAGATTTATGAAAGTCAAATAAATTAAATGACATGATTGAAACAAATAAAACAACATATTAATAGATTAATACATAAAAAATGAATAATAATAATAATAATAATAATAATAATAATAATAATAATAATAATAATAATAATAATAATAATAAAAAGAAGAATGAATAATCAAATAAATAAGAAAGAACAAAGAAAAATGTAAAAAAATGTTAAATTTATATCTAAGATAACATAAAATAAGTAAATAAACAATAAATATAAAGATGTACATGATTACTAATTAAATATGAACAAAAAAAATAAAAAAATAAATAAAAAATAAGAGATTGAACTTAGAATGTTTACCCTCAAAATTCGGATTCGATGGAAGGAAAAATGTGATTGATTTCCTTGTTTTTTTTTTTCGCAAAATTAGAATTGAAGATAATAAAAATTGGAATTTTATTCCAAGAAACAAATTTGTTTAAAAGAAATGATGAAAGAAAATAAAAATAAATCTAAGACTATTCTCTTTAGAAAAATAATTGTAAAAATCTTATTTTTTTAGAAAATCAAATGAAAAAAATTAGATTTCAAGAACAAAAAAATATTTTATTTGTTCCAAAATCAATTTTTCATCAAAAAGATTCAACGCAAAATTTTTGAAGAAGTTAATTAAAAAATAATTCACAAAAAAACAAGTGAGAAAATTTGATTTTAAGAGCAAACAGATTATTTTATTTGTCTCAAAATCAATTTTTCATCAACAAAATTCCATCTAAAATCTTTTAGAAGAAATCTTATTGGAGTAAAACGAAGAAGAACAATTGAAGGAGAAGATAATTTTTTTGAAGAAGAAGAAGAATAAAAAATCTAAATTTTTTTTCTTTTGGTTGCCTCCTTCCCATGTTCTTTCTATAATTTTCTACTTATATGCTTTAATAAAAAAATCCTAGTCAATTAGGAAAGGAAATTAAACTTTAAATCAGATTCTTTGTTATCTTAATTTGAAAAACTGAAAAAACCATGAAAATCCAAAAAAAATCGGATAAAAATATCAAAATTTGGGAAAAAATCCTAGAAAAAATCAATTTTGGACGAAATCGGTAGATTTGGGCGGACATGGGTGCGCGCTGCGCATGGCAGGCGAATGACGGGAAAGCGTTGCCCTTGCGCACTCCGACGGGCACGTGAGCGACGATGCCCGCGCGTGCGCACTGCTCACAGTGCCCTTAGGGTGATTGCCCCAGTGCCAGCGCGCGCGCACTTCGTGCTAGCACTCGCCGCGTGTGCAAGGGAGGCCTGCCCTTGCGCCCCTGCTGACGAAAATTTCCAAATTTGTTTAAGGTAATTTTCACTAAAAAACTATAATTTCCAACCTCGCTTTTTTATTTTTAATTTTATTTTTATTTTTTAATTTTTTTATCTCTAAAAAGCGAATGTTGATAAGGAAATCATCATTTCCAACCTTTTTGCCCATGAACAGGCGTCTAATCATCATTAGGTAACTTTGATCTGGACTGTCTCAGGA
Organism: Excoecaria cochinchinensis; assembly: GCA_947683425.1. Taxonomy (NCBI): domain Eukaryota; kingdom Viridiplantae; phylum Streptophyta; class Magnoliopsida; order Malpighiales; family Euphorbiaceae; genus Excoecaria; species Excoecaria cochinchinensis. Next base: position 1,808,417 of record CANTUQ010000067.1, on the reverse strand, counting down.
ACCATTGTCTACAGTCATACACTTATACAGAAAGGGCAATATTGTAAAATGATAGATGTAATAATATTCGATATTATTATTATAGAATGAAAAAATGAAGAGAAAAATAATTAATTATGAGAGCTTAATTAATTGTTTATGCACAGAAAACTCCATAAAAGAAGTCCGTAGAACTTTCTGTGCATGGTCTGTAATAATGGACCAAACTGGTTCATTTTGATCCAAAATAAAATATTATTAGACTATAAGTTTTATAAGACTAAAATAATATTTATGGATCACTTGGAGAATTAATTTCTAGCTTAGAATAATAGTCATCTGTGCAGAAGCCCACTGAGAGTGGCTTTTATGTAGAAGCTTGATAGAAGGCCTTAATGGACTAATTTTTGGGCTAAGTCAAGTTAAATATAATCTATAAGTTTTATGAACCTAACATATTTAATTTGATTGAATTTGAAATTCATTTGGATAATTAAATTGAAGTTCGTGCAGAAAAGCCTAGTAAAAGGGCCTCTACGTATGACCCATTTAGAATAAGCCTGGAAGGATTTAATTAATCCAAATTAATTAATTAATAAATATTTAATTCTGAATTAATTCTCCAGTCATTTTAGAGTTCTAATCCTAGAGTATAAAAGTAAAAGTTCAATAGGTGTTAGACAGAAGAGTTCTCCTCTCTCTTTCTTTCCTCCTCTTTGGCCGAAATCGTCCACTAGCCTCAGAGGAGTTTTGGCTAATCCACTCCTAATATTGATTGGTTATCTTGCCTCTTCTCTAATATGGATTGAAATTGGAGGTATTCGCCGTTAGACATTGTGGTTTATAATAACCAGGTGCGAAGTAATCAACTATTCAACAACCCTCAAAGGTAAATTTTGAATTCTCTAGTTAGGTTCTTGTAGTTCCATGGCAAGATCTTTAATAATTATGGTTAAAAATTTTAAATTTCCTCCTTGTATATGATGCATGTAACCGTAGAATTCCAACATGGTATCAAAGCATAGGTTTTACCATGAAATTGCAATTTTTATTATTATGCGGAATAAATTTTTATTTATTAGCTATTTAATTTTCATGAATTTTAAAATTTGGTTATAATGTTAATGAATGTTAGATTAAGAAATATTGATTTCTGTAATTGTATGATTAAAATAGATAAAAAAAAAAAGGAAAAACTAAATTCTTCTGCTAGAGAAAAACTCTCTTCTTTTGCGCATAAAAGAGGTATTTTTTAGGGGGCTATTCTAATTTGATTCCAATTTGATCCATGTAAAAATTATTTTGATGTTAATTTATATTTTTAATGTGTGATGTTATGTCGTAAGATTAAATAAAATCAAAATCGATTGAGTTTTGCATAAAAATTAGTTTTGTCAAAAAAGTTCAGTAAACATGTTCTTCATGTGTTCTTGGTGTGTTTATAATTATAATGAGATTTGATCTTAAAATTTGATATATGACATATATTAAAGTGTTTTTAATTAATTTGATTAATTAAAATGGGCCCTAAGTCAATTGGATTGGAATTAGTTAGCTAAAACTGATTAATGGACTTAATTCACTACAAGAAAATGTGAAAATAGCAACGGAAAAATAGCAACCGAATTTATTGCGTTACTAAAATAGCAACAAAATTCTGTTTCCGTTGCTAAATAGCAACAGAATTCTGTTTTCGTTGCTAAAATTGCAACCGAACTAATTTCGGTTGCTAAATAATAAACTTTAAAAAAATTAATTTTAACAATAGCAACCAAATTATTTTTCGGTTGCAATTTAGCAACTGAAGTTTATTTTCGTTGCTAAAATTGCAACCGAATTAAGTTTCGGTTGCTAAATAATAAACTTTAAAAAAATTAATTTTAACGATAGCAACCGAATTATATTCGGTTGCAATTTAGTAATGGAAGTTAATTTCCGTTGCTAAAATTGCAACCGAATTAAGATTCGGTTGCTGAATAATAAACTTTAAAAAAATTAATTTTAATGATAGTAACCGAATTATTATTCGGTTGCAATTTAGCAACGGAAGTTAATTTCCGTTGCTAAAATTGCAACCGAATTAAGATTCGATTGCTAAATAATAAACTTTTAAAAAATTAATTTTAATGATAGCAACCGAATTATTATTCGGTTGCAATTTAGCAACGGATGTTAATTTTCGTTGCTAAAATTGCAACCGAATCAAGATTCGGTTGGTAAATAATAAACTTTAAAAAAATTAATTTAAAAAAAATTAATTTTAATGATAGCAACCGAATTATTATTCGGTTGCAATTTAGCAACGAAATTAATTTCCGTTGCTAAAATTGTAACCGAATTAAGCTTCGGTTGCTAAATAATAAACTTTGAAAAAATTAATTTTTTAAAATTAATTTTAACGATAGCAATCGTATTATTGTTCGGTTACAATTTAGCAACGGAAATTAATTTCCGTTGCTAAAATTGGTTGCTAAATAATAAATTTTAAAAAAAATAATTTTAACGATAGTAACCGAATTATTATTCGGTTACAATTTAGCAACGGAAGTTAATTTTCGTTGTTAAAATTGCAATCGAATTAAATTTCGGTTACTAAATAATAAATTTTTTAAAAAAATAATTTTAACAATGTCAATCGAATTATTATTCGGTTGCAATTTAGCAACGGAAATTTCCGTTGCTTGCTTGCTAAATTGCAACCGAATTATACTTGGGTTGCTAAATGAAAAATTGGTTTCTGCAATTCAAAGCAAAATGGCTGCATAACCTAAGATCACAAAGTTCATTTTCTCCTTCTTTAACTCTCCACGCGTCTCTCTTGCGTCGCCCCCTCCATCGCATTTCACCTCCCTTGCGAGACGTCAGGCGTCAGATCCGGCGTCGTCCTCCACCCCGCCGCCTCTCGCTCCCTCGCCGTCGTCTCCCTCCACCCCATCGTCGCAGATCGCCGCCGTTAGATCGGGTGCTGTTAGATCGCCGCCGTCACCCGTCGCAACTCACCTCTCGCCACCGTTGCCACTCGCCTCTCGCCACTCCAGTCACCAGCAATCGGAGTGGGCGGTTCTTGTGGCTGTTTCAATGGGTTATGGAAATTACAGGCATCAGGTTTTACATAAATTAATAATATAATCCAGTACATATATGTATATATCATTTTCATTTCTTGAAAATTTTCTTGAAATCCAGTATATTATGAGTACTAATTAATCTTGATTAATTAATTAATTACAGGCAGATGTTTGTCATGCATATCAGTTGCTGAGAAAGTTTGCCGGATGAGGTGTGATATTAAGGCTTCATTTAGTTTTGGAGCGTTGGTTTACTTTTATAGTTATTTGACTGAAAGGGAAATCAAAATTCTAATTGACTCAAACATTGAGCTGGTTTTGCTCTAACACAAATGCAGAAGTAATACAGAGCATAAAAAGATTAACTATCTAGTAATTGAAACCCATTACAGTGGAATTGTATTGTTCTTTGGTTTTGTTAGTTTTGCAATAGTGATAATTATAATCCTTGTCTTCTTAATTTAATAATTCGTGCATCAATATTTATTATTTTTTTTGGTCTGTATGCTATTTTGTTCCGTGCTGTTAGAACCTTGAGATTTCTAAATTTAACCAGACTTGCAGTAACCCACCTATTGTGCTAACAGCGGACAATTGAAGTCATGGTGAGGAAGAGTCTATAATTAAAGAACTGAATTTGGATGTTTGTCATATAATGGTCGAATCAAAATAAAAAAGAAAAAAAGATAATGGCTTGCTGCCTTCTGCCCTCTTGATTATTGTTATCTCAGTTGCTAATTTAAGAATTCTCTATCTTTCACTTGAAAGAATTAGCTATTAAATTTGTGATGAGCACAACATTTATCTTTCGACATTGATTTATCTCTCTACTTAGCTGTATCTTTAGTAACTTTTGGCCTTTTGCTTTTATGTGCTTTCTATTTTACAATTTTGCTATATTACAGCTTGCTAAGAGGCATGCCTACTCTCAAAGTGGTGATAATGTCTACTTAGATGCGTGTAACTTGTTTCTATACATAAAGTAATTTCATCTCTTTCTGTTTTAAAGTACACATTTGATTTGTTTAGTTGTTGCAGCTTCATTACTGATTATACCAGCAGAATCAAGCCATTTACAAGAAGGTTCAGCTTTCAATCAGACTCATTCTCAACATGGAAAGAGAGTTCAATCAAGTTATAAACATGTTTTGCCTGTGAGTTTAGTTTCATTTAGCTATTTTTAGTTTGTAGTTGCTCATTAAATAATATATCAAAAGCTGTTTACAGAAAATAAAATTTGAATACTCTGTTTAGTTTTAGTGGTAAGCTATGTATCTAATGCTTAATGCGGACGATTCATTGACCTTAAAAGATAAAAATGGTGATAATGATAAGACTTAATTTGTTAGTTTTAGTATTATAAATTATAATATTTGAATTGTGATTTTTTAAAAACATATATAGATATTAGATTAATATTAAATTATATCGAAATATTATATTTCAATTGATTTAATTTTGATATTATTCCAATTAGATATCTCCTTTTTTTTTTTCCAGATTCCAATTAGATATCTCAATTGCAAATTTTTTCTATCTTCATTGATTTTTGATGGATATGATTTTGAAAATGGAAAAATAGTAGGGAAAAAATGGAAATAGGAGATTCTATGTGGACGAAAACATACACATAAAGTAGATTCAGAAATGAATACAAATTAATGGGTCCAAATATTTTATTAAAATGCTATGGTCATTTATGCTAGTTGGATTTGATGATGTTTGTTTTATATGCATATTCATGTTATTTTTTGCTTTATATGTCAGTAAAGTGTAGGTCGAGCTAATATATTTTATAGATTACTCTTTCCTATTTACTTTGCATGCTGAAAATGGGGATAAAAGCTTTTGGTTTAACAAACACTGAGAGAATCTGTTTATATTTGAACAGGCCCTCAATTAATTGGATCAGTGTCTATCACTGCTGTGGAACTCATCGATGCAAGCGTAATTGCATGCTTATAGAAGAATACAAATATTTGTAACTATGATTAGTCCTTTCGGGCGGTGAAAAGAGTGTCCAAAGTCACATTTTTATTCTTTTAAACCAAAGGAATATTTATATATGTATATTTTTGGCACAATTGTAATTGATATTTATCTATTTATGAAATGTTAAGTTATATATTGTCCCGATTATATTATTAATACGAAAAATTTCTTTAATTGCATTATGAATTTGGATTATATTTATTTATAAATAAATAAATTGATTAAAATTTTACAATTTCTTATGTTAAAAATAGCAACGGAATTTAAATTCTGTTGCTAAAAATTGTAAAAATAGCAGCGGAATTTAAATTCCATTGCTATTTTTAGCAACGGAAAACGAATTTCGTTGCTAAATTTAGCAACTGTCAAAATTGCAACCGAATTTTTTGTTGCTATTTTCGGTTGCTAATTTTGATTAGCAACGGAAATTCAACAAATTCGGTTGCTAATTTCCATTGTTATTTGATAATTTTCTTATAGTGATTGATTCTGCGAGCTTAATAGCAGATGACTTGGTGGGCTCAATGAGATAATTTAAATTCATATTATAGACTTTAATAAAGCTTATTAATGAGACTGGAGTGGGCTTAATGTAATGACCTAAAATACACCCTAATAGGAATACGGTACATTTTTGACAAAATGGAACCCGAATATGTTGTTTTGGTAGCGGATTGTGGAAAAAGGACATAATTGCCATTGTTGTAAAAGTTATCGGTAAAAGTGACAAGATTGAATAATTGTTAATTATGACTTGAATGACATTAAAGAGTTATTTTTTTGGGCCAATATATTAGTACAAATTAATTAAGAGGCTAATGTATAAAAGAGGAAAGAAAGAGGGATTTAAATGCTATTTTGAAATGAGCCAATCAATAACCTACATATAGCAAAGATGATAAGATGGTATTTAAGGGAGGAGAGATCGGGAAAATTCCATCTTTCTCTCTCTTTCTTCTTCTTCTTCTTCACCTTCTTCTTTCCAGTGATTGATATTTGGGTATGAGTTTGAGTTTTGAGTAATTTGTGTGTTTTCGGTATGGTTGTTCAGAAATTCCTGCTAGAGATCCCAAGGGATAGGAGAAAGCAAGTGGTAGTGCCACCGATTGATTCTTGTGGAGCTTAGGAATTGAAGGTTTGGGAATTGTCTGTGATTTTGAATGTTTGTGTTTTGATTTTATGTTATAATTTCTGGAAATTTGTGGAATTAAACTTGCTTATATTATATGATTTATGTGGGTCTTGATAATTTGAGTAGAATTGAGATGGAAGTTGTGTATTGAGGGAAAGATTGGATTTATGTGTTCTTTGGGGAAAAATTCTGGATTTTGAATTTTTGTTGTTCAAATTGTTTCTTTCGTCTTTTGATCCTTTCTTTAAGTGTAAAATTTAGATAATTCTATGGGTAATATGTATTGGATGCTTATTGTTGATTGTGTTCAAGTTTGGTGGTTTAATTGCATGATTTGGGATGGTTGTTGTGTGAAAGATGATATGCAGACCGGCAGCAGGAGCAGGAAGCTCGACTTTGTCGCGAGCGCAACATCATCGCGAGTGCAACAGAGCTTGGTGATCCTGGCTTCTGCCGATGAGTGTCTCTATCGCGAGCGCGATAGAGAGCTTGGTAAGTCGAGCATTTGCCAGGCTGATCGCTGTCGCGAGCGCTACAGTGACCTCCCGCCCTCTGTCGTAAGCGCGATGACTGGAGGTACTATTTGAGGGGAAGGAGGTGCTTTACGAATAGGCCACTTTGATCAACAAGCCCCTTCAGTATCTACAGAAGCAGTCCAAGCTTCAGGAGGCGCGTCATATAAAGTGAGTTTCAGCTGAATGTCGCGAGCGTGCCTTTGTGTGCAAATTGCTTTTATCACGAAAGCGATTGGTAGGCATGAGCGCGACGCTCCTCTGTTTTCAAATTTTTATTATTTTAATTTCTTTGTATGGTTTCTCACTTGTGATTTATTAATGTATCAATTTATGTATTATAATACGCTTCATTATGTGATCATTACTTTGAATTAATGCCTAGCCTGCAATAGTCAAGTAAGTGGATAGATAGGCATGCCTATAGAGATTTGTTAGCTGTAGCCCCAATGTGTTCTGAATGTTAATTAGGTCACCGTTAGAGTCCTCGTGATCCTTGTAAGTTGGATCTTGTTTAAGATCCCCCAATGTGAAAGTATTTTTGAATTAAAATTAAAGAAGTTGCTTTGGTTTGTACTCACGGGTACCAATGTGTTCATTCGTTATCCACTATTTTGAGTTTGCAGGCATACTTATGAATCTGATATTGATGTGAAATAACGTGAATGGTGAATATGATGCTATATGAATGTTTGTGTTTTATGAAGTTATGATGTAAGCCTGTTATGCTTATATATATATATATATGTGTGTGTGCCATATGTATGTGAATTGCCTTAACATCCACTATGAGTGGTCGTTCATCTTTTGTTTTCCCCACTAAGCATTATTGTTTAGCACGGGTATTTCATCCGTGAAGGTGTGGAAGCAGTGGAAGTTTTTGGGAGGTTCGATCTGCAGCAGCCTTAGCCAACACAATAGGAGGGTTTATGTTATAGGCTTAGTTTTTTTTTTTTTTGTATTCTGTAACTCCTGATGTATAGCTTTTGGTTTGTAACCATTTTTATAATATATAATTTTCAAGTTTCTACTTATGTAATTGATACTGTATAATAGTTCTGTAATGCAGATATTTTTGGTATATCAATGATTGAGATTTGTTAAGTTTCGTTTAGGCTCAATTGTGCTTTACTTTGATGTGGGGTTATTTATAGACTTTTATGGTTCTCGATTCTATTATCATGTATGTATGTTATTTAATTACGTTTATGTATCGGATTAGGTTATGTATGCCTTGTTCTATTTTGGTGACAACTTTTATCTATGCGGGCACTCACTCCTCCGTATGGGTGAGCTCCCCTACGTATAGGTAAGGTGTGTTACAATTTTTGGTATCAGAGCATAGGTTTAGACTTTTTTGCGCGACCGTAGAATAGAAGTTTGTTTAGGATTGTGTTTGCCTGATGCGTATATCCTTATATTTTGTAGTTAGATGGAGTCTGCGTGTGGATCCCTTGAGGGGTCAGCGAAGAGTGCGAATCCCCTAGAGCAAGACCTGCCTATTTCTTGTCCTGCTCAACCAGCTAGGGTGTAACCTTGGCTCCAGCTGTGCCTTTTGAGGCTATGCTCAAGATATCTCAAGACATGGCTAGAGTCTTAGAGAGGGTGATGGCACTAAGAGCTCTGATTGAGAGTATGAGAAAATCTAGAGCTGGGGATTTCTATGGGGCAAGTTTGGATGAGTCCGATAAGGCTGAGATGTGGATTGAGATAGTGAAAAGGGTTTTGGAAGAGATCTGCTGTCCTCCGGATAAGGAAGTTGAGTGTGTGGTCTCGCTTTTGTAAATTTTTGCCTATGATTGATGGAAATTTGCTCTGAGACAACCTCAGTTGCCCGACCCAGTCACATGGGAGTTATTTGAGCGGGAGTTCCATAACAAATATGTGACTAGGGTGTATAGGGAAGCTAGATGGGCTCAATTTTTGAGTGTCAAGCAGAGGGCTTTATTGGTAGTAGACTATGAGAAAGAGTTTAATCGGCTTAGCAAGTATGCTCCACCACGTATCCTCACAGAAGATTTCCGTTGCCAATAATTTGAGGTGGGCCTGAATGAGACCTTTAGAGTGATGTTGATTTCTTTAATGAGTTCTCTGACGGTTATCTATTACCAGATTGTGCAAGCAGCATTACGAGCGGAACGCTCGAAGACTGTTTTGAGGGAAAGAGCTCAAAGGAGGAACTCCCCTCGTGAAGGCTCATCTTCGGGAAAGAGGTCAAGGAATACCCAAGGGAATCCCCCGGATAAGTCTTCCAATAATCCTGCTACGAGGGGTAGGAAGTGAGGTTATTCCAGAATGTTCACACTGCAATAAGCGCTATAAGGGCGAGTGTCATTGGTTGATTGGAGGTTGCTTCCGATGTGGTAGCATGAAAAATTTTCTGGTTAATTGCCCTAGATTGAGTGAGAATACTCGGAATTAGTAGGAGGCTAGTCAAGCGGGGTCTAATGCCCCTCAGGCCAGCCGTGGTAGAAGAAGGGGTCGAGGTCGTGGTAGATGGCCTAGAGATAGAACTTCATCTGAGTCAGTGGATCATCCTCAAGTGGCACCAGTGAGAGCTTATTCAATGAGAGCTCGAGAGGATCAAGATGCACCTAAAGTGATTGCTGGTAAGTTCCTACTCTTTGATACTGAATTGCATGCACTAATAAACCCTAGTTCCACACACCCATATTTATGTTCTGATAAGTTTTGTGCTAAGTTGCCTTATGTAGAAGAATTAGATTATGAGATTTGTGTGACCAGTCCTGTAACACCCCGCCATCCCCGTTGGAAGGATACCGGAGTGCCACGCGAGCAAACACATATAAACGAATCCATATACACATGTATAAAAAAAAATTAAATGAAATGTAAAGAAACTTTAATTATAAAACAGTAATTCCTATAACATATATCAATATTGTTTTACAAAAAGAGGCTCGTAAGCAAATACATATACAAAAATAATATTTGTTCCTTTACAAAAATTTACTTTGCTATACACAAGCCATATACAAAAATTACAGCGGAAGACTTCAAATAACTTCATTCAAAAAGACTCCTAGTGGCCGACCTGCAGATATCCGACTCTGAACCGAACTCGCCACCTGCACGGGAAAAGAGCCCGTCCTAAGCGATAACGCTTAGTGGGGAGGAACAAAACAAACGAACAATATGCAAATACAATATTTATAACAATACAATAATCTACTGATTCAAAATCAAAGTCATCAACAATACATGTAAACATATCACCAAATTCCTTACTTGACATGCATAGATATAAACATTGACATGCATAAGTATATACCTTACAAGCAATTAAATATTCAAATCATAATTTTCATCATTCCAAGTATACAGATACAAGGTGCAAACTATAAGGCTATGCAAAAATTCATGTGCATTATATAATTGTAATCATGTCAAAAATACATCTCAACATATGTAACACATTTAAACATATAGCCTGATTAGTCTAAAATACTCTCTAGAAGTGGATACGGTCAATTGGATACTGATAGGACACAGTATCCCAAGCATATAGAAACAGGAGTCTCAAACATGTATTTTTCATATAGAGACCGAAGTCTCGCATTAAATCCATATAGACCCTTACAGGATCGAAATAAGGATCCAAACGGACCCACGTATAGCGTTTTATCATATAGCAGCTGCACACACACACTGACCTAAGTAAGCGCTTACTTATCCACTACTATGACTATTCAGGCTTAAAACTCAACTCAACAATTCAAGCACCAATATCAATATTAAATACAACTAAATGCAAATACATATTTCACGTGTACATGTGTCTAGATCAACATCAGAAACATTTAAATATATCCAGTATCAATTATTGGAGGCAGAAGTACAAATAATTCACATTCAAGTCAAATTATGTTCATGTAAAATATAAACTAGTAAATTATGTACATTAATTATTTAATCAAGTATACAACTCAATATTAAGCAATTATTAATTACAAAGCAGATTTTAAACCCAAACATTTATCATGTAGTGCAAAAACCTCTTAAAACTGAAGTTAAAACTTTGTTTTTAATAAAACAGGGCAGCAGGGGAAGGCTTGTCACGAGTCACCCAGGCAGTGTGTCTCGTGACGCAGGCTTCACGCGAGCGCAGGCAAAACAAGGGCAGTCACGCCGTGACCACTCGTCACGACTCGTGACGCCAGAGAGGGGAGGGGAAAAGGTCACGAGATCCTGTCTCGTGACACGCAGGAAAAGGAGAAGTCGCGAGGTGTGATGCTCCATCACGTCGCGTGACTTCCCAAGGAGGGAGGTCACGGCGTGATGCTTCATCACGCCACGTGACTTCCCAGAGAGGGAGGTCACGGCGTGATGCCCCATCACGTCACGTGATCTTCCTCTCACACACCTTCATCTTAAAACAAATTTCCAGAATTCCCAGAAAAACGTGAAAAAGCAGAAGATCCAGAAAACAGAGTACAACCTAAACTCCAAACCCCATTTTGTCTAAAATCATTTTTCATGCAAAAAAATCATGCTAACACGTACCTTTAAGTCTCCAGAATACATTTACAGCAATTTCACTCCCATTATTCACATTATCATATAATCACAGTAAATAACAGAGATAAAGTCATAACTCAGAACTTCACATTCAAATGCATGTGTAAACATCTCATTTGCAAACTCATATTCATTATTTCTCTACCTAAATCATGTATACACAATACATTTCTCATGCATCTGTATAAATGAACACACATAGCTAATATTAACACCAAACAGCAACTAGGATCCAAAATTGAGAAAGGCAGACACTCCCAAACCTGTTACTGAAGTCCAAAAATATCCACTGCACTCTTAGTCCACCACTTTATCTTTTCCCTTCTCTAACCTCTTAACTTCAGATGCTTGCATACAGACAAAACGATACCCAGTTAATCCCAAGAAAACCACTATACAAAACTCAGAATAATCCCTGAAAAACATGAAGAACGAGAACCCAAATAAAAACTGACAGCCACTTACCTTCTGAAGCTTCTATCACATCCAAACCCTAGTTCCACAATAGATGAACACACATGCAAATGATAGAAAGAACAGAAAATGGTGGAAAGAGCAGAATGTGGTTTTACGTGAGAGAGAACAAGAAAAGAGAGAACTTTTTCAGTCTTTTGTTTTCCATCTAACTAAATTTTCTCAGACTTCTCCTTTCCCTCACCACGTGCACACACTCAGCTTCCACATGGCACACATGCACATGAATCACAAATCCACTTAATCCTCTTTCTTTACTGTCTGATCAAAGCAATTCCCATAACATCCTTGTCAAATTACTCTTTACTCACTAAACTAGAAATCTTCAATTTACATCTTTTATTTCCTTGCAATTAAATCCTCTTTCACTTATAAATTACCCAGATGCCCTTAAATGTCCAATTAAAATTGCTAATTTCCAATTAAGCCACTTATGGGGTGTGACAACTCTCTCCTCCTTAAGAAAATTTCGTCCTCGAAATTTTCTTGCTTATCCAAACACATCTCAAATACCAAAACCGAAACGAAACAAAGCTTAACATTTAAACACTTACCCGAAGGTCCTGCAGCAACATTCACATTTTCAGCAGTCATAGCATATGCCCGATGCCTAGTATGATCTTCTGTAGCTCCAGGTCGTTGCACCGTCTCAGATGGTGCTCTCGGATGTCTACTTCCTTCACGATTGCTTTGGATAACATTAGATCTTTTGCTTTCTTGCAGATTCTGGTCCACTTGTCGATCAGGCCAAAATGCAAACCGATGTTCCATACTTCCACACTTGAAACATGCCCCGGTAATCTTACGACACGTACCCCAATGGTACCTATGACAATGCTCACACTCCGGTGCTCGGTTTCCCTTGCTAGCATGCGGTGCCACACTACCTACTTCTGAAGGTACTTGTACAGACCCTCTATTTCCTTGCTCAACTGGAGCACCCTTTGCCTTCTTATTACTTGCAACTCCCCCTTCTGGTGCTCTCCTCTTCTGTGCCATCTTCTGTTTAATCTCCTCAGATTCCTCTAACTTCATTGCTGCAGCCACAAGCTGATAATACCCCACTAGTTGCAATACAATCATCGCAGACAAAGGTCCTCGGAACACCTCACGAAGTCCCTCAAGAAAGTGTCTACATCTAAACTCACCAGTCAACAACTGTTCGGGCACATACTTACTCAACCTGTTGAATTCCTTGTCATACTCACTCACAGTCATACCTCGCTGTTTCAAACTGATGAACTCTCTCCACTTAGCCTCTTGGTATGCCTTTGTCACATACTTTTGCTCAAATTCTTGCTTGAAATACTCCCATGTCAACTCAGCTGGTCGCTGAGGATTCCTCATCACAAGCTCCCACCAATCATAGGCTGGTCCCTGAAGCAACGATATAGCACATGAAGCTCTCTGATCTGCGGGACATCTAATCTCTTGCAGAATTCTACCTACTCTCTTGAGCCAAAACTCAGCCACATCCGATTCATCTAAGGCAGTCCCATGAAAGTCTTCTGCTCCTCTTTTTCTTAACAACTCTATTGGAGCCTTAGGAGCTGTCAACCTATCAACCACTTGTAACAAACCTTGCACTAATGCTGGATCAAAACCAACTCCTCTATTTGCACCCACAGCTGGTGCAGGTTCCTGTGCAGGCCTATCCTGTCTCACTGGATCACCTCTTCTGATCGGACTATCTCTACGACCCATATAGACATTGTCCATTGTGTCGCCCATATACTCACTTGGATCCGACTCCATACAAACACTACAAAACACAAGACATCTGCATTAGGCCACTATACAAAACTGACTCTCATGCATAGACTCGACTCTACACCAAAACAATCACAACATAACCCAGAACCACTAAACCTGGGCTCTGATACCAAGCTGTAACACCCCGCCATCCCCGTTGGAAGGATACCGGAGTGCCACGCGAGCAAACACATATAAACGAATCCATATACACATGTATAAACAAAAATTAAATGAAATGTAAAGAAACTTTAATTATAAAACAGTAATTCCTATAACATATATCAATATTGTTTTACAAAAAGAGGCTCGTAAGCAAATACATATACAAAAATAATATTTGTTCCTTTACAAAAATTTACTTTGCTATACACAAGCCATATACAAAAATTACAGCGGAAGACTTCAAATAACTTCATTCAAAAAGACTCCTAGTGGCTGACCTGCAGATATCCGACTCTGAACCGAACTCGCCACCTGCATGGGAAAAGAGCCCGTGCTAAGCGATAACGCTTAGTGGGGAGGAACAAAACAAACGAACAATATGCAAATACAATATTTATAACAATACAATAATCTAATGATTCAAAATCAAAGTCATCAACAATACATGTAAACATATCACCAAATTCCTTACTTGACATGCATAGATATAAACATTGACATGCATAAGTATATACCTTACAAGCAATTAAATATTCAAATCATAATTTTCATCATTCCAAGTATACAGATACAAGGTGCAAACTATAAGGCTATGCAAAAATTCATGTGCATTATATAATTGTAATCATGTCAAAAATACATCTCAACATATGTAACACATTTAAACATATAGCCTGATTAGTCTAAAATACTCTCTAGAAGTGGATACGGTCAATTGGATACTGATAGGACACAGTATCCCAAGCATATAGAGACAGGAGTCTCAAACATGTATTTTTCATATAGAGACCAAAGTCTCGCATTAAATCCATATAGACCCTTACAGGATCGAAATAAGGATCCAAACGGACCCACGTATAGCGTTTTATCATATAGCAGCTGCACACACACACTGACCTAAGTAAGCGCTTACTTATCCACTACTATGACTATTCAGGCTTAAAACTCAACTCAACAATTCAAGCACCAATATCAATATTAAATACAACTAAATGCAAATACATATTTCACGTGTACATGTGTCTAGATCAACATCAGAAACATTTAAATATATCCAGTATCAATTATTGGAGGCAGAAGTACAAATAATTCACATTCAAGTCAAATTATGTTCATGTAAAATATAAACTAGTAAATTATGTACATTAATTATTTAATCAAGTATACAACTCAATATTAAGCAATTATTAATTACAAAGCAGATTTTAAACCCAAACATTTATCATGTAGTGCAAAAACCTCTTAAAACTGAAGTTAAAACTTTGTTTTTAATAAAACAGGGCAGCAGGGGAAGGCTGGTCACGAGTCACCCAGGCAGTGTGTCTCGTGACGCAGGCTTCACGCGAGCGCAGGCAAAACAAGGGCAGTCACGCCGTGACCACTCGTCACGACTCGTGACACCAGAGAGGGGAGGGGAAAAGGTCACGAGATCCTGTCTCGTGACACGCAGGAAAAGGAGAAGTCGCGAGGCGTGATGCTCCATCATGTCGCGTGACTTCCCAAGGAGGGAGGTCACGGCGTGATGCTTCATCACGCCACGTGACTTCCCAGAGAGGGAGGTCACGGCGTGATGCCCCATCACGTCACGTGATCTTCCTCTCACACACCTTCATCTTCTCAAAACAAATTTCCAGAATTCCCAGAAAAACGTGAAAAACCAGAAGATCCAGAAAACAGAGTACAACCTAAACTCCAAACCCCATTTTGTCTAAAATCATTTTTCATGCAAAAAATCATGCTAACACGTACCTTTAAGTCTCCAGAATACATTTATAGCAATTTCACTCCCATTATTCACATTATCATATAATCACAGTAAATAACAGAGATAAAGTCATAACTCAGAACTTCACATTCAAATGCATGTGTAAACATCTCATTTGCAAACTCATATTCATTCTTTCTCTACCTAAATCATGTATACACAATACATTTCTCATGCATCTGTATAAATGAACACACATAGCTAATATTAACACCAAACAGCAACTAGGATCCAAAACTGAGAAAGGCAGACACTCCCAAACCTGTTACTGAAGTCCAAAAATATCCACTGCACTCTTAGTCCACCACTTTATCTTTTCCCTTCTCTAACCTCTTAACTTCAGATGCTTGCATACAGACAAAATGATACCCAGTTAATCCCAAGAAAACCACTATACAAAACTCAGAATAATCCCTGAAAAAGATGAAGAACGAGAACCCAAATAAAAACTGACAGCCACTTACCTTCTGAAGCTTCTATCACATCCAAACCCTAGTTCCACAACAGATGAACACACATGCAAATGATAGAAAGAACAGAAAATGGTGGAAAGAGCAGAATGTGGTTTTACGTGAGAGAGAACAAGAAAAGAGAGAACTTTTTCAGTCTTTTGTTTTCCATCTAACTAAATTTTCTCAGACTTCTCCTTTCCCTCACCACGTGCACACACTCAGCTTCCACATGGCACACATGCACATGAATCACAAATCCACTTAATCCTCTTTCTTTACTGTCTGATCAAAGCAATTCCCATAACATCCTTGTCAAATTAGTCTTTACTCACTAAACTAGAAATCTTCAATTTACATCTTTTATTTCCTTGCAATTAAATCCTCTTTCACTTATAAATTACCCAGATGCCCTTAAATGTCCAATTAAAATTGCTAATTTCTAATTAAGCCACTTATGGGGTGTGACAAGTCCCTTAGGGCATAGTGTCAATATGAGTAGAGTGTATAGGAGTTGTCCTATAATGGTGCAAGGTGTAGAGTTTCCAGTGGATCTGATTAGTCTGCCTTTTCACGAGTTTGATTTGATTATGGGTATGGACTGGTTGTGCAAGCACCGGGTTATGGTGGATTGTCATAGGAAGACAGTAGTGGTCAAAGGTAGTGATCAGTCTGCATTGGCAGTGAGAGGTTTAGGATCTGTTTCTTTAGGTAATGTGATCTCGGCTATGCAAGCTAAGTGTTTTATGAGAAAAGGATGTGAGGTGTATTTGGCTTTGATTTTGGATTCTAGGCAGAGTCAAGTTAAAGTTCAAGATATTCCGGTAGTGAGGGAGTTTGTGGATGTGTATCAACTATCGGCAGATTAATAAGGTTACTATGAAGAACAAATACTCGTTGCCTAGGATTGAGGACCTATTGGATTAGTTGAGGGGAGCCAGAGTGTTTTCTAAGATTGATTTGAGATTGAGTTATTATCAGTTACGGGTTAAGGACATAGATGTTGCTAAGACTGCTCTTCGGACTCGATATGGCCACTATGAGTTCTTAGTGATGCCGCTTGGGTTAACGAATACACCAATGGCTTTTATGGATTTGATGAATAGGGTGTTTAGGCCATATCTCGACAGATTTGTGGTTATGTTCATTAATGATATCTTGGTATATTCGAAGGATGAAAGTGAGCATGAGGAGCATTTGTGGGTTGTGCTTCAGGTAAATGTGATTTTTGGTTAAAAGAGGTGTCTTTCTTAGGACACATCATTTCTTCTGAGGGTATTCGGGTCGATCCATTTAAAGTTGAGGCAATTGTGAATTGCTAGGAATGTGCCAGAAGTGAGGAGTTTTCTTGGATTGCCTGGTTATTATAAGCGGTTTATAAAGGGATTTTCGGTTATTGCTTCACCTTTGACCAGGCTTCTTCGGAAAAGAGTTAAGTTCGAGTGGTCCGACAGGTGTCAAGCGAGTTTTGATGAACTGAAAAGTATGTTAGTTGAAGCTCCTGTACTTACTCGACCCATCTCCGATAAAGAGTATACTATGAATAGTGACGCTTCAGGTATTGGACTCAGTTGCATTTTGATGCAAGTTGGTAAGGTGATAGCTTACGCGTCAAGACAATTGAAACCCCATGAGCGGAATTATCCGACGCATGATTTGGAATTGGCTGCGGTAGTATTTGCTCTTAAGATTTGGCGTTATTTTTTGTATGGGGAGACATACAGGACTTTCACCGATCATAAGAGTTTGAAGTATTTATTCACCTAGAAAGAGCTGAATTTGAGATAGCGTCGGTGGTTAAAGCTATTCAAGGATTATGATTGTATTGTGGACTATCACCAAGGCAAAGCGAATGTGGTCGCTGATGCTTTGAGTTAGAAATCGGTTTCGGCTCTAGCATTGCAGTGTGGTAAATAGAGATTCGATTCTAATGGAGCTTTGATCGCCCAGTTGAGAGCTAGGCCTAGTCTGAAGCAACTAATTATTGATGGTCAGATGAGTGATCTGAAGTTACAGCGTGCTCTGCAAGTGGTTAGAAGTGAAGGTTAGACAGAGTATTCTGTGGACAGTGAGGGGGTACTAAGCTATAGAAATCGTTTGTGTGCGCCTAATGATGGAGAATTGAAGAGAAAGTTGTTACAACAGGCACACACTACGGTTTTCACTATGCATCTTGGAGGTGATAAGATGTATAGAGATCTCAAGCAATTCTATTGGTGGCCCGGTATGAAAAGGGATATTGTGGACTTTATTTCCAAGTCGTAAGCACCGTGTCCCGGAGCGGTCCGGATCAAAGGTTACCCTGTGATGAAATCAGTATCCTAGCCTGTATAAATGGTTTGGATTTGGGGGTTTTAGTCCCGCATTCCACGAGAAATGAGTCTTTTTACCTTTTGTAGGTAGAGGGGGAGAAAACGGGGGTTTTTTCGAGTCAAAAAGCTTTTTGTTCCTCCACAGACGGCCAGCCCGTCTGTGAAGTCAGCCCGTCGCTTGGGGTCACCGACGGCTTGTGGTATTTTTCGACGCCCGTCGGAAAGTCACCGCCCCTGTCAGAACGCCGCCTGGTTTCCCGACAACCTTTCTGACGCCCGTCCGTGGATGTGGCAGGGCCGTCGGACGAATCCTTGTGTCAGAAGGATTCTTTCGATGCCCGCCTTTATACACCGACGCCCGTCGGTCGTGTCTGGCTTATAAAAGCTCCGGATTTTCAATAGAAAGAGGTCCCAAAAATTTTTGAAGAGGGGAAACTCTGCCCAAATTCAAGCATATTTTCTCTCTCTTCCAGCAAACACATTTCATAAAGAAATTTTGTTCAAAAGAGGATCAAATCCATCAAAAGGGACTAAAAACTAATTAGTTTTCCTATAGATTTTGATTCCAAAGACAATATTTTGAAGGTTTGAGAAGGAAGTAATCTGATTTCCTCTTTTCAATCCTTCATCTTGCTTTTCGTGGAACACGCGGGGCTCTAACCAACACAAGAATTTCACCCAAAGCGATTATCTGAGGGTAAATATTCCGGATTCTTTCTCCATATCATTTCATATTTATTCTTTATTTGTTAATTCTTCCAATTTTGTCATTATTTTTCTTTATTTTGACTCTCATTACTTGATTTTATTGTAAAATCTCCTTTTGGGCTTAAAAGGAATTTTTCTCTTTCTTTTTTTTTCGGAGACAGTGGTGACCGACGGGTCATCTGTATCACCGATGCCCGTTGGTCACCTCATCTACAAACGCCCACTTTTTGAGTGACAGACGGACGTGTCGGTTATCTTGACTGATGCCCGTCGGTCACCTAAAAGAGGCCGTCGGTGGGTCTGTCTCTTCCCTTTTAAACGATTTTCTATCTTTTCAAGTCCCTTTGGATTCCCATATATTGATTGTATGTATATTGACATCTTTTAACTTTCTATGAGTGCATATTGATTCTCTTGGACTATCCCGGGCTTGAGCGGCTACCTACCATATTCGGAGGATTTTCGTCCGGTTTAGTTTCCTAATCCTTTTGATTATTTCCTTCATTTGTTATTCATTGATTATTCTATGTATATGGATGTACTCTTTTCATATCTCGTTAATGTATAAAAATGACTCAATATTTTATATTCAATAAAATGAGGTTTACACAAAGGCAAAGGGGTCCAATGCCCCATTTTTATCCAATAAAAATCATCACGAACAAAAATATCCAATTTTGATAATGATGCATGCGAGGACCAAAGTCCTCAAAACAAACAATGCCCCGATTTGTGTATGTATCGCACATTTATAAAGGGAGTTGTATTTCGCTCCTTGTATTATTGTAATTTATCGTCTTTTGATATTTACTTGCTCATTTATGGCTTTCCAAACATGAATAAATGTGCCTTTAGTAAATTGCATCGTGTGGAGGGAGAGCGAATCAATGATAATTAAATTTTGATTATAAAATAATCGAGGTAGAAATAGATGAGAAATCCCGAACCCAGCTCTGGTCTTTGGGCTCAAAGAGGCTAGAGGTCTACCCTTCAAGACACCTTTTTGTGCCACGAGACTTTAGTGCTAATCCTAGGCTCCTTAGGGCGAGAGGTTTACCTTCCAAGACCCTCTAGCTGGCCTAAAATGGATACTAAGCGCAGTCTTAGGCTCTCCGAGGCGAGAGAAACTTTCCCAATGTTCTATTGGGTGGCGACTCCATGAAACCTCCTTGTTGCCCAACGTAGACGCACTTGTGATTTATTGCAAGCTGTCAACGGACCCACAAATGCCCCGGTCGCCCACGTGAGGGCAGCCGAACGGGCGGCCGCGGGGATCCGACGCGCGTCACAGTATCGACTCCACTGGGGAACGTTTATGGTTCGAGATTTCAATTTGAAAATACCTCGTTTAACATTTATGATTAAAATTTAATTCATAAATTCGCTTTCCCTCAAATTTGCATTCGCATATCATTAGAGCCTTAGAATACGCTAGTTTGGTCCCTCTTTTAGCCCCGGTGCATTCCTGAAGCACGACCTCATTTTCACTCAATTTGGGGAAGTGTCAAGGATAATCACCAGCCCAAGCCACGTACCTCAAATGGTATATCAAAATGATGACCCGATCGGTCGCTATGCTCGTGATGAGATAGACCATCGGCAGGGATCATGCTTGGGTAGCCTTAAAGAAATATCTCCCTTGTCCAAAGCTCATGTAATGGCTGTAGTTACTTTCCACAGGTGAAAGGAACCCTAAATTCCATCCTTGCTGTATGGATCCTCGTGTATTGGGTGAGTCCAGATATCTCGCTTGGTAACCTAGCCAAAGGCTATCATGCCCCAGTAGGGCCATGTCGAAATTTATGGAACGTCCAAATACGTGACGATCATTATCCATCCGCTTGTACATTAGCATAGGAGTGTCATGCTGCCGGTTTTTTGCCGCGCACCATGCGCGTCCATCGGGTCCCTCGTTGACTCCTGGGCTAATCCCACCTAGGAAAGAGACTGCACAACCACATGTGTGGGAGAAATAAGGGTGGAAGGACCTACTTGCTTGCTTGTGCTCTGTGAATGTTGCATATCACGACCATGCATTATACCTGCATTTCATGCATTATGCCTAATGTCTTGTCCTTGGAGCCATCATAGATATGCCCAGGTGGACTAGATCACCAACCGGACGACTGATCTGAGTTCCTACTCCTGAGTTGTCAGATAGAGAGGGTCTACCAGAAATCTTATCAGAAATTAGCGGTACTGTATCTCAGATGGCAAACTCGCCTAGGGGGGATGGCGCCACCAGGGCCATGATTGCGGAAGAAGTGGGCCGACGATTTGAGGAATTCGAGGGCAGAATGATGAATATGTTGACCGCCCTGGCACAGCAGAATGCTCCACAGAATCCTCCTCCTCCTCCTCCTCCAGTGAGGCAGAATGAGCCAGAGGAAGAAAGGGCTGAAAGACAAGAGGAGCCTGTTAGGCTGCCGCCAGTAGAGTTAAGGTCAGTAGCCTCGGGAGAGCAGAGAAGAAGGCCTGTGCTGAGAATTGATGATGATATCGAGGATGATAGAATGAGCCTTGCATCTGAGAGGGGGAAGGCACCTCAGACCGATGACTTCATTTTAAGGAAGATGGAAGAGAGGTTCGAAGCTATGGCTCGTATGTTGAGCAGGGGTCAAGGGATGAACCCAGAGCATAAGGAATTGGAGGGAGAGGACCCGATCCCTTATAACTTTAAGATGCCAGACGTGCCGAAATTTGATGGAACTTCTGATCCAACCGCTCATGTGAAACAGTATTCTCTGGTCATGAAGGGGACCACGTTGTCTAAGAAGCAGAAGGTAGAATACTTTTGTCTGAGTCTGACCGCCCATGCCATCGACTGGTATCATAGTCTTGACCGTCGCACTAAAGAAGATTGGGGTCTGCTTACTGAGGAGTTTTTGAAGCAGTATGACTGCAATACCAGAATGGAGGTGACTCTAAAAGATCTTGAACTGCTTTAGCAGAAGGCGGGAGAATCTTTCCATGATTATCTCACCCGATGGCGGAACCGAGTAATGGAGATACGGAGAAAGCCGGACACCCAGGATCAGATTCGTTTATTCATCAAGAACGCAAGCCCGTACTTGAAAGATGGGTTGAAGATGAAGGGGTTGAAGGACTGGGAGTCTCTCAAGGATATAGCCATCGAGGCAGAAGGAGAGTTCTTAGCTAGGAAGGCTAACAATGATAATTTTGCCAAAAGGGCTAACCCCAGTCAAGGAACCAGTAGGCCGGCGGGTCCCAATGGTAGCACCAGAAGAACAGGTGAGGTGTCTGCTACTGAGGTAACCACCCAGA
Organism: Excoecaria cochinchinensis; assembly: GCA_947683425.1. Lineage (NCBI taxonomy): Eukaryota > Viridiplantae > Streptophyta > Magnoliopsida > Malpighiales > Euphorbiaceae > Excoecaria > Excoecaria cochinchinensis. The sequence continues at coordinate 1,786,285 of CANTUQ010000067.1, read as the reverse complement.
GGAAGTTTTCGAACTTGGGGAGACCATTATCTTGGGTCTTGAGAGGATTAATGAAGGAGGGAAAATTGCAACCCCTAGCTCCTAGACCTGCTTAATGCTGGGAAAGCCTGGGCACAAAGACAATGAATTCTGTGCGTTTCACCAACATTCAGGCCATGTCACAGATAAGTGCAAAGCACTGCAGCACGCTATCCAAGACTTGATTGATAACAAGCAGATTTCTGACCCCGAAAAGAGGGAAGCTGAGAAGAAGCCCGGTTATAATGCCATACCACCACCTGTGTTTATCATCGGATCTAGCTTGCCAGAATGGTACGTGCTACAAGATCTATATGGGAGCGAGAATTCTGCTGCTGATTGTTCCGAGATTAGAGAGGAGAGAGCAGTCGTGGCTACCCTTGATTATTGGTCTAGCAGTGAGAGCGGCGGAGAAGCCGAGGAGGAGGGAGAGATGAACCTTGACTTGTGGGGGTCTGATGAAGATCAAGAAGAGATAGGGGCTGTAACGAGAAGTGGGAGAGTGGTCCCCGAGATTGCAGGGCTGCCTGAGCCAGTGCAGATGCCAGCAGAGAAAGAGCCAGAGGAGAATCAGATTATCAAGCAATTGAAGAAGACTGCGGCTCAAATATCCATCTGGGATCTTTTGAGACAGTCCCCCTCTCATAGGCAGAAGGTAGTGGAGGCTTTGGTTGAGGCCACGGTCGCCACCACGATTTCCCCATCAGAACTGTTGGGCTTGGTCAAAGGAGGATCCGAGGAGAGATTGGTCTTTTCTGATACCGACCTACCGGTCGAGGGCCGTAATCATAACAGACCCCTGTACATCAAAGCGCAGATTAACGACAAGCACACTGCTTGCGTTATGGTAGATGATGGGTCTTTTATCAATGTGTGCCCCCTGATAGCTCTGCAGGCTTTTGGTTTAAACGAAGATATGCTCAGTGGATCAGATCTGACTATCACGACCTATGATAATTCGAGGAGGCAAGCGTCGGGAACCTTTAAGACCTTGGTCAAGACAGGACCCATTGAAGTGGACGTAGAATTTGTAGTTCTGCCCATCCCTGCTAACTTCTCAGCTCTACTTAGGAGACCCTGGTTTCACAAATTAGGAGGAGTACCATCTACGCTTCACCAAATGATAAAGTTCCCACATGAAGGGGAGGTGGTGACTATCAAGGCAGCCAGAGAGAACCAGGTCTCAGCGCTTGAAATAGCTAACCAGCCCTTTAGTGGCTTCCATGTGTCCATGATAAGAGAAGAGCACAGGTCAGTGGATAACCCAGCTGTGGTTAATATGTTGAAGAAGATGCACTATCTCCCCGGGGCTGGTTTGGGCAGAAACTCTCAGGGGTTGCAAACAGCGATCACCACTCGAGGTCAGAAGAACCGAAAAGGTCTAAGGTACAGAGGCGGCTTCGGCAAGAAGAAGGCAATAGACAAGATCCCTCACATTTCAAAAAGCTTTGTGCCCGCATCCTCAGTTTGCGCATACACTGGCGAAGATGAACCGCAGTGGGTGAAGGGGAGAATTGTCCCTGGGTTCGAGATCTTTAATGATGTATTTGACTGGAGAGTCGGGTTTATCAAGACTGCTGAAGACTTCTGGGATGAGGAGGTCATGACTCAGGGTCTGAAGAGGTCGTTACCAAGAAAATGATAGCTGCCAGGCTGAAAGGGAAAGAGAAGATAGCAGAATTAGAGCCGAAAATGGGAGGTTTGAAGATTTCCTCCGACATGCCTAAGGGACCTCTGCTAAATCAGGAAGTCAGTGAGCAAGCTGCGACAGCATCAACCTCTGGAGTGGCAGAAGAAGACTCTAGTTTAGACTGTCTTTTTATTCCAGAACTCTTTTATGATGTAAATGACAATTATAATATTATTAATAAGGTAAACAATTTCTCTTACTTGTGCGATATTTCTTATGATTTCAACATGCATGAACATGATCATATTCCATCAATTTTTGACATTGATTCCACTGATACAACGCCTTTTAATCTTGGAACCTCGGAAAATCCGAGAGAAATTCTAATGGCATCAAATATAACTCCTGAGGAGAGAAAAAATTTTGAGAGAATAATAAGAAAACATGAAAAAGTCTTCGCCTGGACCTATGAGGACATGCCAGGAATTGACCGAGACGTGGCATAACATGCTATCCCGACTTACCCAGATTACAAGCCTGTGAAGCAGAAGTTGAGAAGGCTCAGGCCAGAATGGGAAATTCGTCAGCAGATCGAAGCCAAGTTCCTTGTTGAAGTGCAGTATCCTACATGGCTGGCAAATGTGGTCCCTATAGCAAAGAAGAACGGAAAGGTCAGGGTGTGTGTAGATTATCGAGATCTGAACAAGGCCTGCCCCAAAGATGATTTTCCACTACCTCATATCGATGTATTGATAGATAGTGTCGCCAATTGCGCGATGTACAGCTTTGGAGATGGTTATGTGGGCTATAACCAGATCCTGAACAAAATAGTTGACCGGGTTAAGACCGCTTTCATCATGGAGTGGGGGGCCTACGCCTACCGTGTCATGCCTTTCGGCCTGAAGAATGCAGGGGCCACGTACCAGAGGATGGCGACCAAGATCTTGAGTGACCTGATCCACAAAGAAGTGGAAGTGTATGTCGATGACATGATGGTCAAGTCAGCCACTCGAGAGGGACACTTTGAAGCTCTAGAGAAGTTCTTCACCAGGATTGACAAGTATAATCTGCGACTTAACCCCAAGAAGTGCATTTTCGGAGTGACTTCAGGAAAACTATTGGGACATGTCGTCAGTCAGAGGGGAATAGAAATTGACCTGGACAAGGTAAAGGCCATCAGAGAGATGCCCGTGCCGCAAAGAGAGAAGGATGTAAGGAGTTTCCTGGGTTAGCTGCAGTATGTTAGCAGATTTATCGCCAAGCTCACTTCGATATGCGAACCTATTTTTAAGCTGCTTAGAAAGAATCAACCTGTGGTCTGGAATGAAGACTGCCAGAAAGCCTTTGACAGCATCAGAGAATACCTGTTGAATCCGCCAGTGCTAAGGCCGCCGCAACCAATCAAACCGCTTATCCTGTATCTGGTAGTAGAAGGCAGTTCAGTGGGCACCATGATGGCTCAAGAAGATGAATTTGGGGTGGAATTTGCAATTTATTACCTCAGCAAGAAGTTCTTGGCTTATGAGATAAAATATGTTGAAGTAGAAAAGATCTGCCTCGCAGTAATTTGGGCGTCAAAGAAGCTGAGACATTACTTCCACTCATACAATGTTCAGGCAGTGGCCAAGCAGAATCCGTTAAGATATTTGCAGGACGCATCGTCTTTGCTTGGTAAGATGGGGAGGTGGCTGCTCTTGCTACAGGAGTTCGATGTGCAATACATCACTCGCAAAAATATTAAGGGGCGGGCCGTAGCAGAATTTCTTGCCGAGCATCCTATTCAAGGAGACACTCCCGAGTTTACCTTTCTTGATGAGAGCATAGTCATAATTTCTGTCCAAGGATGGCAGTTACACTTTGACGGGGCAGTGAATAATAGAGGGGCCAGAATTGGAATCGTCCTGACAACCCCAGATAATGAGAAACTTTCCTTAGCAAAGAAGCTGAGGTACAAAGCAACCAACAATGAAGCCGAATATGAAGCATGCACTTTCGGATTGGAAGCTTTAGCGGCATTGGGGGCAAAGAATATAGAGGTTTTTGGTGACTCAGCCTTGGTAATTAACCAAATCCGAGGTGAGTGGGCTGTAAAAGAAGAGCGGCTGGTACCTTATGTCGAATATTTGAAAGAAGCCTGCGGGCAGTTTGAGACTTGCACTTTCCACTTCGTGCCGAGAGATGAGAATCGTCTGGCTGACGCACTGGCAACCTTAGTGTCGATGTGGGATAACCCTGAAGGAGTTGCTATGAAGCCGGTGCTAATTTCGAGTTCTGAGAAGCCCAGCTTTGAGACCAAACCTGTAATGGAAGTAGAAGTGACGGACGGGAAACCATGGTACTTCGACATCATGAATTATTTGGAAAACAATGAATTTCCAGAAAAAGCTACTGAGAAAGACCAAAGGATGATCCAGAAGCTATCTACTCAGTTCATATCCTTGGAAGGGGTATTGTACAAAAGACAGTCAGACGGGATTCAGCTCAGGTGCTTGAATGAAAAGGAAGCCTGCAAGGTGATGGAGGAAACCCATGCAGGTGTCTGTGGGGACCACATGAACGGTTTGACCTTGGCTAAGAAAATCATGAGACAAGGCTTCTATTGGCTTATGATAGACAACGACTGCTCAAAGTATGTTAAACAATGCCAGCTGTGCCAACAATATGTGGACTTGAGACACCTGTCGGTATCAGAGTTACGTAACCTGACATCACCTTGGCCTTTCGCTGCTTGGGGGATAGATATCATTGGAGAGATTCGCCCTACGGCATCCAATGGGCACAGATACATCATAGTCGCAATTGACTATTTCACCAAATGGATAGAGGCGGAATCCTTCAAGAAGATTGACACAAGGGATATGGCCAAGTTCATAGAGAGAAATTTGATCTGCAGATATGGCCTCCCTCATCATATAGTGTCTGATAATGGGGTGCAGTTCATGGGAGAAACCAGGAAGCTCCTCGAGAAGTATGGTGTCGAGCATCATAAATCCTCTCCCTACCGACCACAAGCGAATGGAGCAGTAGAAGCTGCTAATAAGAATATGAAGAAAATCCTGTCCAAGATAGTCCAAACCTACAAAGATTGGGCTGAAAAGTTACCCTTCGCCCTGTGGGGATATAGAACAACGGTAAGGACGTCTACAGGCGCCACACCATTCTCCCTGGTATACCGAACGGAAGTAGTATTACCAGTTGAGATAGAGCTCAAATCACTGAGGGTGGTCATGGAAGCCCAAATCCCAGAGGCCGAATGGGAGCAGCAGAGGCTACAGCACTTGAATTTACTGGATGAGAGTAGGCTGAAATCTTATTATCATAATCAGATTTACCAGAAGAGATTGGCAAGAACTTTCGGAAAGAAGGTAAGAAAGCATCCGCTGAAAGAAGGGGACTTGGTGTTCAAGCAGATGAGGCCAGGCATACCAGATATTAGAGGGAAATTCAGACCGACCTGGGAAGGGCCGTATATCCTTAAGAAACTGCTGTCCAAAGGAGCTGCAATCTTGTCGGATAGTGATGGGAACGAATTCAAAGAGCCGATCAATGTCGACAGACTCAAAAGGTTCCATAGCTAAAGACCAAAATAAAAAGTAGAGAATAAAATGCCCTGCAAGTCGAAAACCGAAAAAAGGCGGCTGTGCTAAAATTGGGCGCCTCGATAGGGTGAAAACCGAAAAAGGCATCCTGTGCAAAAATTAGAGGCATGAGAGAAAATGTCCGATCGTGAAAACCCGAGAGGGCCGATTAGTAACAGGAGTTGATGCTGTTAAAATTTGGTTCTTTGTATTAACAGCGCGTAAGTAGCTGAGTAAATGCCAAAAATGATCATGTATGCTGAAATTATATGAAAATGTACACAAATTCGTGAAATAGAATGAATATTATTCTTTTCATTTTTGTCATTTCCCAGTTCTGCATTAAAAAGAAATGTAACACCAAAAGAAATACATATGTAAGCTAAGCTAAGTCCTGCAGCTGCTCTCGCCGACCAGATGCTTGAGCCCTCGAGTCCTGTTATCAGATGCTGGACTAAGGATACACTTCTTGTACTCGTTAGTCGAAGACACGGAATGATTGTCGAACCTCGGGATAACAGTCTTCACTGGTAGTCTGCCCCACAGCTCATGATACCGAGAAGCAAACGCAGCCGAGAGAGCTCCTCCCCGGAAAGACAAGGGAACCCTCACTACATCCTGGGTCATCCCGAGCTGACGTGTACATCGAGAGGTGATGCAGAAGGTGGCCTGACGGAGGCTGCAGAGGGGAACACACCCCGGTGGCCCATCAATGACCACATGAGACAGTGGGAGCCAGGCAGACGTAAAACTGATGTCGTCATCTGACAGCTCGCCAAATCTAGTAATGCCTTCACCAGTAGTGGCACACCCATGAAGTCGTCGACGCGGCAGAAAGTGGCTCGGTGAGTACTGTGGAGTAACTCGAGGGGGTGGCTCAGACAGCATCTTCAGTTTCTCTTGCAGCCAGATCTAAAAATAAAAAAAAAAGAGAAAAAGAAAGAAGAGAAGAAAAAGAAAAAGAGGAAAAAAGCCGCTGGAGTAAGTAGGGTTTACTTCAGGCAAAAATAAGGCACAGGTTTGTGTGAAAATCCGAAAGGACGCACCTCCCGCTAAGAAAAGCTAGTGTGAAAATCCATAAGGGATGCACTAACTTTAAAATAATGACGTACCTGGAGCAATAAGGGGCTGCCGGTAAAGGTTGTAGTGGATCCAGAGCTCACAGCGTCCAAGCCCAGAATGGTTTCAGCCAGGATGAGTGGTAAGGGTGATAATCCCAGATGAAAGTCGCCCAAGACTCCGAACAGGCGAGAGTCACCTGTCAACCCCCTGGAACAACAGTAAGGAAGTTCACCATGCAAAATAAGAATATGATGCTTACCCGATAGGTGGGGATGTCGGTGAACTGATCTAGAGCCTCGATCAGTGGCCCTAGAGCGAAGGAAGAGCCCGGAGGAATCAGCTGGACGGCCTCAGAAGAAGGTATGCCCAGAGCCATGGCTATTTCCCGAGTCTAAAATAGACCGCAGTGGGGGACGCAAGGCAGAGCACTAGGAGGGAACCAGGCTCCCAGAATGGTAGCTAACTCTTTAGGCAAAGGGCACAGTTCTTGGTAGGTGACGCGGAAGACGTGAAACCGGGGGTTCTAGAAGTGGGTCGCCGCCAGAAGGAGGTTTTGGTCGACTTTGACCCGGCGCAGGTATTTCAGCCCGGACAGAGAGGAAAGGGTGCCTTCTTCCCAAGTGTGTTTGTCATCTAAAATACGGTGCATCCTTTGGGCTAGAGAAGAAGACATATTGGGAGAGATGAAAGGCTCAAGATGTTGGAAAATGAAGAGACACAAAAAGAGCAAAAATTTTGTGAGAATTTATAGGGAAGTGTCACCGACGGCCTACCCGTCCCTACACAGCGACGGCCTGCCCGCCTATCCTTAGGGACGGCCTGCCCGCCTCTCCTAAGGGAAGGCCTGCCCGCCTCTCCTAAGAGACGGCCTGCCCGTCGGTATAGATCCACCTGGCAGACATCAGCATTGCATTCATCACGCGCATTAACTTGCATTTATGGCGTGACAGACGGCCAGCCCGTCGGTCACATACAGACGCCCAGCCCGTCGATCACGAAATTCTATATAAGGGCGAGTGACAGACGGTGCAAATGCTGCTGTCCCTTTCATTTCCTCTCTCAAACCATTTTTTTGCGTTTTTTTAGCGGTTTTTCAAGCATTTCCTCTTTTTTTTTCGCGATTTCTTCATATTTTTGCATTCTCTACTCACTGGGTGCTTGGATATTTATTTTTCTCCAGTTTCTACACTTCTCGCGACTACAAGTAAGTAAATAACTAGTTTCTTTTGAATTTTATTTAATTTATTTCTTCATTTCTTCTTCTTTCAACTTTAGAAATGTTTAGAAAATTTTAGATGCCTTAGGAATTTAGGGAGAATGCTGCCCATTTTTCTTTATTATTTTAGTGCAATTAAACCTGAATTTTTGCATGATCACATAGAAATAGAATTTTTCTATAACTTTGGTGCTTTAGAAGACAGTTTCTAGCGCGCTTTTCTGTGTATATATTGCTTGTGAGGCCCGAGGCCATTATTTTGTGTTGTTCGGGACTCACTCTTGCCGGGGTGTGTCCCATTTACATGCGTATATTATTATCGAGGCCTGAGGCCTATTTTGTTGCCTTTTTATGCAGGAGGTCGGGCATACCCCTGCCGGGGTGCTGCCCAAATTTTTATTATTTATTCTAGAATTGAATATTTTCATGTATAATGCATGCCTTGGGACCTAGAAAGCCCATTTCCTTTACTCGTTTCAAATTATTTTCATGCTAATTGCATATTATTTTTGCCTTGATATGTGCAAAGCATGTGGGCAACCTTTGCCCTTTTCATTTATTATCAGTTTCTCTATTTAGTTTTCGGGCCGCCATTGCCTGGTGAGGCCCAAGTGGGCCGTCCCCTTAAGAATAAATCTAATAATACTTGTTTTACCAAATTTTCGCTATCTAATTTTTTCGTCTTTGCAGGATGCCTCCCAGACGTAGAGTACCGCAGGCCCAGCCCGAGATCGTAGTTCCGGATTGGATGGACGCTGAGTCAGCTTAGAGGTATAGAGCATTGGCTCAGGTAGACCTTCAGGCCAGCCGTTTTGTATCCCGGCTGTTCCTGGAGGCCCTAGGGATGGCCCCGAGTTTGATTTGCTCGTCGAGGGTGCTGGGTGGATAGAGTTCCTTTAGCCCTCTTTCCAGAATTTTCCAGAGGCTACTCGCCAGGTCCTGGCCACTCTTCGCTACACCAGTTTTCAGAGTGCAGATACCGACCCAGGGGTGGTTCAGTTTTGGTTCGACGGCGACCACTTCAGTATCACTAGACAGAGATTCGCTCAGGCCATGGGGCTCCCTACAGAGGAGGGGGTCGAGATCCCACGGCGAGCTGTTAGACGCACCCATTGGGCGGCTATTACCATATCGGGAGTGCTGTATGATCATGATACAGCAAAGAACACCGTACTGGTGTCTCAAGCACTCCGGTATTTGCACAGAGTGCTGTCCAGTTCGTACCTCGGTCGAGCTGGTAATCCAAGGTCGCTTAATGCGGCCGAGATCTGGAGCCTCTGGGCCATGGTGGCAGGCCAGCGTCTCAACATTAGCCATGAGATCTTGGCCAACTTGACCAGAGTCGGCAAAGGGTTGACACCTGTGGTGATAGTGGGAGGAGTTGTCACCCGGCTACTTTTGAGGTTGGGAGTTGCCCCCGACAGGTTGAGAGGACCCTTGGAGGAGGGGATCCATGTAGACGCCGTAGCGGCAGTACAAATGGGGATGATCTCCCAGATATCAGGCCAGGCGAAGGCCTATAGGGTGTTGACCATTCATGAGACCCGGTGGATGTTCTCGCTTCAACCCTTGGGTCCAGATCCAGATCACCCGGAGCACCCAGAGGATCAGTCTCCATAGCTAGAGCCCCAGCCTCAGCCCGAGCCTCAGCCAGAGCAACAGCCTCTACATCCAGAGCCAGAGCCTCAGCCTCCTCAGCCTCAGACTGTGCCACCGCCACAGCAGCAGGAGCAGCCTAGGACCCCATCGGACTTCGATATAGAGATCACGATGGATGATCTTTTTGCTGCCTCACCAGCATCCCGAGCACCGACTCCTGTCCCATCGTCGGGCTTCAGAGTGTATAGGACTACCCACGGGCCCCCCGAGAGGTATCACCCTTATTCTAGAGGCGACCCGGGGGCATCCACCTCTACAGCACCGCCTCCAGAGCCACCACAGCAGCAGCCAGCACAGCCTGACTTCTCTCAGCTCCTCACCTCCATGTTCGTAACTTTAGAGCGACGACAGGACGAGAGGGACAGAGCTATTCATGAGAGGTTGGACCGCCAGCAGGCTGCTATTCAGGAGCATTCCCAGTCAGTGGAGCGGTTGGCCTGCGAGCAGGCTGGCTACATTGAGCATACCACGCGGGAGCAGGCTCGGGTTATGGATGCTTTCAGGGATGAGCAGGCTCGGGTCGTAGAGACCCTCAGAGGTGAGCAGTTGAGGCTGATTGAGTAGGTTGCTCAGGGTCAGAGGGAGCTCAGACAGCAGCTCGCTCATGATTTGAGGACGTCACAGGACCAGGCGTCTCAGAGGGTTGACATGACCCTGCAGATGATTGACGAGTCACTTGACTCTCTGAGATCCCGCGTCCAGGCGATAGAGGGGATACTCCCACCTTTTTCTCAGACCATGAGGGAGTTCAGGGACCAGACAGAGCAGCGCCTAGAGCACATGAAGGGGGCCGCCAGCGAGCAGACCACTCAGTTAAGCAAGGCATTCAAGAAGTTGGGAGGCACAGTATCAGAGACATTGGAGTTCATCAGGACCTGCACCCAGCCTTTCTTGGATGGCCACGCTCAGATCCGATTCAGGCGGGCCCACGATGCCAAGGCAGGACCCTCCACAGCTCAGCCTCCACCTCCGGCACGGCCAGCTCTGCCTCCACCTCCGCCCGGGACAGTGCATATATCGGATGATGAGGACCCTGATGAGCCCTCTGACTACACACCTCTATGACGTTCAGGGAGTCATATTATTTGTATATTTGTACTTTGTATATACGTTGTACAAAATAGATATTTTTAGTGAAAAACTTTTATTTTCAAAATTTATGATTCATCATATAGCAGATGAATATATACCTTCACAATCACTCATACTCTAAAACAAAAATGGTGAAAAAATGATGAATAACAACACAATAAAAAAGAACAAATGAAACATGGCATAACAGATAAAAGCGAAAATCCCGCCATTAATAAACAGGTTAAAAGATGACCACTCGAACATGAACTAACAAAACCTTTTTATCACACAGGTATAGAGAATATCGCTTCACTTCAGATCGAAGCTGCAGTTAAAGAAACACTGCTCTTCACCAAACCGGGATCGTAGCCAAAGCCTGCTACATCTCACAGTTCGCGCGGCAGCCAAAGAGTGCTATGCACCTTGCAGATAGAAAGGGGGTTAGCAAGGGAACTTCAGATCGAAGCTGCAGTTAAAGAAACACTGCTCTTCACCAAACCGGGATTGTAGCCAAAGCCTGCTACATCTCACAGTTCGCGCGGCAGCCAGAGAGTGCTACGCACCTTGCAGATCGAATGGGGGGTTAGCAAGGGAACTTCAGATCGAAGCTGCAGTTAAAGAAACACTGCTCTTCACCAGATCAAGTCCGTAGTTAGAGAATGCTACGTCTCACCAATACCTACAAGTCGAGACGAGATTGGTAGGGGTATCTTCGCATTGCCGAACAGACCGAGACGAGGTCTACCCGGCAAAAGGCGCGGAAGGTAAGAACCGTCGCAGGTACGCCTTCTTTCTTTCTGTCCTTTCTCTGAGTTTTGGCTTCTCTAGGCACTCGTGCACTAGTCACCCCAAAACTGGGGGCAACTGTAAGCACCGTGTCCCGGAGCGGTCCAGATCAGAGGTTACCCTGTGATGAAATCAGTATCCTAGCCTATATAAATGGTTTGGATTTGGGGTTTTTAGTCCCGCGTTCCACGAGAAATGAGTCTTTTTACCTTTCGTAGGTAGAGGGGGAGAAAACGGGGGTTTTTTCGAGTCAAAAAGCTTTTTGTTCCTTCACAGACGGCCAGCCCGTCTGTGAAGTCAGCCCGTCGCTTGGGGTCACCGACGGCTTGTGGTATTTTCTGACGCCCGTCGGAAAGTCACCGCCCCTATCAGAACGCCGCCTGGTTTCCCAGAGCACGCAACCTTTTCGACGCGCGTCGGTGGATGTGGCAGGGCCGTCGGACGAATCCTTGTGTCAGAAGGATTCTTCTGATGCCCGCCTTTATACACCGATGCCCGTCGGTCGTGTCTGGCTTATAAAAGCTCCGGATTTTCAATAGAAAGAGGTCCCAAAAATTTTTGAAGAGGGGAAACTCTGCCCAAATTCAAGCATATTTTCTCTCTCTTCCAGCAAACACATTTCATAAAGAAATCTTGTTCAAAAGAGGATCAAATCCATTAAAAGGGACTAAAAACTAATTAGTTTTCCTATAGATTTTGATTCCAAAGACAATATTTTGAAGGTTTGAGAAGGAAGTAATCTGATTTCCTCTCTTCAATCCTTCATCTTGCTTTTCGTGGAACACGCGGGGCTCTAACCAACACGAGAATTTCACCCAAAGCGATTATCTGAGGGTAAATATTCCGGATTCCTTCTCCATATCATTTCATATTTATTCTTTATTTGTTAATTCTTCCAATTTTGTCATTATTTTTCTTTATTTTGACTCTCATTACTTGATTTTATTGTAAAATCTCCTTTTGGCCTTAAAAGGAATTTTTCTCTTTCTTTTTTTTTTTCGGAGACTGTGGTGACCGACGGGTCATCTGTATCATCGACACCCATCGGTCACCTCATCTACAGACGCCCACTTTTTGAGTGACAGACGGACGTGTCGGTTATCTTGACTGACGCCCGTCGGTCACCTAAAAGAGGCCGTCGGTGGGTCTGTCTCTTCCCTTTTAAATGATTTTCTATCTTTTTCAAGTCCCTTTGGATTCCCATATATTGATTGTATGTATATTGACATCTTTTAACTTTCTATGAGTGTATATTGATTCTCTTGGACTATCCCGGGCTTGAGCGGCTGCCTACCATATTCGGAGGATTTTCGTCCGGTTTAGTTTCCTAATCCTTTTGATTATTTCCTTCATTTGTTATTCATTGATTATTCTATGTATATGGATGTACTCTTTTCATATCTCGTTAATGTATAAAAATGACTCAATGTTTTATATTCAATAAAATGAGGTTTACACAAAGGCAAAGGGGTCCAATGCCCCATTTTTATCCAATAAAAATCACCACGAACAAAAATATCCAATTTTGATAATGATGCATGCGAGGACCAAAGTCCTCAAAACAAACAATGCCCCAATTTGTGTATGTATATCACATTTATAAAGGGAGTTGTATTCCGTTACTTGTATTATTGTAATTTATCGTCTTTTGATATTTACTTGCTCATTTATGGCTTTCCAAACATGAATAAATGTGCCTTTAGTAAATTGCATCGTGTGGCGGGAGAGCGAATCAATGATAATTAAATTTTGATTATAAAATAATCGAGGTAGAAATAGATGAGAAATCCCGAACCCAGCTTTGGTCTTTGGGCTCAAAGAGGCTAGAGGTCTACCCTCCAAGACACCTTTTTGTGCCACGAGACTTTAGCGCTAATCCTAGGCTCCTTAGGGCAAGAGGTTTACCTTCCAAGACCCCTCTGGTTTGTAATACCCCCATATCCCCGGTAAGGAATATCGGGGCGTCACGCGGACACTTACGTATACACATACATATACATGCACTAGCGGAAGCGGTAATAACAAATAATTAGAAATAAGTTGGGCCCAAACAAAATTACTTTTATTATACATGTAAACTGTACATTTTACAAAAACTTTATGCTTATAGAGGTTCATTTTTCGATTCATATACATATACTTTTAACGATTACATGTAACAACTATACTTTTTATTACATAATGATGTTACTCAAAACATCACCAACTCTAACTTTATCTTATACAAAAAGGGTATAACAAAAAGCTTCTAGTGGCCCTCACTTGCAGATGAACGCTTTCACTGGTCCGCACCTGTCAACCTACACGGAAACAAACATCCGTGTTAAGCGATAACGCTTAGTGGGGATGAAAATAATGCAAAGGACTTCTTTCGAAGTCAGCAATAAAATATACATGTCACATGCGCTGCTCAAACAACTCATGCATATATTTTCGTAATCATATTAATCATGGATTCTAATTCATATAAACATGTGCTGGTACACATAACTATCCTGTAGCATTCATCTCATATACTTTAAACATTTACTTATAACACTACATATGATCATTTCATGTTCACTATACACTAACAATAACGAGGATAAAACAATAAGCCTGAATTCCTTTCACGGTGGATACGGGTAACTCTGGATACTGTTTACAGTATCTTACATGTGGAGAATTAACTCAAACTCTATGGAATACACGATGTATTCCGAACTCTGGGCACAATTAAGGCCAACTCTAGCAGCTGCACTCTAGCCCTTTATAAGCATGCTTATCTATCCACTATAACGGTAATCAGGCTCAAATACAACTCACATACCGTACACAGATATCAACTCATTTACTATAATTCAAATACATTTAATTTCTGTATAGCTTTTAATAATCAAGCATATTTAAGGTTATTAATCATATAAGAGATTTAAAAGATGATTTAAACCAAACACAGGCTAAAAGATAACATGCAAGATCCATTTAGACCTTTAATAACTCAAAACAGGAGCAAAAGACAAAAACAAGAAAAAACAGGCGGAAAACAACTCACTGTCGCGACCGCGACTTGTGTCGCGCTCGCAACAGTAGCCTAAGGAAACAGGGCCGTCATGAGTCTCACACACGATTGCGGCTCATGACGATCTGCTTCGTTTCATGCCCACCAGGAAGGAAGGGGTCACAAGTCGTGACTGCCCATCACGATTCGTGACAGGATCCTCACAACAGAGAGAGGGCATCACGGGTCGTGATGCCATCTCACGCCTCGCCGGAGGAAGGTCACGTGAAGTGACTACTCGTCGCGTCTCGTGACGGAACTCTCACAGCAAAATGAGAGAGAGGCATTGCGGGACGTGATGCCATCTCACGCCTCGTGACGAGGCTCGCCCCAGGGTCACGAGTTGTGACCTACCTCACATCTCGTGACTCTCTCCTCACAACTCTGAAAACCAAATTCCAACTCGCTTCCTACGGAAATGAAAGACGCGATTCTATCGCGATCACTGCTTATATCGCGCTCGCGACAGAAGCGTGTTTCCCAATTCCAACGGCAAAAATCCACACACAGTTAAACTCAAACAAAACCCAAACCAACTCTTTTGTTTTCACATGCAACCACTCCTCTTTTAACATGTAATTGCCCTATAAATCATGCTCATAACTAAGTTTTTCACTCAAATTACACAATCACTTTAGACATTAAGACACTACAAGCAATCACCATGATTTCACACACTTAAACAAACAATTGAGCTAATTTAAGCTCCAAGTACATTTCTTTATACAATTAAGTCTCTATTAAAACATTCAAAGTCACAACACATGCAAAATAGGAAAAAAAAAACCGCACACGATCCCTACCTCTAGGACGTTGAATCGCGTTCTCTACTCGGCTACGACCTTCTCTTTGCCTTTATTGGGCCTCTTGTCCACAGCTTCCATACACAAACCATTCAACACACCAAAGTTACTCTTCTCTCTTACTTCAAATCAAAAACAGAAATAAGATAAAAGAAGAAGACCAATACTAACTAAATAGCATTACTTACCTTCTTAGGAGACCTAATCAAGCTCTACTAACCCCTCTCAAAGCCAAACCAAATGAATCACTCAAAATATGTAAAGAAGAAGAAAGAAGAAATGAAGAAAGGAGTAAAACAAGAGAAAAGAAAGAAACTAACGTGAAGAAGAGGAATGAAAAGGGCAGATGTTCTAAGTCAATCCAAAATTTACTGCTCATTTAATGCTCACTAACCTTATTAATTCATAATTATCCTTACTAAGCCAAGTGTCTTCTTTCCTTTTGGGTCACTTATTCCTCTTTAATCTAACTTAATCCCTTGCCACATGTCACTTCCCTACTGTGCCATGTGTCACTCTTCTTCAAGTCACAAATTAAAAATTCCAATTTAAATACCCTAACACCGGAGTGGTTCTGTGTCGTGGGCGCGACAGGACTCACACACACAACACTAATCTTTCTTGAACCCAAAATTCTATAATTCTTCTAGGGCTATTTCGGGGTGTTACAAATCTCTCACCCTTAAGAAATTTCGTCCTCGAAATTTCCCCGATACCCGACAAATAACTGAAACTATATACTGCATAAGTCAATAAGAGGACTTACCAGAAGATCCGATCAATGCCTCTACATCTTCAGCAGTCATGGCAAATACACGTGGCTGATCCTCAGGGAATCACCTCTCGACTGTTTCTGATGGCGGTCTTTCAGCTTTACCTCGTCCTCTTCCACTTCTAACATTCCCAGAAGCATTGCCTTTCTCTTTATTTACTTGTGATGCCATATTCTCTCTTGTTTTAGGACACTGAGCAAGGAAATGCTCTGTACTACCGCATTTGAAGCAAGCTCCGGTGAGCTTCCTACACTCACCCCAATGATGCCTTCCACAATGCTCACATTGTGGTGCTGCACTTCCTCTACTGCTAGGTAGCCTTACACTTCCGACTGAAGTTGGCACTATTACCGATGCCTACTCATCTTTTCCTCTTTTTACTGCTCTAGCTCCTCTACCAACACTCTCATCTTCTCTTGGAAATCTTCTTTTCTGCTCTCTCTTTTGCTTTATCAATTCAGATTCCTCCATTTTCATCGCCGCCAACACCAATGGATAATAACCCACAGGTTGCAAAGCAACCATAGCGGCTAACGGTCCTCTTATGCTCTCTCTCAATCCATCTTCAAATTGCCTACATCTGAAGTCATCAGTTAACATTCCTTCCGGTACATATTTACTCAAACGAGTAAACTCTTTATCATATTCTGCAACAGTCATATTCCTCTGCTTAAAAGTTACAAATTCTTTCCACTTGGCATCTTTATACGCTTTGGTCACAAATTTCTCCTTGAACTCTCGAACAAAGAAATCCCAGGTTAACTCCATGGGTCTCTGAGGATTCTGAAACACTAACTTCCACCATTCATATGCTGCACCCTGTAGCAACGACACGGCGCAAGCTACTCTTTGATTCTGAGGGCAACTGATTTCTTGCAAAATTCTTTCCATTTTCTCTAACCAGAATTCTGCTATTTCGGATTGATCCAGGGATGTTCCTTGGAACTCTTCAGCTCCTCTCTTTCTTATCAAATATGTTGGAGCTTTAGGAGCTGTCAGTCCATCTAGGATTTGTACCAACCCTTGCATCAACTCCGGGTTGTCCTGAACAGGTCTTGCTCTATCTTCTCTATCTTGTGCTTGTACATGTGGATCCACTCGAACCGGATTCACACTGCCTGTAGTCTCTCCTACGTGCTCACTCGGGTCGGACTCCATCTAGACCCTACAAAACCAGCATCTGCATTAGGCCACATTCTAGACAACTCAAACATATACACTAGTACTATACTCTATCATCTTATAGTCCTGAACCAATTAACCTAGGGCTCTGATACCACTAAATGTAACACCCCCATATCCCCGGTAAGGAATATTGTGGCGTCACGCGGACACTTACGTATACACATACATATACATGCACTAGCGAAAGCGGTAATAACAAATAATTAGAAATAGGTTGGGCCCAAACAAAATTACTTTTATTATACATGTAAACTGTACATTTTACAAAAACTTTATGCTTATAGAGGTTCATTTTTCGATTCATATACATATACTTTTAACGATTACATGTAACAACTATACTTTTTATTACATAATGATGTTACTCAAAACATCACCAACTCTAACTTTATCTTATACAAAAAGGGTATAACAAAAAGCTCCTAATGGCCCTCACTTGCAGATGAACGCTTTCACTGGTCTGCACCTGTCAACCTACACGGAAACAAACATTCGTGCTAAGCGATAACGCTTAGTGGGGATGAAAATAATGCAAAGGACTTCTTTCGAAGTCAGCAATAAAATATACATGTCACATGCGCTGCTCAAACAACTCATGCATATATTTTCGTCTCATGGATTCTAATTCATATAAACATGTGCTGGTACACATAACTATCCTGTAGCATTCATCTCATATACTTTAAACATTTACTTATAACACTACATATGATCATTTCATGTTCACTATACACTAACAATAACGAGGATAAAACAATAAGCCTGAATTCCTTTCACGGTGGATACGGGTAACTCTGGATACTGTTTATAATATCTTACATGTGGAGAATTAACTCAAACTCTATGGAATACACGAGGTATTCCGAACTCTGGGCACAATTAAGGCCAACTCTAGCAGCTGCACTCTAGCCCTTTATAAGCATGCTTATCTATCCACTATAACGGTAATCAGGCTCAAATATAACTCACATACCGTACACATATATTAACTCATTTACAGTAATTCAAATACATTTAATTTCTGTATAGCTTTTAATAATCAAGCATATTTAAGGTTATTAATCATATAAGAGATTTAAAAGATGATTTAAACCAAAAACAGGCTAAAAGATAACATGCAAGATCCATTTAGACCTTTAATAACTCAAAACAGGAGCAAAAGACAAAAACAAGACAAAACAGGCGGAAAACAACTCACTGTCGTGACCGCGACTTGTGTCGCGCTCGCGACAGTAGCCTAAGGAAATAGGGCCGTCACGAGTCACACACGCGATTGCGGCTCGTGACGATCTGCTTTGTTTCACGCCCACCAGGAAGGAAGGGGTCACGAGTCGTGACTGCCCATCACGACTCGTGACAGGATCCTCACAACAGGGAGAGGGCATCACGGGTCGTGATGCCATCTCATGCCTCGCTGGAGGAAGGTCACGCGACGTGACTGCTCGTCGCGTCTCGTGACGGAACTCTCACAGCAAAATGAGAGAGAGGCATCGCGGGACGTGATGCCATCTCACGCCTCGCGACGAGGCTCGCCCCAGGGTCACGAGTCGTGACCTACCCTCACGTCTCGTGACTCTCTCCTCACAACTCTGAAAACCAAATTCCAACTCGCTTCCTACGGAAATGAAAGACGCGATTCTGTCGCGATCACTGCTTATGTCGCGCTCGCGACAGAAGCGTGTTTCCCAATTCCAACGGCAAAAATCCACACACAGTTAAACTCAAACAAAACCCAAACCAACTCTTTTATTTTCACATGCAACCACTCCTCTTTTAACATGTAATTGCCCTATAAATCATGCTCATAACTAAGTTTTTCACTCAAATTACACAATCACTTTAGACATTAAGACACTACAAGCAATCACAATGATTTCACACACTTAAACAAACAATTGAGCTAATTTAAGCTCCAAGTACATTTCTTTATACAATTAAGTCTCTATTAAAACATTCAAAGTCACAACACATGCAAAATAGGAAAAAAAAAACCGCACACGATCCCTACCTCTAGGACGTTGAACCGCGTTCTCTACTCGGCTCCGACCTTCTCTTTGCCTTTATTGGGCCTCTTGTCCACAGCTTCCATACACAAACCATTCAACACACCAAAGTTACTCTTCTCTCTTACTTCAAATCAAAAACAGAAATAAGATAAAAGAAGAAGACCAATACTAACTAAATAGCATTACTTACCTTCTTAGGAGACCTAATCAAGCTCTACTAACCCCTCTCAAAGCCAAACCAAATGAATCACTCAAAATATGTAAAGAAGAAGAAAGAAGAAATGAAGAAAGGAGTAGAACAAGAGAAAAGAAAGAAACTAACGTGAAGAAGAGGAATGAAAAGGGCAGATGTTGTAAGTCAATCAAAAATTTACTGCTCATTTAATGCTCACTAACCTCATTAATTCATAATTATCCTTACTAAGCCAAGTGTCTTCTTTCCTTTTGGGTCACTTATTCCTCTTTAATCTAACTTAATCCCTTGCCACATGTCACTTCCCTACGGTGCCATGTGTCACTCTTCTTCAAGTCACAAATTAAAAATTCCAATTTAAATACCCTAACACCGGAGTGGTTCTGTGTCGCGGGCGCGACAGGACTCACACACACAACACTAATCTTTCTTGAACCCAAAATTCTATAATTCTTCTAGGGCTATTTCGGGGTGTTACATGGCTGGCCCAAAATGGATACTAAGCGCAGTCTTAGGCTCTCCGAGGCGAGAGAAACTTTCCCAATATTCTATTGGGTGGCGACTGCATGAAACCTCCTTGTTGCCCAACATAGACGCACTTGCGATTTATTGCAAGCTGTGAGCGGACCCACAAATGCCCCGGTCGCCCACGTGCGGGCGGCCGAACGGGCGGCTGTGGGGATCCGGCATGCGTCACACAAGTGCCTAACCTATCAACAGGTAAAGGCTGAGCACCAAGTTCTGTTTGGGTTGCTCAATCCTTTGCCTATTCCTCAGTGGAAGTGGGAGAATGTCACCATGGACTTTGTAGTGGGTTTGCCATTGACTCAGCGGAAGCACAACTCTATTTTGGTAATAGTCGATCGGCTTACCAAGTCAGCTCATTTCTTGCCAGTTCGACTCGATTAGCCCATGGATCGATTAGCAGAGATTTATGTGAATGAGATAGTTCGGTTGCACGGAGTTCTTTTATCGATTGTGTCTGATCGGGATCCCAGGTTCATGTCGACATTTTGGAAAGAATTGCAGTCTATTTTGGGTACTCGATTGAATTTCAGCACTGCTTTCCATCCTCAGACCGAAGGTCAGTCAGAGAGGGTTATTCTAATTCTAGAGGATATGCTTTGGGGTTGTGTATTGAATTTCTCGGGAAGTTGGGACAGATATGTATCTTTGATGGAGTTCATGTATAACAATAGTCACCAGATGAGTATCGGTATGGCACTATATGAGGCTCTCTATGGTCGAAAGTGTAGGACTCTAGTATGTTGAACCAAGCTAAGTGAGCATTCTCTAGCAGAGTTAGTTTGAGATACCGAACAAAAGATTAGACTGGTATAATAGAATTTGAAAGCAGCAAAGGACCGATAGAGATCCTATGCTAATTTGAAGCGAAAAGATATTCAATATGAGGTTGGGGATAAAGTTTTCCTGAAAGTGTCGCCTTGGCATAATGTTCTCCATTTTGGCAAAAAGGGAAAGTTAAGTCCGAGGTTCATAGGATCGTATGAGATTTTAGAGCGGATTGGACCAGTTGCCTACTGGTTGGCGTTGCAATTAGAGTTAGCCAAGCTATATCATGTGTTCCACGTGTCGATGCTTCGCCGGTATAGATCGGATGCATATCATGTATTATCGATTCAGGATGTGCAAGTTTAGTCAGATTATTCTTATAATGAAGAACCCAAGGCTATTTTGGCTTGAGAAGTGAGACATCTCTGAAACAAGCAGATTCCTTTAGCTAAAGTGTTATGGTATCATCACAGGATCAAAGAAGCTACTTGGGAACTAGAGTCAGCCATGAGATCTCAGTATCCACAATTGTTCAGCTTAGGTGAGAATTTCGAAGACGAAATTCCTTTAAGGAGGGGAGAGTTGTGACACCCTGATTTTCACCCTAGTAGTTTTGAGCTTATGTGTGTGGTCTTGGTGAGTTTAGGTGTGTGTGTGTGTGTTTATGTTTTAGGGAGTTGAGAGGATTTTATTGCATGATAATTTTAATTATGTGGTTTAATTGTGTGGTGGGGAAGAGAAGAAGGATTAGAAAGGAGTTTGCAAAACCCACCACAAGATCATGATAAGTGGATGGAGGAGATTAGGAAAGGGAAAGAGAAAGAGTGGATGAGGGTTGACTTTTATAGGAAAAGAGAGAGAAAGGGGAATCAGATTTCTGTGCTTCTCTTCCTGTTTCTCTCCTGTTTCCAACTCCCTTTTCTCCTCTTCCTAGCCATCTTTATCTCCGTCATTTGCTGTGATCTTTGAATTGATTTGGCAAGTTCTAGTTTTCGGGTATCTGGCTGTGTTCTTCTTCTTCTTCTTTCCTCTTCCTACGTGATTGATGTTTGGGTATGAGTTTGAGTTTTGAGTCATTTGTGTGTTTTGGGTATGGTTGATCAGAAATTCCTGCTAGAGATCCCAAGGTGAAGGAGAAAGAAAGTGGTAGTGCCACCGATTGATTCTTGTAGAGCTTAGTAATTTAAGGTTTGGGGATTGTGTGATTTTGAATGCTTGTGTTTTAAATTTATGTTATAATTTCTGAAATTTGTGGAATTAAACTTATTTATATTGTATGATTGATGTGGGTCTTGACTAATTTGAGTAGAATTGAGATGGAAGTTGTGTATTGAGGGAAAGATTGGATTTATGTGGTCTCTAGGGGAAAATTCTTGATTTTGAATTTTTGTTGTTCAAATTGTTTCTTTAGTCTTTTGATCTTTTATATAAGTGTAAAATTTAGATAATTCTATGGGTAATATGTATTGGATACTTATTGTTGATTGTGTGAAGTTTGGTGGGTTAATTGCATGATTTGGGATGGTTGTTGTGTGGAAGATGATGTGCAGATCGGCAGTAGGAGCAGGAAGCTCGACTCTATCGCGAACGCGACCATCATCGCAAGCACAATAGAGCTCGGTGATCCTGGCTTCTGCTGATGAGTGTCTCTATCGTGAGCACGACAGAGAGCTCGGTATGCCAAGCATATGCAGAGCTGATAGTTATCATGAGCGTGACAGTGATCTCCCCGCCCTCTATCGCAAGCACGACAGAGGCCAGTCAGCCTCTCCTCGCCAGCGCTGTTGAATGTCACGAGTACGGCTAAATGTCGCAAATTGCTTCTGTTGCCAGCATGACTGGTCATCGTGAGTGTGACGCTTCTGTTTTCAAATGTTTATTATTTTAATTTCTTTGCATGGTTTCTCACTTGTGATTTATTAATGTATTAATATATGTATTATAATACGCTTCATTATGTGATCATTACTTCGAAGTAATGCCTAGTCTGTAATAGCCAAGTAAGAAGATAAATAGGCATGCCTATAGGGTTCTGCTAGATGCAGCCCTAATGTGTTCTAGACACTGATCAGGTCACCGTTTGGGTCCTCGCGATCCTTATAAGTTGGATCTTGTTTAAGATCCCCCAATGTGAAAATGTTTTTGAATTAAAATGAAAGAAGTTGCTTTGGTTTGTACCCACAGGTACCAATGTGTTCACTCATTATCCACTACTCTGAGTTTGCAGGCATACCTATGAATCTGATATTGATGTGAAATAATGTGAATGGTTAAAATGATGATATATGAATGTTTGCATTTTATGAAGCTATGATGTAATCCTGTTATGCTTATATATATGTGTGTGTGCCATATGTATATGAATTGCCTTAACGTCCACTGTGAGTGGTTTTTCATCTTTTGTTTTCCCCACTAAGCATTATTGCTTAGCACGGGTATTTCATCCGTGTAGGTGTGGAAGAAGTGGAAGCTTTTGGGAGGTTTGATCCGCAGTAGCCTTAGCCAACATGATAGGAGGGTTTATGTTATAGGAGTAGTTTTTTTTTATATTCTATAATTCCTGATGTATAGCATTTGTCACACCCCAAAATAGCCCTGGTCGGATTGTGCATGTTAAGTCGGGATTGGAAGGGTATTTCAGTAATTTGTGCTTGAGAAAGTTGGAGTGTTAAGGACCTAATTGAAAAGATAATTAAGTTTGTAAGGAAAGAAATGTGTAAGTGAGTGAAGTGTTATTTGTTTAAGGACTTAAGAGCATTTTTGGTTTGGAAAAGTTGAGTGGACTGTGTGGTCCTATTGGGAGCTGCCATGTGGGTGTTAGGTGGGCATTGAATGGGGAAAAGAAGAAAAGAAAGGGGAAGAGAGAGAGGGAACACAGAGATTGCATTCCCATTCGTCCCCTCCTCTCACGTTTCTTCTTCTTCTCTTCTCCCTTCTCTGCTTTTCCTTTCCCCCTGGGCTTGGAGTTGTGTTTAGCTTGGTTGAGTTTTGGGTTAGCTTTGAAGAGGTAAGTTGGAGTTAACGTACTGTTCTTCTTCTTCTTCTTTTTCCTGGTTTTGGTTAAGTTAGGGTTTGGCTAAGGATTGTGTGGTTTCTTATTTGTGCAAGCATTGGATTGTAAGGAAGAGCAAAGTAAAGGCAAGGAAAGGATTGAGGGGTGATCTTGAAGCGTGATTTTGGATCGTCATTTTCAGGTTTGGGAGTGTTTTGGATTGCATGCAATGTTTGAACTTCTGTGTTCTTCAATCTCAGTTGAATGTCTCTGCCCTATTTCTCACTAGGCTTGTAAATGTGTTTGCATTATCTAATTTCTGGAATTTGTTATGTTTTGAAATGTGTATATGCATGATTAAGTGGGTAAATGTGTTAGTAAGGCATGAGTAGGATTAAATTGGAAGTATTGTGTTTGGGTTTTGAATTTACTGTTATTTGTTAGGGTTTATGTTCTTGAAGGAATTAAATGTGTCTATGCATGATTTTGGTTGATTTAATTGTTGAATTAAGTTGCAATGATCTTGTTTATGCTATCTGGGACATCGATTGAAAGGTAATATGAGTTTTGGTGGTGTTGTAAATTAGATTGGAAATGATTTCTATTGAATTTCTGGAAAACGAAGGAAATCTGCAGTTTGTGATAGCGGGGAAGAAGAAGGAAGCGGCTCACGCGACGTGAGCTATGCTCACGTGACGTGAGCCATGCTCACGTGACGTGAGCCATGCTCACGCTAGATGAGCAAAGCTCACGCAACGTGAGCTATGCTCACGTGACGTGAGCCATGCTCACGCTAGGTGAGCAAAGCTCACGCTACGTGAGCTATGCTCACGACGTGAGCAATTGCTCACTAGGCGTGAGCTATGGTCACGCGACGTGAGCAATGCTCACGCGACCTGAGCAACCTTCACGTGACGTGAAGGTTGCTCAGGTCTTCCGACTCTTCTGTTTTGCTTCTGTTTTTCTTTCCCCAAGCGACCAGTTTTTATAAAATGGTTTCCAAAAGCTTTTCATGGTATTTTCCTCTACTGTGTGTTATATTATCTTGATGGTATGACTGATTATTCCAATTTAGTTGGTATTAATAACATGTTATCTATGATAAGTTACTGTGGTATTTTGGAATAGGTTTTGGATTATAGTGATACTGTTAAAAGACTGTAAAATACGAAGGATTTATGAATGGTAACCTTCTGATTGTTTAGTCCCAAACATGTTTTATCTTAATGTAAATTAGATGATCATAGCTTTAGTCTGTTTCTCCTCTAAGAATATCATGCCATGCTTAAGAGTATATGGTATAGGTTCACGATGTAGGCAATGTATTTTAGTCATTGGTCTAATATGATTTCTCATGTGTTCCTGATATACTTTACTTTGATGAGTAATACTAGAATGTTATTGATTGAAGTATTGCATGCTTTTGAATATGACTTGTAGGAGGCATGGTTGATACTATGCTATACTATATTTAGTGGAATAATACGGTTGATGTCTGAATGCATTGTTATGCTTTAGCCTTTGAATGCAATGAGTTATGTCTAAATGTAAGTTGAATTATGCATGCTTTATACTTAGTTATTCTCACCCAACGCATGATTAGGATTTTGTACTGATAATCATTGGCATGGTAGTGATTCTATACCTGATTCTTGGCATGCTTTAGAACAGTGTTTAATGTTAAAGTGTATTGACTGTATTATGTTTTGCAATGAAAATTGTATGATTTGTGACCAACTTTATGAGAATATTTAAATGTCTTTCGTTCTCTGTTTATGCATGCTGATTATATATGCATTGTGCGATTCGAAATGTGAATTGTTTTACGCATAACCTGCTAGAGTCAAGTAAGTGGATAGTTAGGCATGCCTAATAGAGTCTGTTGCTGCAGCCCATCGTTCTAT
Organism: Excoecaria cochinchinensis; assembly: GCA_947683425.1. Lineage (NCBI taxonomy): Eukaryota > Viridiplantae > Streptophyta > Magnoliopsida > Malpighiales > Euphorbiaceae > Excoecaria > Excoecaria cochinchinensis. Next base: position 1,761,073 of record CANTUQ010000067.1, on the reverse strand, counting down.
TTGGACCCCGATCAGGTCCCCGTTTGGTTCCTCGCGAACCCTTTTCTGTATTGGATCTTGTTTAAGGTCCCTTGTGAAAATATCTGTGAAAGTTAAAGTATAATGGTTTAATCGGTTCGTACCCGTAACGTACTGTCTGTAACCGGCTTGTACCCGAAAAGTACTGTCTGTACACTCGTTATCCACTACCTAGAGTCAGCAGGTGTTCTTTGAATGTTTATTTGAACTGCTCTGATCTGATTTGGCGATAAATGGATTATCTGAATGAGTATATCGATGAAATGTATATCGGATTATTTCTGAATGAATATGATTATGAAATACTGATTGTATGGCTTTATTATATGAGCATGTTTATATGAATCATGTTTTAGCCTTTGAATGAGATATCCGTTTGAGCTTGATAAGGATTTCAGGAATCAGTTTATATGTATATGGATGTGACTATGGGCTTCAGAATGTATGTCCGTATTAAGTAAGCATGTTTTTATATCTAACATGATTATCCGTACTTGTCATGTAATTTGTGATAAGTTTCTGAATGCTTTGAAATGATTCAATTGATGTATTTAAGTATATGACTTAAGCATAGTTTTGTTATATATATATATATATATATATATATTAGCTTGTGAACCGAAGCAATTGTGACGGTAAGTATGTGATGTTTAACTGTACTTTCTGCCTGATGATGATATGAATGTAATACTATGTGATTATGCTTTCAGTCTCCGCTATCAGAGTGTTTTTGCATGATGTTTAATATATATATTAGAGTTGCGTAGCGGTATTGTGAAGCTCTAAATGTTATCCTTTGGATATTTGACTAGTGTGTGTGTTTAGCATTCTTAACATGATGATTGAGTTGTCAGATCAGGCATAGGTACTTAGTTATGTCAATTTGCTTGTGTAAAGCTCTTGTGGCTCCCCACGGTAAGATGTTATTATTTGATACCCATGTAGGTTTATGCATGTGATATAGTATGTAGTTCAGCATGATGATGCTTGTGACGTGTATTGTAGTATGTCTGTAATGGTCTATCCTGGACATGAGTTTATGGTTTGATTGTGAGTTATCGAATGAATGCCTTTACTATGCCAGCATGATCATATTTGTTATGAATATCTGCATTTGTCATCTGAATGTGTTTTGCCTTGACGACCATTGTGAATGGCCGTCCATACTCTTGTGTGTTCTCCCCACTAAGCGTTATCGCTTAGCACGGATTTCCTTTTCGTGCAGGTGGCAGGTTTGGTTCTGTTCGAGTCGCTCTTCTGCAAGGTCGGCTACGTAGGAGTTAGAAGTTCTGTATTTTGTTCAGCTTCTGTATTTCAGCTTTTGTAATTCTGTAGTATTGTATATGTAATTAATTATGTCTTGATCTTGAGTTTTCTTTTGGGAATGTAATAGTTAGTGTGTTTTTATGTTTAGTTATTCCTTGGTTTTATTATTTCGATCATGCTTTCGTTGAATGGTTATATGTATGCTGCTGTGTATGCTTTTGCTTAGTGCCTGCGTGTGCGTGAGTTATTGCATGTTCAGTCTGTACCGCAAGGTAAGTCAAGGTAAGTTTTTAATTAACCCGTATTTTCGTATGTATGTTATGTATGAATGTATGCTTCCGCATTGTGCATGTGTATATCTGTATATGTGAGCGTCGTGTAGCGCGTCCGTCGGCGTCCTTCCAATGGGGACGGCGATGGGGGTGTTACAGCATTTGGTTTATAACCATTTTTATATTATGTAATTTTCAAGTTTGTACTTATGTAATTGATACTGTATAATAGTTCTGTAAAGCAGATATTTTTGGTATTTCAATGATTGAGATTTGTTAAGTTTCGTTTTGGCTCAATTGTGCTTTACTCTGATGTAGGGTTATTTATTGAATTTTATGGTTCCCGATTCTATTATCATGTATGTATATTATTTAATTACGTTTATGTATCGGATTAGGTTATGTATGTCTTGCTCTATTTTGGTGACAACCATTATCTATGCCGGCACTCACTCCTCCGTACGGGTGAGCTCCCCTATGTATAGGTAAGGGGTGTTACAGGAAGTGCTTGAAGTGATGAAGAAAAAGCTAAACAGGTTTGGGGAATTTCCTTTATCTCATATGTGTATATTATATGAGAATTGATTTATGCTTCAATATATGTAACTTGGATGGTAAATAAGAAATTGAAGTAGTTTTGAGTGATTTTGGTGGAATTTTACTTGTGGATTTAATTGATATAGTTTGAATGTGTGATAATGAATTTAAGTGATGTGGTAGTGATTTTTAAAGAGAATTAGGAATGGATTTAATTGTATGATTGATTATAGCCTTAAGTGCCTTTAAATCTGGAAATAAAGTGAATAATTTGCATTTAAATGAAGTATAGTGATTTGGATTATGGAACCAAGGTTGGTTGGTTATGTAATTAGGTAATTATATGATAACGAAATTACTATGTAACTAATTGATTGAAATATGCCAATGGAAAAGTTATTATTGATTAATTGATGTATTAGGTTATGAAATCAAGATGGGAAAGTGAAAACGGTATGGGGATGTGCTTTTCCAGAAAAGCACAGTCGTGCTTTGGAAGAAAACACAGCTATGTTTCAGTGAAATCTAATGAACATAGCCATGCCACACGATGGTCAAAATAACCTGACCGCTGTGTGAAAGCACCCAGACTTGAAGAATTGGATTTTTCGGTGATCCAGACGGTGGTCAGGCCTGTTCTACCCATGGTGTGGTGTTATTCACGGTGGGCAGGATTAACCTAACCACCGTGCAAAATGCTTCTATTTGATCAGTGTTCAAATTTTGCTTGCTTACAAGGTGGTTAGGATTTTGTGAGGAATTTAGTTATGAATCCTGTCATTGAATGAATTTTGAGTTTTATCAAATTAATTATGAGGATTAGTTGACTGTATTAAAAGATGTATGTTCGGATTTCATACTATTATGTATGAGTTTACATGAATATGTTGATATATATATATATATATATATATAAATTTGTTAACATGTTTTTTACGCAAATGACTTTATATGTATATTTGAACTTGTAGAATTATGTGTTTCTGATTTCGAACACCTGGGATACATAAGAAGCTTGAAATACTATTCCAAGTCCGAACCAAACCAAAGAAAGATTAATATGTATATAAGAGGTTTTCTCCATGTAAACGTATGTTATGATGAAAATGAATGTGATTTGTATGTACTAACATAACATGAAGTTATAACAACTGTTCTGTATACTTGTACTATTCTATATACTTGTAATGAAACCCTTTGAACTGGAATGACTAATTTTGAGACAACATGTTTACTGTTAACTTTACTAGATTAAAAGCCTGCTTTAACTAGGTAATGGATTGGGTAATTATTTTGGCCCCGTTTGGGTGACCTTCTATCACCTAAATATAAATTAATTAAAATTTACTGTAATTGTACCTTCGGGTACCTCTATAATTGTACCTCTAGGTACCCCTGTAATTGTATCTTTGGGTACCCCTGTAATTGTACCTTTGAGTACCTCTATAATTGTACCTCCGGGTACCCCTGTAATTGTACCTTCGGGTACCTCTGTAATTGTAACTTTGGGTACCTCTGTAATTGTACCTACGGGTACCCCTATTAAGTATCTTTGGGTACTTGCTGTTCTGTACTCCGGTTATCTATTTCCTTAGGGAAAAGCAGGCAAGCTAATGACTGAATCATGCAAGTTAAAGGATATAAAAATGTGCTCATGAAAGATAAGTTAGGTTGTTTAGCTTGTAATATAAATGTACTCGAGAAGACCATATTACTTAAGCTTAAGAGATTTACTTAATGTTATCTGAATATTGTAGTAATGTACTACACTCTTAAAAGATATGTTAATACATTTAAATGGTATTATAATTTTGTATATTCAAATATGTAATGGTAGCATGTATTTGCCTTCAATGTGTGTGTTCTGATAATTGTCATGATTGGCTGTTCATACCATATATAGCTTTCCACTAAGCTTTATATTTAATATGGATTCTAATCTATGTAGGTGAAAAATTGGGAGTTACTAAAGGTTCGTCAGCATAAAGGCTAGGCTAACACAAAAACAAGATGAAATTTTATTATAGAGCTAGGTCAGTCATGGATTATGTGCAAGAAATTGTAGTTAGAATTGTATATGTTTGTTAATTGTAACATTGAATAAGTATAGTAATGTTAAGAAAAGAAATTTTGTTATTCCGAATTAGAGTTATTTGTGTTTTGTGTGGTAACACTCTATTACCCTCCTAAGAGGTAGTAGGGGTGTTACATTTATTGGTATCACAGCATATGTTTAATTTGTTCTGGCCTAATATAGTTTAGAAACGAGTCTGTATGTGTGACGCACGCCGGATCCTGATGCGCCGCCCGTTCGACCGCCCGCACGTGGGCGATCGGGGCATTTGCGGGTCCGTTGATAGCTTGCGATAAATCGCAAGTGCGTCTATGTTGGGCAACAAGGAGGTATCATGGAGTCGCCACCCAATAGAACATTGGGAAAGTTACTCTCGCCTCGGAGAGCCTAAGACTGCGCTTGGTATCCATTTTGGGCCAGCCAGAGGGGTCATGGAAGGTGAACTTCTCACCCTCAAGAGCCTAGGATTAGCGCTAAAGCCTCGTGACCCAAGAAGTATTTTGGAGGATAACCTCTAACCTCTCGAGCCCAAAAACCAGAGCTGGGTCCGGGATTTCTCATCTATTTCTACCTCAGTCGTTTTATGATCAAATTTTTATGTCATTAATTCGCTCTCTCTCCACACGATGCAATTAATCGAAGGCGCATTTATTCACATCTTGAAAGCGATAAATGATCAAATAGATAATGAAATCAATAGATTACAATAATACAAGGAGCGGAATACAACTCCCTTTCGTAAATGTGCGAAGCATACATAAATTGGGGCATTGCTTATTTTGAGGACTTTGGTCCTTGCATGCATCATTATCAAAATTGGATATTTTCATTTGTGATGATCTTTATTGGATAAAAATCGGGCATTGGACCCTTGTTTTTATGTAAACCTCATTTTATTGAATATAAAACTTTGAGTCATTTTTATACATCAACGGGATATGAAAGGAATACGTCCATATACATAAAATGATCAATAAATAATAAATGAAGAAAATACTTAAGAGGATTAGGAAACAAAAATGGATGAAGTCCTCCAAATATGGTAGACAGCCGTTCAAGCCCGGGATTGTCCAAGAGAATCAATATATACTCATAGAAAATTAAGAGATGTTAATATACATAAAATTAACATATAAGAAGTCAAAGAGACTTGGGAAAGATAAAAAAATGATTTAAAAAGATGGAGACAGAACCCACCGACGGCCTTCCTTAGCTGACCGACGGGCGTCGGTTAAGGTAACCGAGATGTCCGTTTGTCACTCAAGGAGGGGCGTCTGTAGGTGGGTGACCGACGGGCGTCGGTGATAAAAATGACCCGTCGGTCACCACTGTCTCCGAAAAAATAGAATGGAGAGAGAGAAAAAACCTTTTCAAAGTCAAAAAAGGGTTTTATCCCAAAAGGAGATAAGAGAGTCAAGATAAAAGAAAATAATGTCAGATATTCAAATATTCCACAAAATGAGAAATAAATATGAGATAAAATGGAGAAATAATCCGGAATATTTACCCTCAGATAATCGCTTTGGGTGAGATTTTTGTGGTGATTAGAGCCTCGCGCGTTCCCCGAGAAGCAAAAGATGAAGGATCAAAGAAAGAAAATGAGATATTTCATCTTCAATCCCTCAGAAAATCGATTTTGGAGTCAAAATCTAAAGAAAACTAATTAGCTTTTAGTTCCTTTTGATTGATTTGATCCTTGATTCAATAGATTTCCTTAGAAAAAGTGTTTTGTTGGAAGAGAGAGAAAATTTGCTTGAAATTGGGCAGAGTTTCCTCTTTTGAAAATTTTTCCAACCCTTTTCAAATGAAAATCCGGAGCTTTTATAGCCAGGGGCGACCGACGGGCGTCGGTGTATGGGGGCAGGCGTCGGAAGAATCCTTCTAACACAAGGATTCGTCCGACGGCCCTGCCACTTCGACCGACGGGCGTCGGAAGAGTTGCGTGCTTCGGGAAACCAGGCGGCATTCTGGCAGGGGTGGTGATCTTCCGACGGGCGTCGGAAAATTCCACAAGCCGTCGGTGACTCGAAGCGACGGCCCGGTTTCACAGACGGGCTGGCCGTCTGTGGAGGATAAAAAAAAGCCTTTTGACTCGAAAAAACCTCTGTTTTCTCCCCCTATGCCCAGGAATTGTAAAAACAGCCTCATTTCTCATGGAACGCGGGACTAAAACCTCCAAATCCAGCCCCTCATACAGGCTCGGACATTGATTTCATCATAGGGTAACCTCTGATCCGGACCGCTCCGGGACACAGTGCTTACAGTTGCCCCCAGTTTTGGGGAAACTAGTGCACAAGCGCCTAGATAAGTCAAAACTCAGAGAAAGGTCGGAAAGGAAGCGTACCTGTGACGGCTTTTCACCCTCCGTGCCTTCTGCCGGGTGGACCTTGTCTCGATCCGCTCGGCGATGCGAAGATATTTCCATCGGCCTTATCTCGACCGGCAGGTACTTGGTGGGATGCGGCATGCTTTGGCTACAACCCCGGTTTGAAGTGCGGTACGCTTTGACCGCAGCTTCGATCTGGTGAGATGCAGCATGCTCTGGCTACAGTCTTGATCTGGTGAAGTGCGGTATGCTTTGACCACGGCTTCGATCTGGTGAGATGCAGCATGCTCTGGCTACAGTCTCGATCTGGTGAAGTGCGGTATGCTTTGACCACGGCTTCGATCTGGTGAGATGCAGCATGCTCTGGCTACAGTCTCGATCTGGTGAAGTGCGGTATGCTTTGACCACAGCTCTGATTTGTGAGAAGTGCGGTATGCTTTGACCACAGCTCTGATTTGTGAGATGCAGCATGCTTTGGCTACAGTCTCGATCTGGTGAAGATGAGGAAACCCCACCGGGTTCCTTGTTCCAAAGGAGATCTTTTTAATCGATGTCTGTGCTCAGATCGGTATTTCCCCGTACCTGTGTGATAAAAGATTTTGTTAGTTCACGTTTGAGTGGTCATGTTTTGACCTGTCTATTGATGGCGTGATCTTGCTTTATTGGCTATGCCATGTTTCATCTTTCATTCATTTTTTTCTTATTGAGATGTTATTGATTATCATTTTTTGTTGTTTGTTTTTTTGTTGTTATATCGTCCTTTTTATCGATATATAAGTAAATATGAGAACATACACTTTCTGTGATGTGATTAAGCAATTAACAATCGAATGATCATGCAATAATGAAGCAAAAGTTTTCCACTAGAAATGTCATTTTTGTATAGTGCATATACAAAATATAAATATACAAAAGATACAAAAATAACTTCCTGAAGATCAGAGAGGTGTGTAGTCTGAGGGCTCATCGGGATCCTCGTCATCCGATATATGCACGGTCCCTGGAGGAGGTGGACGTGCCGGAGGTGGCGGCGGAACTGTGGAGGGTCCTGCCTCGTGATCATGGGCCCGCCTGAAACGGATCTCAGCGTAGCCATCCAAAAAGGGCTGGGTGCAGGTACTCATAAACCCTAAGGTCTCAGAAACCTTGTCTCCCAACTTCTTGAAGGCTTGGTTCAACTGAATGGTCTGCTAGCTGGCGGCCTTTCTCCTCTGCTCCAGGCTCTGCTCCGTCTGCTCCCTAAACTCCCTCATAGTCTGAGAAAGAGGGGGGAGAATCCCCTCCATCGCCTGGACGCGGAATCTCAGAGAGTCAAGTGACTCATCAATCATCTGTAGGGTCATATCGACCCTCTGAGACGCCTGGTCCTATGACGTCCTCAAATCATGAGCAAGTTGCTGCCTCAACTCCCTCTGCCCCTGAGCAATCTGCTCAATCATCCTCATCTGCTCCCCTTTAAAAGCCTCCAAGACCCGAGCCTGCTCATCCCTAAAGGCATCCATGGCTCGAGTCTGCTCCCGCGTCGTATGCTCAATGTAGCCCGCCTGCTCCCGAGCCAAACGCTCCACCGACTGGGACTGCTCCTGAATGGCAGCCTGCTGGCGATCCAACCTCTCGTGGATAGCCCTGTCCCTCTCATCCTGCCGCCGCTCTAAGGCTATAAACATGGAGGTGAGGAGCTGAGAGAAGTCTGGCTGCACAGGCTGCTGCGGTGCTGGCTCTGGTGGTGGTGCCGAGGAGGTGGATGCCCCTGGGTCGCCTCGGGAGTACGGATGGTATCTCTCGGAGGGTCCATGGACAGACCTCTGTACCCTGGCGCTCGGTGATGGGACTGGCGTCGGTGCTCTGGACGCCGGCGAAGTGGCGAAGAGGTCGTCCATCGTGATCTCAAAGTCGAAGTCCGAGGGGGTCCTAGGTGGCTCCTGCTGCTATGGTGGAGGCACCGTCTGCGGCTGAGGAGGCTGATGCTCCGGCTGTGGCTGAGGCTCTGGCTGAGGCTCGGGCTGTGGAGGCTGCTCCTCCGGGTGATCCGGATCCGCACCCAAGGGTGGAAGCGAGAACAGCTGCCGGGTCTCATGGATGGTCAACACCCTGTAGGCCTCTGCCTGGCCAGATATCGGGGAGATCATCCCCATCTGAACTACCGCCGCGGCATCTACATGGATCCCCTCCGGCAAGGGTCCTCTCAACCTCTCAGGGTTAACCCCCAATCTCAAAAGTAACAGGGTGATGACCCTTCTACCATCACCACCGGTGTCATCCCTCTGCTGACTCTGGTCAAGTTAGCCAAGATCTCGTGGCTAATGTTGAGACGCTGGCCTGCCACCATAGCCCAGAGGCTCCAGATCTCGGCCGCGTTAAGCAACCCTGGATTACCAGCTCGACCGAGGTACGAACTGGAAAGCACTCTGTGCAAATACCGGAGTGCCTGAGACACCAGTACGGTGCTCTTCGCTGTATCGTGATCATACAGCACTCCTGGTATGGCAATAGCCGCCCAATGGGCGCGTCTCACCGCTCGCTGCGGGATCTCGACCCCCTCCTCTCTAGGGAGCCCCATGGCCTGAGCAAACCTCTGCCTGGTGATGCTGAAATGGTTGCCGTCGAACCAAAACTGAATCACGCCTGGGTCGGTATCTGCACTCTGAAAACCAGCATAGCGGAGAGTGGCCAAGACCTGGCGAGTGGCCTCTGGAAATGTCTGGAAGGAGGGCTCAAGGAACTCCGTCCAACCAGCACCCTCGGCAAGTAGATCAAACTCTGGAGCCAACCCTAGGGCCTCTAGAAATGGGCGAGATATAAAACGGCTGGCCCGAAACTCTAACTGAGCCAGCGCTCTATACCTCTGAGCCTACTCATCATCCATCCAATCCGGAGCTACAAGCTCGGGCTGGGCCTGCGGTGCTCTACGTCTGGGAGGCATCCTACAAAAGGGAAGAGATTAAATATCGGAAATTTGGCAAAACAAATATTTTTAAACTTATTTCCGAGGTGAAGGCCGATCTAGGCCTCACCGGGGCAATAGCGGCCCAAAACAAGATAAAGAATTGATAAAAAAACGAAAAGAGCAAACATCCTGTCTAAGGAAGTAGCTTAAAGGGCCTCGCACGCATCATGGCAAAAGCAAACATGCAATCAGCATGGAAATAATTAAAGTGAATAAGAATGGGCTTTCTAGGTCCCGGGGCGTGCATTATACACAATAACACAAAATAATGGCCTCAGGCCACAAAAGCAGTATATGCCCATAATGGTGCGCTAAAGAGATGCAGTTCTAAAGCACCAAAGTTATAAAAAAATTCTATTTCTATGTGATCATGCAAAAGTTCAAATTTAATTGCACTAAAATGATATAGAAAAATGGGCAGCATTCTCCCTAAATTCCTACAGCATCTAAAACTTCTTAATTGTTTTTTTTAAAGTTAAAAGAAGAAGAGATGTAAAAATAAATTGAATAAAATTCAAAAAAAGTAGTTATTTACTTACTTGGAATCCCGAGGAGTGTAGAAACTGAAGAAATATAAATATCCGAGCACCCGGTGAGTATAGAACGCGAAAATATGAAGAAATCGCGAAAAAATAAGAAGAAAAGCTTTAAAAACCGCTAAAAAACGCTAAGAAACCGTTTGAGAGAGGAAGAAGAAAGGGACAGCAGCGTTTGCACTGTCTGTCACTCGCCCTTATATAGGATTTCGTGACTGACGGGCTGGGCATCTGTAGAAGCGACCGACGGGCTGGCCGTCTGTCGCGCAATAAATGCTAGTTAATGCGCGTGATGAATGCGATGTTGACGTATGCGTGTGCCAGGTGGACTTCCTTCCGACAGGCATGCCGTCCCTGTGTAGAGGTGGTCAGGCCGTCTCTTTAGAGAGGCGGTCAGACCGTCTATGTATAGGGGCGGGTAGGCCGTCGGTGGCACTTCCTTATAAAATCTTACAAAATTTTTGTCTCTTCATTTTACCACATCTTGAGTCTTTCATCTTTCTCAAAATGTCTTCTCCTCTTGCCCAAAGGATGCACCGTATCTTAGATGACAAACATACTTGGGGAGAAGGCGCCCTTTCTTCTTTGTCTGGGCTGAAATATCTGTGCCGGGTGAAAATCGACCAGAACCTCCTCCTGGCGGCGACCCACTTCTGGAACCCCTGGTTTCACGTTTTCCAGTTCACCTATCAGGAACTATGCCCTTTGCCTGAGGAGTTAGCTTCCATTCTGGGAGCACGGTTCCCTCCTAGTGCTCTGCCTTGCGTCCCCCGCTGCGGCTTATTCCAGACCCGGGATGTAGCCATGGCTCTGGGCATACCTTCTTCCGAGGCCATCCGGCTGATTCCTCCGGGCTCTTCCTTTTCTTTGGGGCCACTGATCGAGGCTCTGGATCGGTTCACTGACATCCCCACATATCGGTAAGCATCACATTCCTATTCTGCATGGTGAACTTCCTTACTGTTGTTCCGGGAGTTTTGACAGGTGACTCTCGTCTGTTCGGAATCTTGAGCGACTTTCATCTGGGACTGTCACCCCTACCACTTGTCCTGGCTGAAACTATTCTGGGTTTGGACGCTGTGAGCTCCGGGTCCACTACAACCTTTACCGGCAGCCCCTTATTGCTCCAGGTACATCATTATTTTAAAGGTAGTGCGTCCCTTATGGATTTTCACACTAGCTTTTCTTAGCGGGAGGTGCGTCCTTTCGGATTTTCACACAACCCTGTGCCTTATTTTTGCCTGAAGTAAACCCTACTTACCCCAGCGGCTTTTCTTTCTCTTTTTTTTTTTTTTTTTTTTTTTTTTTTTTTTCAGATCTGGCTGTAAGAAAAACTGAAGATGCTGTCTGAACCACCCCCTCGCGTTACTCACCAGTACTCGCCGAGCCATTTCCTGCCTCATCGACGACTGCATGGGTGTGTCACCGCTGGTGAAGGCATTACCAGGTTTGGCGAGCTGTCAGATGACGATATCAGTTTTACATCTGCCTGGCTCCCACTGTCTCATGTGGTCACCGATGGGCCATCGGGCTGTGTTCCCCTCTGCGGCCTCCGTCAAGCCACCTTCTGCATCACCTCCCGATGCGCACGGCAGCTTGGAACGACCCAGGATGTAGTGAGGGTTCCCCTGTCTTTCCGGGGTGGAGCTCTCTCGGCCGCATTTGCCTCTCGGTATCATGAGCTGTGGGGTAGACTACCCGTGAAGACTGTTATCCCGAGGTTTGGCAATCATTCTGCGTCTTCGACTAGCGAGTACAAGAAGTGGATCCTTAGTCCAGCGTCTGATAACAGGACTCGAGGGCTCAAACATTTGGTCGGCGAGAGCAGCAGCAGGACTTAGCTTAGCCTATATATGTATTTCTTTTGGTGCTACATTTCTTTTTAATGCAGAACTAGGGAATGACAAAAATGAAAAAATAATATTCATCCTATTTCAGGAATTTGCGTACATTTTCATATAATTTCAGCATACATGATCAGTTTTGGCATTTACTCAACTGCTTATGCGCTGCCAATACATGAAACCAAATTTTAGCAGCATCAACTCCTGTTACCAATCGGCCCTTTCGGGTTTTCACGATCGGACATTTTCTCTCATGCCTCTAATTTTTGCACAGGATGCCTTTTTTCGGTTTTCACCCTGTCGAGGCGCCCAATTTTAGCATAGCCGCCTTTTTTCGATTTTCGACTTGCAGGGCATTTTATTCTCTTCTTTTTATTTTGGTCTTTAGCCGTGGAACCTTTTGAGTCTATTGACATTGATCGGTTCTTTGAATTCGTTCCCATCGCTATCTGACAAGATTGCAGCCCCTTTGGACAGCAGCTTCTTAAGGATATACGGCCCTTCCCAGGTAGGTCTGAATTTCCCCCTGATGTCTGGTATCCCTGGCCTCATCTGTTTGAACACCAAGTCCCCTTCTTTCAGCGGATGCTTCCTCACTTTCTTCCCGAAAGTTCTTGCCAATCTCTTCTGGTAAATCTGATTATGATAATAAGCTTTCAGCCTACTCTCATCCAGTAAGTTCAAGTGCTGTAACCTCTGCTGTGCCCATTCGGCTTCCGGGATTTGGGCCTCCATGACCACCCTTAGTGATTTAAGTTCTATCTCTACTGGCAATACTGCTTCTGTTCCGTATACCAGGGAAAATGGTGTAGCGCTTATAGATGCCCTTACCGTCGTTCTGTATCCCCACAGGGCAAAGGGTAACTTTTCAGCCCAGTCCTTGTAGGTTTGGACCATCTTGGACAGGATCTTCTTCACATTCTTATTTGCGGCCTCTACTGCTCCATTCGCTTGCGGTCGGTAGGGAGAGGATTTATGATGCTCGACACCATATTTCTCGAGAAGCTTTCTGGTTTCTCCCATGAATTGCACCCCATTATCAGACACTATGTGATGAGGGAGACCATATCTGCAGATCAAATTCCTCTCTATGAACTTGGCCATGTCCTTTGCGTCAATTTTCTTAAAGGATTCTGCCTCGACCCATTTAGTGAAATAGTCTATCGCGACTATGATGTATCTGTGCCCATTGAATGTCGTAGGGCAAATCTCTCCAATGATATCTATCCCCCAAGCAGCAAACGGCCAAGGTGATGTCAGGTTATGTAGTTCTGATACCGGCAGGTGTCTCAGGTCTGCGTACTGTTGGCACAACTGACATTGTTTGACATACTTCGAGCAATCACTGTCTATCGTAAGCCAATAAAAGCCTTGTCTCATGATCTTCTTGGCCAAGGTCAAACCATTCATGTGGGCCCCACAGACACCTGTAAGGGTTTCCTCCATTATCTTGCGGGCTTCTCCTTCATTCAAGCACCTAAGCTGAATCCCATCCAACCGTCTTTTGTACAACACCCCTTCTAAAGATATGAACTGAGTAGATAACTTACGTATCATCCTCTGGTCTTTTTCAGTGTCTTCTTCTGGAAATTTATTGTTTTCCAAGTAATTCATGATATCAAAGTACCATGGCTTCCCATCTGACGCCTCTACTTCCATTACAGGCTCGGTTTCAAAACTAGGCTTATTAGAGCTCGAAATCAGCACCGACTTCATGGCCACTCCTTCAGGGTTATCCCACATTGACACTAAGGTTGCCAACGCATCAGCCAGACGGTTCTCATCTCTGGGCACAAAGTGGAAAGTGCAAGTCTCAAACTGGCCACACATCCCTTTTAGATATTGAACATAGGTGACCAATCGTTCTTCTTTTACAGCCCACTCACCTCGGATCTGGTTTATTACCAAGGACGAGTCACCAAAGACTTCTATGTTCCTTGCTCCCAATGCAGCTAAAGCTTCTAACCCGAAGGTGCACGCTTCGTATTCAGCTTCATTGTTGGTTGCTTTGTATCTCAGCTTCTTAGCAAGAGGAAGTTTTTCATTATCTGGGGTTGTCAAGATGATTCCGACTCCAGCTCCCCTGTTATTCACTGCCCCGTCAAAGTGCAACTGCCATCCCTGAACAGAAATCGTGCCTATGCTCTCGTCAGGAAAGGTAAACTCGGGGGTGTCCCCTTGGATAGGATGTTCAGCAAGAAATTCGGCTACGGCTCACCCCTTAATAGTCTTGCGGGTGATGTATTGCACATCAAACTCTTGTAGTAAGAGCAGCCACCTCCCCATCTTTCCAAGCAAAGACGGTGCCTCCTGCAGATATCTTAACGGATTTTGCTTGGCTACTGCCTGAACTTTGTATGAGTGGAAGTAATGCCTCAGCTTCTTTGATGCCCAAATCACTGCGAGGCAGATCTTCTCTACTTCAGCATATTTTATTTCATAAGCCAGGAATTTCTTGCTGAGGTAATAAATCGCAAACTCCACCCCAAATTCATCCTCTTGAGCCATCATGGCGCCCACTGAACCGTCCTCTACTGCCAGGTACAGAATAAGCGGTTTGACCGGTTGCGGAGGCCTTAGCACTGGCGGATTTAACAGATATTCCCTGATATTATCAAAGGCTCTTTGGCAGTCTTCGTTCCAGACTACAGGCTGATTCTTTCTAAGCAGCTTAAAAACAGGCTCGCATATTGAAGTGAGCTTGGCAATAAACCGGCTGACATATTGCAGCTTGCCCAGGAAACTCCTTACATCCTTCTCTTTTTGTGGCACAGGCATCTCTCTGATGGCTTTCACCTTGTCTGGGTCAATTTCTATTCCCCTCTGGCTGACGACATGTCCCAACAGCTTTCCTGAAGTTACTCCGAAAATGCACTTCTTGGGGTTGAGTCACAGATTATACTTATCGATCCTGGTGAAGAACTTCTCTAGAGCTTCAAAGTGTCCCTCTCGGGTGGCTGATTTGACCATTATGTCATCGACATACACCTCCACTTCTTTATGAATCAGGTCGCTTAAGATCTTGGTCGCCATTCTCTGATATGTGGCCCCTGCATTCTTCAGGCCAAAAGGCATAACCCGATAGGCATAGGTTCCCCACTCTGTGATAAAGGCAGTTTTAACCCGATCAGCTATCTTGTTCAGGATCTGGTTGTAGCCCACATAACCATCCCCAAAGCTGTACATCGCGCAATTAGCGGCACTGTCTATCAATACATCAATATGGGGTAGTGGAAAATCATCTTTAGGGCATGCTTTGTTAAGATCTCGGTAATATACACATACCCTGACCTTTCCGTTCTTCTTTGCTACAGGGACCACATTTGCCAGCCATGTAGGATACTGGACTTCCATGAGGAACTTGGCTTCAATCTGTTGTCGAATTTCCTCCTTAACCATGTCAGCCCATTCTGGACTTAGCCTTCTCAACTTCTGCTTCACAGGCTTGCAATCCGGGTAAGTTGGGATGGCATGTTCCGCCACATCTTGGTCAATTCCTGGCATGTCCTCGTAGGTCCAGGCAAAGACTTTTTCATGTTTTCTTATTATTCTCTCAAAATTTTTTCTCTCCTCAGGAGTTATGTTTGATGCTATTAGAATTTCTCTCGAATTTTCCGAGGTTCCAAGATTAAAAGGCGTTGTGCCAGTGGAGTCAATGTCAAAAATTGATGGAATATGTTCATGTTCATGCATGTTGAAATCATTAGAAACATCGCACAAATAAGTGAAATTGTTTATCTTATTAATAATATTATAGTTATCATTTACATCATAAAAGAGTTCTGGAATAAAAAGACAATCTAGGCTAGAGTCTTCTTCCGCCGCTCCCGAAGTTGATGC
This sequence comes from Excoecaria cochinchinensis, assembly GCA_947683425.1. Taxonomy (NCBI): domain Eukaryota; kingdom Viridiplantae; phylum Streptophyta; class Magnoliopsida; order Malpighiales; family Euphorbiaceae; genus Excoecaria; species Excoecaria cochinchinensis. Next base: position 1,745,413 of record CANTUQ010000067.1, on the reverse strand, counting down.
TGTTGCAACTCGCTCACTGGCTTCCTGACTTAGCAGAGGCCCCTCAGGCTCGTCGGGGGAGATGCTCAAATCTCCCATTTTCAGCCCTAATTCTGCTATCTTCTTGTCACACCCCAAAATAGCCCTGGTCGGATTGTGCATGCTAAGTCGGGATCGGAAGGGTATTTCGGTAATTGTGTTTGAGAATTTGGAATGTTAAGGACCTAATTGATAAGATAATTAAGTTGGTAAAGAAAGAATTGTGTAAGTGAGTGAATTGTATTTTGTCTAAGGACTAAAGAGCATTAAGACAAGATATTTATTAAGGCAATGTTTGGGTATGACTCTAATATTGTGCCATGGTTTGAAATGCTAAGTGGAGTTTGGGGTCCAATAGGATGTTGCCAAGTGGACTGTTAGGTGGGCAGTGAATGGGGAAAAGAAGAAAAGAAAGTGGAAGAGAGAGGGAACACAAATTGCATTCCCGTCCCCCTCCTCTCACGTTCTTCTTCTTCTTCTCTTCTCCCTTCCTTGCTTTTTCCTTTCTTTCTCTATTGGCTTGGATTTGTGTGGCTTGGATTGTGATTTTGCTTGAGGAGGTAAGTTAGAATTAACATTCTCCTGTTCTTCTTCTTTTTCTTCTTCTTCTCCTGGTTTTGGTTTTGATTGAGTTAGGGTTTGAAGAATAATTATGGGTTTTATTTGTGCAAGCTTTGGATTACAATGAGGAACAAAGTAAAGGCAAGGAAAAGAGTGAGGTTTGATTTTGAAGCTGGGAGCCTGATTTTGGATCGTGATTTTTGAGGTTTGGGAGCTCTGTTTACTGCATTTGGATTTCTTAATGTTTTGCCCTAAATCTCACTTAGGATGTTTATGTGTTTGCATTTCTGGAAATTGATGTGGTTTAGAATGTGTACATGCATGATTAAGTGAGTAAATGTGTTAGTAATGCATGACAAATATTGAATTGGAAGTTCTGAGTTTGGGTTTTGAACTTACTGTATTTTTAGGGTTTATGCTCTAGAATGGATTAAATGTGTTTAAGCATGGTTTTAATGATTTGATTGTTGAATTAAGTTGCAATTGTCTTGTTTATGCTGTTTGGGACATCGATTGAAAGGTAAGATGAGTTTGGTAGTGTTTTGAATGAGATTGAAAATGAATTTATCGAGTTCTTGGAGTTCTGGGTAACTGGGAATGAAAAATCGCGTCTCTATTCTGTGTGAGGCGAGTCACGTCGCGTGACTTAGAGTCACGGCGTGACTCGTGTGAAGGGCAGCGTGACTCCCAGTTGCGAAGCGTGACTCTTCTCTCTGTGAGAGGAAAGTCACGTCTCGTGACTTAGGGTCACGACGTGACCCTTGTGTGTGGCAAAGCGTGACTCCAGTCGCGAAGCGTGACTCCTCTCTCTGTGAGAGGGAAGTCACGTCTCGTGACTTAGAGTCACGGCGTGACTCTGGTAAGGGCAATGCGTGACTCCTCTCTCTGTGAGAGGGAAGTCACGTCTCGTGACATAGAGTCACGGCGTGACTCTTGTGAGGCCAGGCGTGACATAGAGTCACGTCCCATGACTCTCTAGCAGGTCACGAGACGTGACACTAGGTCACGGCGTGACCCTCCTGTGAGGTCAGTCACAAGTCGTGACACGACTTGTGACCGACTCCTCTTCAGCCCCTTTTTTCCGATTTCGCCCAGTTTTAAACCAAAATGGATTTCCTATTTCTTCTGTATGGGTCTTTACTTCTGTATAATTTATGTCAGACTGTTATACGCTCCTGTATGGCTTTTCTGTTTTACTTTGTTTCCCCACATGACTAGTTTTCTTGAAATGACTTTCAAATGCTTTTATGACTCTTTTCTCTACTGTGTGCTATCTTATCTGATTGGTTAGCCTATTTTAGTTGTGTTTAGCATTATGTTATGCCTGTCCTTGGTCGGGTTCTTATCTAGAATAACATGCCATGTTTAAGAGCATTGTATCATTTCCTGATTTAGATTATGTGTTTTTGATCATCGGCATAATATGATTACACATGTGTTCTTGATATACTCTAGTAATTGGAGTAGTGATAAAATGTGATTGATTGACCTATTGCATGCTTCAGAATATGACTTGAATGAGGTATGATTGATATTATGCTATGCTATATTTAGTTGAATATTATGATTAATGTCTGAATGCATTGTTATGCTTTAGCCTTGGAGCTCATTGTATTATGTTAAATGTAATTTGGACTATGCATGGTTTATGTTTAGTATCTTCACCTAATGCATGTTTAGGATTATGTTTTGATAATCATTGGCATAATAGTGTTTCTATACCTGATTCTTGGCATGCTTTAGAACAGTGTTTAAATGTTAAGTATATTGACTGTCTTATGTTTTACAGTGGGAATGTATGAGATAGGACCAACCTTATGAGCATATTTATATGTCTATTGTACTCTGATTTATGCATGATGTATATATTTATATATATATTTATGCGTTGTGCGATTCGAAATGTGTATTGTCTTATGCATGACCTGCGAGAGTCAGTCTAGTGGATAGTTAGGCATGCCTAATAGAGTCTTTCAGTAGCTGCAGTGCCCTTTGAACGTATTGGACCCTGATCAGGTCCCCCGTATGGTTCCTCGCGAACCCCCCCTCAGTGCGGATCCTCGTGGTCCTTTTTAATGAATTTGGATCGGGTTAAGATCCCCCATTAGTAAAATGCTTTTGTGACAAAATAAAATGGTTTTCGATTTGTACCCGTAAGGTACTAATCAGTTCAGTACACTCGTTATCCACTATTGTGAGTCAGCAGGTGCTTTACTGGTTTGTATTATTCTGAAATAACTATACGAATGTGATATCCGTTTGATTATGATAAAGATCTCAGGAATCAGTTTATGTGTATATGAATGTGATTATGGGCTTCAGAATGTATGTCTGTTTTAAATAAGCATGACTTTATATCTAACATGATTATTCGTACTCGTCATGTGATTTGTTATAAGTTTCTGAATGCTTTAATTATGATGCGACTAGAGAATTTATGTATGTGACTTAAACATGTTTTGTTAATATATATTAGCTTGTGAACCGAAGCAGCTGTGATGGTAAGTATGTGATGATTACTGTACTCTCTGCATGATGATGATATGAATGTAATACTAAGTGGTTATGCCTTCAGTCTCCGTTATCAGAATGTTTCTGCATGATGCTTAATATATATTAGAGTTGCGCAGCGGTAGTGTGATGCTCTAAATGTTATCCTTTGGATATTTGACTAGTGTGTATGCTTAACATGATGATTGGGTTGTCAGTTCAGGCGTGGGTACTTAGTGATATTTAATGCATGTGTATAGCTCTTGTGACTCCGCATGGTAAGATGCTATCATTTGATACCCATGTAGCTTTATGCATGAGTTATAGTATGTAGTTCGGCATGATGATATTTGTATCATATATTGTATTATGTCTGTTTTGGTATATCCTGGACATGAGTTTATGGTCTGTTTGTGAGTTATCGATTGAATGCCTTTATTGTGCAGCCTGATTATTGATATGCTATGAATATTCGCATTTGCCATTTGAATGTGTTATGCCTTGGCGACCATTGTGAATGGCCGTCTATATTCTTGTGTGTTCTCCCCACTAAGCGTTATCGCTTAGCATGGATTTCCTTTCCGTGCAGGTGGCAGGTTTGGTTCTGATCGAGTCGCGCTTGTGCAAGGTCGGCCACGTAGGAGTTAGAAGTTCTGTATTTGGTTCAGCTTCTGTATTTCAGCTTTTGTAATTCTGTAGTATTGTATATGTAATTATTATATTTCGTTCTTGAGTTTTCTTTTGGGAATGTAATAGTTAGTATGTCTTTATGTTTAGATATTTAGTTATTCCTTTGTTTTATTATTTCACTGATGCTTCCGTTGAATGGTCATATGTATGCTTCTGTGTATGTTTCAGCTTAGTGTCTGTGTGTACATAAGTTATTGCATGATCAGTCCGTGCCTGCAGGTAAGGTAAGTTTTTAATTAATCCGTATTTCTGTATGCATGTTATGTATGAACGTATGCTTCCGCATTGTGCATGTGTATATCTGTATATGTGAGCATCGTGTAGCGCGTCCGTCGGCGTCCTTCCAATGGGGACGGCGATGGGGGTGTTACAGTTAGTGGTATCAGAGCCCAGGTTTGATGGTTCTGGGTATGTTGTTTGTTTTGTGTTGAGTCTTTACATGAGAGTCGGTTTTGTGTCGTGGCCTAATGCAGATGCGTCTTGTTTTGTGTCATGTCTAGATGGAGTCTGATCCTAGTGAGAATGTGGGTGAGACAACAGAAAGTGTGAATCGAGTTAATGCTGATCAGGATGTTTCAGAGCATCTTTCAGTTGAAGATTCTGGTCGGGTTTCTGAGGATAGGGCTCTTGTACAAGGGTTGATTCGGATTTTGGATAGATTGACTGCTCCTCGTGTTTCTCAAGATTTTGTTCAGCATGTTCCTCAGAAGAGAAAAGGATCGGTTAGTGAAGTGTCAGCAGGGAAGAGGGTTCGAGAACCTTCAGCGTGTCAATAATTTCAGAAGCAACATGGGAATAAGTGTAAGAAGTGGGTACCGTCAGTATGTCAGCACTGTCAGAAGCGACATCGTGGTCCATGTCGGAAGCTTTCAGGTGCTTGTTTCAGGTGTGGCAGTATGGAACACCGGATTGCCGCTTGTCCTAAGAAGAGGAATGAGAATCTAGCTGGGCAAGCTAGAAAGGATGTGGAGGATTTGCTCAGATCTTCTCAAGTGCCTACAGAGTTTGTAGCATCTAGCAAGGATTCGAAGGAGACCGCGGGTTCTTCTGGTAAGTTACTTTGCAAGCTTTAGTCTAAGTAAGTTTTGTTTGCTTGGGTTATTTGGATGTAAGTGTTTCACTGTGAATTTCGAGGACAAAATTCTTTTAGGAGGGAAGAGTTGTCACACCCCAAAATAGCCCTGGTCGTATTGTGCATGCTAAGTCGGGATCGGAAGGGTATTTCGATAATTGTGTTTGAGAATTTGGAATGTTAAGGACCTAATTGATAATATAATTAAGTTGGTAAAGAAAGAATTGTGTAAGTGAGTGAATTGTATTTTGTCTAAGGACTAAAGAGCATTAAGACAAGATATTTATTAAGGCAATATTTGGGTATGACTCTAGTATTGTGCCATGGTTTGAAATGCTAAGTGGAGTTTGGGGTCCAATAGGATGTTGCCAAGTGGACTGTTAGGTGGGCAGTGAATGGGGAAAAGAAGAAAAGAAAGTGGAAGAGAGAGGGAACACAGATTGCATTCCCGTCCCCCTCCTCTCACGTTCTTCTTCTTCTTCTCTTCTCCCTTCCTTGCTTTTTCCTTTCTTTCTCTATTGGCTTGGATTTGTGTGGCTTGGATTGTGATTTTGCTTGAGGAGGTAAGTTAGAATTAACGTTCTCCTGTTCTTCTTCTTTTTCTTCTTCTTCTCCTGGTTTTGGTTTTGATTGAGTTAGGGTTTGAAGAATAATTATGGGTTTTATTTGTGCAAGCTTTGGATTATAAGAAGGAACAAAGTAAAGGCAAGGAAAAGAGTGAGGTTTGATTTTGAAGCTGGGAGCCTGATTTTGGATCGTGATTTTTGAGGTTTGGGAGCTCTGTTTACTGCATTTGGATTTCTTAATGTTTTGCCCTAAATCTCACTTAGGATGTTTATGTGTTTGCATTTCTGGAAATTGATGTGGTTTAGAATGTGTACATGCATGATTAAGTGAGTAAATGTGTTAGTAATGCATGACAAATATTGAATTGGAAGTTCTGAGTTTGGGTTTTGAACTTACTGTATTTTTAGGGTTTATGCTCTAGAATGGATTAAATGTGTTTAAGCATGGTTTTAATGATTTGATTGTTGAATTAAGTTGCAATTGTCTTGTTTATGCTGTTTGGGACATCGATTGAAAGGTAAGATGAGTTTGGTAGTGTTTTGAATGAGATTGAAAATGAATTTATCGAGTTCTTGGAGTTCTGGGTAACTGGGAATGGAAAATCGCGTCTCTGTTCTGTGTGAGGCGAGTCACGTCGCGTGACTTAGAGTCACGGCGTGACTCGTGTGAAGGGCAGCGTGACTCCCAGTTGCGAAGCGTGACTCTTCTCTCTGTGAGAGGAAAGTCACGTCTCGTGACTTAGGGTCACGACGTGACCCTTGTGTGTGGCAAAGCGTGACTCCAGTCGCGAAGCGTGACTCCTCTCTCTGTGAGAGGGAAGTCACGTCTCGTGACTTAGAGTCACGGCGTGACTCTGGTAAGGGCAATGCGTGACTCCTCTCTCTGTGAGAGGGAAGTCACGTCTCGTGACATAGAGTCACGGCGTGACTCTTGTGAGGCCAGGCGTGACATAGAGTCACGTCCCGTGACTCTCTAGCAGGTCACGAGACGTGACACTAGGTCACGGCGTGACCCTCCTGTGAGGTCAGTCACAAGTCGTGACACGACTTGTGACCGACTCCTCTTCAGCCCCTTTTTTCCGATTTCGCCCAGTTTTAAACCAAAATGGATTTCCTATTTCTTCTGTATGGGTCTTTACTTCTGTATAATTTATGTCAGACTGTTATACGCTCCTGTATGGCTTTTCTGTTTTACTTTGTTTCCCCACATGACTAGTTTTCTTGAAATGACTTTCAAATGCTTTTATGACTCTTTTCTCTACTGTGTTCTATCTTATCTGATTGGTTAGCCTATTTTAGTTGTGTTTAGCATTATGTTATGCCTGTCCTTGGTCGGGTTCTTATCTAGAATAACATGCCATGTTTAAGAGCATTGTATCATTTCCTGATTTAGATTATGTGTTTTTGATCATCGGCATAATATGATTACACATGTGTTCTTGATATACTCTAGTAATTGGAGTAGTGATAAAATGTGATTGATTGACCTATTGCATGCTTCAGAATATGACTTGAATGAGGTATGATTGATATTATGCTATGCTATATTTAGTTGAATATTATGATTAATGTCTGAATGCATTGTTATGCTTTAGCCTTGGAGCTCATTGTATTATGTTAAATGTAATTTGGACTATGCATGGTTTATGTTTAGTATCTTCACCTAATGCATGTTTAGGATTATGTTTTGATAATCATTGGCATAATAGTGTTTCTATACCTGATTCTTGGCATGCTTTAGAACAGTGTTTAAATGTTAAGTATATTGACTGTCTTATGTTTTACAGTGGGAATGTATGAGATAGGACCAACCTTATGAGCATATTTATATGTCTATTGTACTCTGATTTATGCATGATGTATATATTTATATATATATTTATGCGTTGTGCGATTCGAAATGTGTATTGTCTTATGCATGACCTGCGAGAGTCAGTCTAGTGGATAGTTAGGCATGCCTAATAGAGTCTTTCAGTAGCTGCAGTGCCCTTTGAACGTATTGGACCCTGATCAGGTCCCCCGTATGGTTCCTCGCGAACCCCCCCTCAGTGCGGATCCTCGTGGTCCTTTTTAATGAATTTGGATCGGGTTAAGATCCCCCATTAGTAAAATGCTTTTGTGACAAAATAAAATGGTTTTCGATTTGTACCCGTAAGGTACTAATCAGTTCAGTACACTCGTTATCCACTATTGTGAGTCAGCAGGTGCTTTACTGGTTTGTATTATTCTGAAATAACTATACGAATGTGATATCCGTTTGATTATGATAAAGATCTCAGGAATCAGTTTATGTGTATATGAATGTGATTATGGGCTTCAGAATGTATGTCTGTTTTAAATAAGCATGACTTTATATCTAACATGATTATTCGTACTCGTCATGTGATTTGTTATAAGTTTCTGAATGCTTTAATTATGATGCGACTAGAGAATTTATGTATGTGACTTAAACATGTTTTGTTAATATATATTAGCTTGTGAACCGAAGCAGCTGTGATGGTAAGTATGTGATGATTACTGTACTCTCTGCATGATGATGATATGAATGTAATACTAAGTGGTTATGCCTTCAGTCTCCGTTATCAGAATGTTTCTGCATGATGCTTAATATATATTAGAGTTGCGCAGCGGTAGTGTGATGCTCTAAATGTTATCCTTTGGATATTTGACTAGTGTGTATGCTTAACATGATGATTGGGTTGTCAGTTCAGGCGTGGGTACTTAGTGATATTTAATGCATGTGTATAGCTCTTGTGACTCCGCATGGTAAGATGCTATCATTTGATACCCATGTAGCTTTATGCATGAGTTATAGTATGTAGTTCGGCATGATGATATTTGTATCATATATTGTATTATGTCTGTTTTGGTATATCCTGGACATGAGTTTATGGTCTGTTTGTGAGTTATCGATTGAATGCCTTTATTGTGCAGCCTGATTATTGATATGCTATGAATATTCGCATTTGCCATTTGAATGTGTTATGCCTTGGCGACCATTGTGAATGGCCGTCTATATTCTTGTGTGTTCTCCCCACTAAGCGTTATCGCTTAGCATGGATTTCCTTTCCGTGCAGGTGGCAGGTTTGGTTCTGATCGAGTCGCGCTTGTGCAAGGTCGGCCACGTAGGAGTTAGAAGTTCTGTATTTGGTTCAGCTTCTGTATTTCAGCTTTTGTAATTCTGTAGTATTGTATATGTAATTATTATATTTCGTTCTTGAGTTTTCTTTTGGGAATGTAATAGTTAGTATGTCTTTATGTTTAGATATTTAGTTATTCCTTTGTTTTATTATTTCACTGATGCTTCCGTTGAATGGTCATATGTATGCTTCTGTGTATGTTTCAGCTTAGTGTCTGTGTGTACATAAGTTATTGCATGATCAGTCCGTGCCTGCAGGTAAGGTAAGTTTTTAATTAATCCGTATTTCTGTATGCATGTTATGTATGAACGTATGCTTCCGCATTGTGCATGTGTATATCTGTATATGTGAGCGTCGTGTAGCGCGTCCGTCGGCGTCCTTCCAATGGGGACGGCGATGGGGGTGTTACAATTAGTGGTATCAGAGCCCAGGTTTGATGGTTCTGGGTATGTTGTTTGTTTTGTGTTGAGTCTTTACATGAGAGTCGGTTTTGTGTCGTGGCCTAATGCAGATGCGTCTTGTTTTGTGTCATGTCTAGATGGAGTCTGATCCTAGTGAGAATGTGGGTGAGACAACAGAAAGTGTGAATCGAGTTAATGCTGATCAGGATATTTCAGAGCATCTTTCAGTTGAAGATTCTGGTCGGGTTTCTGAGGATAGGGCTCTTGTACAAGGGTTGATTCGGATTTTGGATAGATTGACTGCTCCTCGTGTTTCTCAAGATTTTGTTCAGCATGTTCCTCAGAAGAGAAAAGGATCGGTTAGTGAAGTGTCAGCAGGGAAGAGGGTTCGAGAACCTTCAGCGTGTCAATAATTTCAGAAGCAACATGGGAATAAGTGTAAGAAGTGGGTACCGTCAGTATGTCAGCACTGTCAGAAGCGACATCGTGGTCCATGTCGGAAGCTTTCAGGTGCTTGTTTCAGGTGTGGCAGTATGGAACACCGGATTGCCGCTTGTCCTAAGAAGAGGAATGAGAATCTAGCTGGGCAAGCTAGAAAGGATGTGGAGGATTTGCTCAGATCTTCTCAAGTGCCTACAGAGTTTGTAGCATCTAGCAAGGATTCGAAGGAGACCGCGGGTTCTTCTGGTAAGTTACTTTGCAAGCTTTAGTCTAAGTAAGTTTTGTTTGCTTGGGTTATTTGGATGTAAGTGTTTCACTGTGAATTTCGAGGACAAAATTCTTTTAGGAGGGAAGAGTTGTCACACCCCAAAATAGCCCTGGTCGGATTGTGCATGCTAAGTCGGGATCGGAAGGGTATTTCGGTAATTGTGTTTGAGAATTTGGAATGTTAAGGACCTAATTGATAATATAATTAAGTTGGTAAAGAAAGAATTGTGTAAGTGAGTGAATTGTATTTTGTCTAAGGACTAAAGAGCATTAAGACAAGATATTTATTAAGGCAATGTTTGGGTATGACTCTAGTATTGTGCCATGGTTTGAAATGCTAAGTGGAGTTTGGGGTCCAATAGGATGTTGCCAAGTGGACTGTTAGGTGGGCAGTGAATGGGGAAAAGAAGAAAAGAAAGTGGAAGAGAGAGGGAACACAGATTGCATTCCCGTCCCCCTCCTCTCACGTTCTTCTTCTTCTTCTCTTCTCCCTTCCTTGCTTTTTCCTTTCTTTCTCTATTGGCTTGGATTTGTGTGGCTTGGATTGTGATTTTGCTTGAGGAGGTAAGTTAGAATTAACGTTCTCCTGTTCTTCTTCTTTTTCTTCTTCTTCTCCTGGTTTTGGTTTTGATTGAGTTAGGGTTTGAAGAATAATTATGGGTTTTATTTGTGCAAGCTTTGGATTACAAGAAGGAACAAAGTAAAGGCAAGGAAAAGAGTGAGGTTTGATTTTGAAGCTGGGAGCCTGATTTTGGATCGTGATTTTTGAGGTTTGGGAGCTCTGTTTACTGCATTTGGATTTCTTAATGTTTTGCCCTAAATCTCACTTAGGATGTTTATGTGTTTGCATTTCTGGAAATTGATGTGGTTTAGAATGTGTACATGCATGATTAAGTGAGTAAATGTGTTAGTAATGCATGACAAATATTGAATTGGAAGTTCTGAGTTTGGGTTTTGAACTTACTGTATTTTTAGGGTTTATGCTCTAGAATGGATTAAATGTGTTTAAGCATGGTTTTAATGATTTGATTGTTGAATTAAGTTGCAATTGTCTTGTTTATGCTGTTTGGGACATCGATTGAAAGGTAAGATGAGTTTGGTAGTGTTTTGAATGAGATTGAAAATGAATTTATCGAGTTCTTGGAGTTCTGGGTAACTGGGAATGGAAAATCGCGTCTCTGTTCTGTGTGAGGCGAGTCACGTCGCGTGACTTAGAGTCACGGCGTGACTCGTGTGAAGGGCAGCGTGACTCCCAGTTGCGAAGCGTGACTCTTCTCTCTGTGAGAGGAAAGTCACGTCTCGTGACTTAGGGTCACGACGTGACCCTTGTGTGTGGCAAAGCGTGACTCCAGTCGCGAAGCGTGACTCCTCTCTCTGTGAGAGGGAAGTCACGTCTCGTGACTTAGAGTCACGGCGTGACTCTGGTAAGGGCAATGCGTGACTCCTCTCTCTGTGAGAGGGAAGTCACGTCTCGTGACATAGAGTCACGGCGTGACTCTTGTGAGGCCAGGCGTGACATAGAGTCACGTCCCGTGACTCTCTAGCAGGTCACGAGACGTGACACTAGGTCACGGCGTGACCCTCCTGTGAGGTCAGTCACAAGTCGTGACACGACTTGTGACCGACTCCTCTTCAGCCCCTTTTTTCCGATTTCGCCCAGTTTTAAACCAAAATGGATTTCCTATTTCTTCTGTATGGGTCTTTACTTCTGTATAATTTATGTCAGACTGTTATACGCTCCTGTATGGCTTTTCTGTTTTACTTTGTTTCCCCACATGACTAGTTTTCTTGAAATGACTTTCAAATGCTTTTATGACTCTTTTCTCTACTGTGTGCTATCTTATCTGATTGGTTAGCCTATTTTAGTTGTGTTTAGCATTATGTTATGCCTGTCCTTGGTCGGGTTCTTATCTAGAATAACATGCCATGTTTAAGAGCATTGTATCATTTCCTGATTTAGATTATGTGTTTTTGATCATCGGCATAATATGATTACACATGTGTTCTTGATATACTCTAGTAATTGGAGTAGTGATAAAATGTGATTGATTGACCTATTGCATGCTTCAGAATATGACTTGAATGAGGTATGATTGATATTATGCTATGCTATATTTAGTTGAATATTATGATTAATGTCTGAATGCATTGTTATGCTTTAGCCTTGGAGCTCATTGTATTATGTTAAATGTAATTTGGACTATGCATGGTTTATGTTTAGTATCTTCACCTAATGCATGTTTAGGATTATGTTTTGATAATCATTGGCATAATAGTGTTTCTATACCTGATTCTTGGCATGCTTTAGAACAGTGTTTAAATGTTAAGTATATTGACTGTCTTATGTTTTACAGTGGGAATGTATGAGATAGGACCAACCTTATGAGCATATTTATATGTCTATTGTACTCTGATTTATGCATGATGTATATATTTATATATATATTTATGCGTTGTGCGATTCGAAATGTGTATTGTCTTATGCATGACCTGCGAGAGTCAGTCTAGTGGATAGTTAGGCATGCCTAATAGAGTCTTTCAGTAGCTGCAGTGCCCTTTGAACGTATTGGACCCTGATCAGGTCCCCCGTATGGTTCCTCGCGAACCCCCCCTCAGTGCGGATCCTCGTGGTCCTTTTTAATGAATTTGGATCGGGTTAAGATCCCCCATTAGTAAAATGCTTTTGTGACAAAATAAAATGGTTTTCGATTTGTACCCGTAAGGTACTAATCAGTTCAGTACACTCGTTATCCACTATTGTGAGTCAGCAGGTGCTTTACTGGTTTGTATTATTCTGAAATAACTATATGAATGTGATATCCGTTTGATTATGATAAAGATCTCAGGAATCAGTTTATGTGTATATGAATGTGATTATGGGCTTCAGAATGTATGTCTGTTTTAAATAAGCATGACTTTATATCTAACATGATTATTCGTACTCGTCATGTGATTTGTTATAAGTTTCTGAATGCTTTAATTATGATGCGACTAGAGAATTTATGTATGTGACTTAAACATGTTTTGTTAATATATATTAGCTTGTGAACCGAAGCAGCTGTGATGGTAAGTATGTGATGATTACTGTACTCTCTGCATGATGATGATATGAATGTAATACTAAGTGGTTATGCCTTCAGTCTCCGTTATCAGAATGTTTCTGCATGATGCTTAATATATATTAGAGTTGCGCAGCGGTAGTGTGATGCTCTAAATGTTATCCTTTGGATATTTGACTAGTGTGTATGCTTAACATGATGATTGGGTTGTCAGTTCAGGCGTGGGTACTTAGTGATATTTAATGCATGTGTATAGCTCTTGTGACTCCGCATGGTAAGATGCTATCATTTGATACCCATGTAGCTTTATGCATGAGTTATAGTATGTAGTTCGGCATGATGATATTTGTATCATATATTGTATTATGTCTGTTTTGGTATATCCTGGACATGAGTTTATGGTCTGTTTGTGAGTTATCGATTGAATGCCTTTATTGTGCAGCCTGATTATTGATATGCTATGAATATTCGCATTTGCCATTTGAATGTGTTATGCCTTGGCGACCATTGTGAATGGCCGTCTATATTCTTGTGTGTTCTCCCCACTAAGCGTTATCGCTTAGCATGGATTTCCTTTCCGTGCAGGTGGCAGGTTTGGTTCTGATCGAGTCGCGCTTCTGCAAGGTCGGCCACGTAGGAGTTAGAAGTTCTGTATTTGGTTCAGCTTCTGTATTTCAGCTTTTGTAATTCTGTAGTATTGTATATGTAATTATTATATTTCGTTCTTGAGTTTTCTTTTGGGAATGTAATAGTTAGTATGTCTTTATGTTTAGATATTTAGTTATTCCTTTGTTTTATTATTTCACTGATGCTTCCGTTGAATGGTCATATGTATGCTTCTGTGTATGTTTCAGCTTAGTGTCTGTGTGTACATAAGTTATTGCATGATCAGTCCGTGCCTGCAGGTAAGGTAAGTTTTTAATTAATCCGTATTTCTGTATGCATGTTATGTATGAACGTATGCTTCCGCATTGTGCATGTGTATATCTGTATATGTGAGCGTCGTGTAGCGCGTCCGTCGGCGTCCTTCCAATGGGGACGGCGATGGGGGTGTTACAATTAGTGGTATCAGAGCCCAGGTTTGATGGTTCTGGGTATGTTGTTTGTTTTGTGTTGAGTCTTTACATGAGAGTCGGTTTTGTGTCGTGGCCTAATGCAGATGCGTCTTGTTTTGTGTCATGTCTAGATGGAGTCTGATCCTAGTGAGAATGTGGGTGAGACAACAGAAAGTGTGAATCGAGTTAATGCTGATCAGGATATTTCAGAGCATCTTTCAGTTGAAGATTCTGGTCGGGTTTCTGAGGATAGGGCTCTTGTACAAGGGTTGATTCGGATTTTGGATAGATTGACTGCTCCTCGTGTTTCTCAAGATTTTGTTCAGCATGTTCCTCAGAAGAGAAAAGGATCGGTTAGTGAAGTGTCAGCAGGGAAGAGGGTTCGAGAACCTTCAGCGTGTCAATAATTTCAGAAGCAACATGGGAATAAGTGTAAGAAGTGGGTACCGTCAGTATGTCAGCACTGTCAGAAGCGACATCGTGGTCCATGTCGGAAGCTTTCAGGTGCTTGTTTCAGGTGTGGCAGTATGGAACACCGGATTGCCGCTTGTCCTAAGAAGAGGAATGAGAATCTAGCTGGGCAAGCTAGAAAGGATGTGGAGGATTTGCTCAGATCTTCTCAAGTGCCTACAGAGTTTGTAGCATCTAGCAAGGATTCGAAGGAGACCGCGGGTTCTTCTGGTAAGTTACTTTGCAAGCTTTAGTCTAAGTAAGTTTTGTTTGCTTGGGTTATTTGGATGTAAGTGTTTCACTGTGAATTTCGAGGACAAAATTCTTTTAGGAGGGAAGAGTTGTCACACCCCAAAATAGCCCTGGTCGGATTGTGCATGCTAAGTCGGGATCGGAAGGGTATTTCGGTAATTGTGTTTGAGAATTTGGAATGTTAAGGACCTAATTGATAATATAATTAAGTTGGTAAAGAAAGAATTGTGTAAGTGAGTGAATTGTATTTTGTCTAAGGACTAAAGAGCATTAAGACAAGATATTTATTAAGGCAATGTTTGGGTATGACTCTAGTATTGTGCCATGGTTTGAAATGCTAAGTGGAGTTTGGGGTCCAATAGGATGTTGCCAAGTGGACTGTTAGGTGGGCAGTGAATGGGGAAAAGAAGAAAAGAAAGTGGAAGAGAGAGGGAACACAGATTGCATTCCCGTCCCCCTCCTCTCACGTTCTTCTTCTTCTTCTCTTCTCCCTTCCTTGCTTTTTCCTTTCTTTCTCTATTGGCTTGGATTTGTGTGGCTTGGATTGTGATTTTGCTTGAGGAGGTAAGTTAGAATTAACGTTCTCCTGTTCTTCTTCTTTTTCTTCTTCTTCTCCTGGTTTTGGTTTTGATTGAGTTAGGGTTTGAAGAATAATTATGGGTTTTATTTGTGCAAGCTTTGGATTACAAGAAGGAACAAAGTAAAGGCAAGGAAAAGAGTGAGGTTTGATTTTGAAGCTGGGAGCCTGATTTTGGATCGTGATTTTTGAGGTTTGGGAGCTCTGTTTACTGCATTTGGATTTCTTAATGTTTTGCCCTAAATCTCACTTAGGATGTTTATGTGTTTGCATTTCTGGAAATTGATGTGGTTTAGAATGTGTACATGCATGATTAAGTGAGTAAATGTGTTAGTAATGCATGACAAATATTGAATTGGAAGTTCTGAGTTTGGGTTTTGAACTTACTGTATTTTTAGGGTTTATGCTCTAGAATGGATTAAATGTGTTTAAGCATGGTTTTAATGATTTGATTGTTGAATTAAGTTGCAATTGTCTTGTTTATGCTGTTTGGGACATCGATTGAAAGGTAAGATGAGTTTGGTAGTGTTTTGAATGAGATTGAAAATGAATTTATCGAGTTCTTGGAGTTCTGGGTAACTGGGAATGGAAAATCGCGTCTCTGTTCTGTGTGAGGCGAGTCACGTCGCGTGACTTAGAGTCACGGCGTGACTCGTGTGAAGGGCAGCGTGACTCCCAGTTGCGAAGCGTGACTCTTCTCTCTGTGAGAGGAAAGTCACGTCTCGTGACTTAGGGTCACGACGTGACCCTTGTGTGTGGCAAAGCGTGACTCCAGTCGCGAAGCGTGACTCCTCTCTCTGTGAGAGGGAAGTCACATCTCGTGACTTAGAGTCACGGCGTGACTCTGGTAAGGGCAATGCGTGACTCCTCTCTCTGTGAGAGGGAAGTCACGTCTCGTGACATAGAGTCACGGCGTGACTCTTGTGAGGCCAGGCGTGACATAGAGTCACGTCCCGTGACTCTCTAGCAGGTCACGAGACGTGACACTAGGTCACGGCGTGACCCTCCTGTGAGGTCAGTCACAAGTCGTGACACGACTTGTGACCGACTCCTCTTCAGCCCCTTTTTTCCGATTTCGCCCAGTTTTAAACCAAAATGGATTTCCTATTTCTTCTGTATGGGTCTTTACTTCTGTATAATTTATGTCAGACTGTTATACGCTCCTGTATGGCTTTTCTGTTTTACTTTGTTTCCCCACATGACTAGTTTTCTTGAAATGACTTTCAAATGCTTTTATGACTCTTTTCTCTACTGTGTGCTATCTTATCTGATTGGTTAGCCTATTTTAGTTGTGTTTAGCATTATGTTATGCCTGTCCTTGGTCGGGTTCTTATCTAGAATAACATGCCATGTTTAAGAGCATTGTATCATTTCCTGATTTAGATTATGTGTTTTTGATCATCGGCATAATATGATTACACATGTGTTCTTGATATACTCTAGTAATTGGAGTAGTGATAAAATGTGATTGATTGACCTATTGCATGCTTCAGAATATGACTTGAATGAGGTATGATTGATATTATGCTATGCTATATTTAGTTGAATATTATGATTAATGTCTGAATGCATTGTTATGCTTTAGCCTTGGAGCTCATTGTATTATGTTAAATGTAATTTGGACTATGCATGGTTTATGTTTAGTATCTTCACCTAATGCATGTTTAGGATTATGTTTTGATAATCATTGGCATAATAGTGTTTCTATACCTGATTCTTGGCATGCTTTAGAACAGTGTTTAAATGTTAAGTATATTGACTGTCTTATGTTTTACAGTGGGAATGTATGAGATAGGACCAACCTTATGAGCATATTTATATGTCTATTGTACTCTGATTTATGCATGATGTATATATTTATATATATATTTATGCGTTGTGCGATTCGAAATGTGTATTGTCTTATGCATGACCTGCGAGAGTCAGTCTAGTGGATAGTTAGGCATGTCTAATAGAGTCTTTCAGTAGCTGCAGTGCCCTTTGAACGTATTGGACCCTGATCAGGTCCCCCGTATGGTTCCTCGCGAACCCCCCCTCAGTGCGGATCCTCGTGGTCCTTTTTAATGAATTTGGATCGGGTTAAGATCCCCCATCAGTAAAATGCTTTTGTGACAAAATAAAATGGTTTTTGATTTCCGTAAGGTACTAATCAGTTCAGTACACTCGTTATCCACTATTGTGAGTCAGCAGGTGTTTTACTGGTTTGTATTATTCTGAAATAACTATACGAATGTGATATCCGTTTGATTATGATAAAGATCTCAGGAATCAGTTTATGTGTATATGAATGTGATTATGGGCTTCAGAATGTATGTCTGTTTTAAATAAGCATGACTTTATATCTAACATGATTATTCGTACTCGTCATGTGATTTGTTATAAGTTTCTGAATGCTTTAATTATGATGCGACTAGAGAATTTATGTATGTGACTTAAACATGTTTTGTTAATATATATTAGCTTGTGAACCGAAGCAGCTGTGATGGTAAGTATGTGATGATTACTGTACTCTCTGCATGATGATGATATGAATGTAATACTAAGTGGTTATGCCTTCAGTCTCCGTTATCAGAATGTTTCTGCATGATGCTTAATATATATTAGAGTTGCGCAGCGGTAGTGTGATGCTCTAAATGTTATCCTTTGGATATTTGACTAGTGTGTATGCTTAACATGATGATTGGGTTGTCAGTTCAGGCGTGGGTACTTAGTGATATTTAATGCATGTGTATAGCTCTTGTGACTCCGCATGGTAAGATGCTATCATTTGATACCCATGTAGCTTTATGCATGAGTTATAGTATGTAGTTCGGCATGATGATATTTGTATCGTATATTGTATTATGTCTGTTTTGGTATATCCTGGACATGAGTTTATGGTCTGTTTGTGAGTTATCGATTGAATGCCTTTATTGTGCAGCCTGATTATTGATATGCTATGAATATCCGCATTTGCCATTTGAATGTGTTATGCCTTGGCGACCATTGTGAATGGCCGTCCATATTCTTGTGTGTTCTCCCCACTAAGCGTTATCGCTTAGCACGGATTTCCTTTCCGTACAGGTGGCAGGTTTGGTTCTGATCGAGTCGCGCTTCTGCAAGGTCGGCCACGTAGGAGTTAGAAGTTCTGTATTTGGTTCAGCTTCTGTATTTCAGCTTTTATAATTCTGTAGTATTGTATATGTAATTATTATGTTTCGTTCTTGAGTTTTCTTTTGGGAATGTAATAGTTAGTATGTCTTTATGTTTAGATATTTAGTTATTCCTTTGTTTTATTATTTCACTGATGCTTCCGTTGAATGGTCATATGTATGCTTCTGTGTATGTTTCAGCTTAGTGTCTGTGTGTACATAAGTTATTGCATGATCAGTCCGTGCCTGCAGGTAAGGTAAGTTTTTAATTAATCCGTATTTCTGTATGCATGTTATGTATGAACGTATGCTTCCGCATTGTGCATGTGTATATCTGTATATGTGAGCGTCGTGTAGCGCGTCCGTCGGCGTCCTTCCAATGGGGACGGCGATGGGGGTGTTACACTTCTCCTTTCCCTTCAACCTGGCAGCTACCATCTTTTCAGTAACGACCTCCTCAAGCTCGCATTTGTCCCAAGTGATACCCTGGGTCATAACTTCTTCATCCCAAAAGTCTGTGACAGTCTTGACAAACCCGACATGCCAGTCATACACATCGTTAAAGATTTCGAAGCCCGGGACGATCCTCCCCTCTACCCAGTGCGGCTCATCTTCGCCCGTATATGCACAAACTGAGGATGCCAGTACGAAGCTCTCTGTTATGTGGGGGATCTTGTCTGCCACTTCTTGCCGTAGCTACCTCTATATCCCAGGCCTTTCCGGTTCTTCTACCCTCGAGTGGTGATTGCGGTCTGCAATCCTTGAGAGTCTCTGCCCAATCCAGCCCCGGGAAGATAATGCATCTTCTTCATCATATTAACCACAGCTGGGCTCTCCACTGACCCGTACTCTTCTCTTATCATAGACACATGGAAGCCGCTGAATGGCTGATTGGCAATTTCCAGCGCTGAGACCTGGTATTCCCTGGCCGCTTTGATAGTCACCACCTCCCCTTTGTGTGGGAATTTTATCATCTGATGCAGTGTGGATGGCACTCCCCCTAATTTATGGAACCAGGGTCTCCCCAGTAAAGCTGAGAAGTTAGCAGGTATGGGCAGAACCACAAATTCAACCTCCACTTCAATAGGTCCTGTCTTGACCAAAGTCTTAAAGGTTCCTGAGGCTTGCCTCCTCGAGTTATCGTAGGCTGTGATAGTCAAATCTGATCCGCTGAGCATATCCTCGTTTAAACCAAAAGCTTGCAAAGCTATCAAAGGGCACACATTGATAGAAGACCCGTCGTCCACCATAACGCAAGCAGTGTGCTTATCGTTGATCTGCGCTTTAATGTACAAGGGTCGGTTGTGGTTGCGGCCTTCAACAGGTAGGTCGGCGTCAGAAAAGACCAATATCTCCTCGGATCCTCCCTTAATTAAACCTAAAAGTTCCGACGGGGAAATAGTGGTGGCGACTGTGGCCTCAACTAAAGCTTCTACTACCTTCTGCCTATGAGAGGGGGATTGCCTCAATAGATCCCATATGGATATTTGAGCCGCGGTTTTCTTCAACTGTTTGACAATCTGCCCCTCCTCTGGCTCTTTCTCCTCTGATGGCTGTATTGGCTCAGGTAGCTTCGTAATCTCGGGGATCACCCTTCCACTCCTTGTCACAGCGCTTATCTCTCCTTCGTCTCCATCGGAGCCCCACAAATCAAGGTTCATCCCTTCTTCATCCTCGGCTTCTCCACCGCTTTTGTAACAACCCAAATAGGGCCTAGTCGGAATCTGTGTTTTAAGTCGGAAAAGTGAGGGTATTTTCGTATTTTGGGTAAGAGGAATTTTGGACATTTAAGAATTTTGTGTTAAAGGAATTAATTAATTTAGTGTTAAGTGAAGTAAAGGGAATTATTAGTGTGTTTGTAGTGTATGGTTGTAGGGTGTTAGTGGTTTAAGGGCTGTTTTTGTGTGGTTTGTGGGCTTGGTGCCATGGTTGTTAAGTGGGTTATTGGAAATTATAAGGTGTGGGTTGTGTTTGGTGCTTTAGAAGATATTTGTGTAAATAGGCTTGTGTGTAGTTAGTGTATGGTGCCATAAGTGGTGTATGTTAAGATGGATTGATGGATTCCCTTGGATTGTGACAAGTGGCAAGAAGTTGGTGAGTAATTAATGTAAAGTAGGAGAGAGGAAGGGAGGGGCAGCTTTTGGGTGAGGCTTCCCGTGGAAGCTATCTCATTTTCCCTCATTTCTTCTTCATTTCCCGTCCTCCCCTCTCTCTTGCTTTCATTCTTCTACTCTCATCTCTCTTCTCTTGTGATTTCTTGAATTTTGAGTGGGATCTTGGAAGGTTTGAGCTGGGTTTGTGGAAGGTAAGTGGTTGAGTTCGGTTAGAGGTCTCTTGCTCTTTGACTTTTAGTTTTGTTTGTGCTTGGGTCTGATTTGAGTGTTTGTGGCTGGGTTTTTGTGCAAGAATCGGAAGAGAGAAGGAAGAGCAAGGGCAAGGATAAAGTGGATTCGTGAGGAGTTCGGTTGAAGCTTCATTTTCCAGGTATGGGAGCTGTGTGCTTGAGTGTTGTGTTGGAATTGGGTTTAAGTGCATGTAAGTGTTGTGAGTTGTGTTGTGGATTGTGGTTTTTCCCCTATTTTCCTCCTTGGATCAACTCTAGCTAGTGTTTGCATGTTATTTGTAATCCTGAGTGTGTTATGAATGCATGTTAATCGAGTAGTGATTTAGTGAAGTGTTGGAGATGTAGTGAAGATATTATGTGTTTTCGGAATTTGAACATGCCACATTAGTGTATTTGAATTTGGTTGTGAGTGATTTCATGTTGAATTATAATTGATTATAGTGTTAATGTGTTTATTTGGCTTGTGAATGATGCGGTAATGTGCTGGAGGCGAGAGGTAAGTGTTTTGAGCTTGTTGTATGCATGTATGATGAGTTGGGTGTGAAAAGAGTAGGAAAAAAATGCAGAATTGGGCAAATCTGGGTTCTGTCGCGATCGCGACAGAACGCGGCCTTGGCCCCTTATTCTTGAAGAGCCCTCTGTCGCGATCGCGATGTTTGTCGCGAGCACGACAGAGAGCTCAGCCGCGGAAACCTCCGCGCGGGCGTGCTGCCGAGCGTGCGCGCGAGGAGGGAGGAACTGGTCTCTGTCGCGATCGCGACTCTTGTCGCGAGCGCGACAGAGCTCGGCTCCGTGAATTCTGCCGCGAGTGCTCCGTCGCGACCAGGCCTCTTGGCGCGAGGACGCGATGAAGTACCCCGTGCACTATCGCGATCGCGACTCTTGTCGCGAGCGCGACAGAGCTCTGCTCCGTGAGTTCTGCCGCGAGTGCTTCGTCGCGAGTAGGTTCCTTGGCGCGACCTCGCGAGGAAGTACCCCGTGCTCTGTCGCGAGCGCGACACCTGTCGCGATCGCGACAGAGACCCTTCCTGCTTGCCTTGTTTTCTGAATGTGTTTCGTTTGTTCCGCTTTGCACGGTTTCTCACTATTGCATGGTATATGTGTGTGCTTTTGACTCGTGATACTATTGTACTAGTGTCCTTTATATGGATTTATATTATATAAGAGTCTTAATTTGAATATTGTTTTTGTTATGTATTGTCTTGTGAGTTGTTGTGTTGTCGAGCCTGAAGTGTCAAGGTATAGGATAATTAAGCATGCTTAAGAAGGGTTAGTGTTCAGCTGTTCTGTCCGCCCCGTTTGGGCGAAGCGGTCGACCTCCGAGATGGTCATCAATCGTGTAGTGATAAAATGTTTTGAGACTCCGGTCTCCCGCGCTACCTTCGGGTATTAAAGTGTTTTTGAGGCTTCGGTCTCCCGTGCCGTGTTCCCGTATCCTCAACCATTGATTTCAGGCTATTGTGTGAATTGTCTTGCATTGATAAAGTGAGTGTTCTGATTGTAGTGTGATTTCTGAATAGTGTAATAGTTTAGTGCATTGCTTTATATTATCCTGATTATATAGTTATATTTCTGTACTCTGATGCATAATGATTTACGTATGTTAGTGCATGTTTCCTTGTATAGTGTTCTAATGTGTTTGTTTCTCCCCACTAAGCGTTATCGCTTAGCACGGGCTTTTATCCCGTGCAGGTGGCATGAAGGATTTTGGGAATGCTCGAGTCGTGCATCTGCAGGCAGGCCACATAGGAGTCGAGTTTTTTATTTCTTTTTGTTTCATGATGTAATTCCTTTTGTATATGGATTATTTTGTAAAGGATTTTAAGATGTAATCTTTTGGGCCATTGTATATAACTCACATTTTGATTATTTATGTAATGAAGTATGTTTCCTTATATATTTTCTAAGATTGTATTATGGTTTTTGTATGCTTCCGCTTAGCGCATGTATGCTTCCGCTGTATGCTTTGCCGCGTCGTGAGTGAGTGTCGTGTTGTAGCGCGCCCGCCGGTGCCCTTCCAACGGGGGCGGCGGCGGGGGTGTTACAGCTTTCACTGTTAGACCAGCAATCAAGGGTCGCCACTGCCGCTTTCTCCTTTCTATCCTCGGAATTACCAGCAGCGGACTTCTCACTCCCATACAGATCTTGTAGCACATACCACTCTGGCAGGTTAGATTGGATCATAAACACGGGTGGTGGTACGGCATTATAACCGGGCTTCTTCTCAGTTTCTCTCTTCTCAGGGTCAGAGATCTGCTTGCTATCAATCAAGTCTTGGATAGAGTGCCGGAGCGCCTTGCATTTATCAGTGATATGGCCTGAGTGCTGGTGGAATGCACATAATTCGTTGTCTTTATGTCCTGGTTTCCCTTGTGTCAAAGCTGGCCTAGGAGCCAGAGGGTGCAATTTTCCCTCCTTCATCAACCTCCTCAGGACCCAGGATAATGGTCTTCCCAAGTTCGAAAACTTCCTCTGGGTGGTTACCTCAGTAGCAGACACTTCACCCATTCTTCTAGTGCTGTTACTGGGACCCGCCGGCCTGCTGGTTCCTTGACCGGGGTTTGCCCTTTTGGCGAAATTGTCATTGTTAGCTTTCCGAGTTAAGAACTCTCCCTCTGCTTCGATGGCTATATCTTTGAGAGACTCCCAGTCCTTCAACCCCTTCATCCTCAATCCCTCTTTTAAGTACGGGCTTGCGTTCTTAATGAATAAACGAATCTGATCCTGCGTGTCAGGCTTTCAGCGCATCTCCATTACTCGGTTCCGCCATCGGGTAAGATAATCATGGAAAGACTCCCCGGTCTTCTGCTGAAGTAGCTCAAGATCTTTCAGAGTCACCTCCATTCTGGTATTACAGTCATACTGCTTCAGAAACTCCTCAGTGAGCAGATCCCAATCTTCTTTAGTGCGGCGGTCCAGGCCATGATACCAGTCTATGGCATGAGAGGTCAGACTCAGACAACAGTATTCCACTTTCTGCTTCTTGGACAACGTGGTCCCCTTCATGACCAGAGAATATTGCTTCACATGTGCGGTGGGGTCAGAAGTACCATCAAACTTCGGCACGTCCGGCATTTTGAAGTTATAAGGGATCGGGTCCTCTCCGTCCAACTCCCTATCCTCCGGATTCATCCCATGAGCTCTGCCTATCATACGAGCCATAGCCTCGAACCTCTCTTCCATCTTCTTTAAAATAAAGTCATCGGCTTGAGGCGCCTTCCCCTTCTCAGATGCCATGCTCAACCTATCATCATCAATTCTCAACACTGGCCTTCTTCTCAGCTCTCCCGAGGCCACTGATCTTAACTCTACCGGCGGCGGCCTAACGGGCTCTTATCGCCTTTCGACCCTTTCTTCCTCAGGCTCATTCTGTCTCACTGGAGGAGGAGGAGGATTCTGTGGAGCGTTCTGCTGTGTCAAGGCGGTCAACATATTCATCATCCTTCCCTCGAATTCCTCAAAACGGCGGCCCACTTCTTCCGCGATCATGGCCCTGGTGGCATCTTCCCCCTAGGCGAGTTTGCCATCTGAGATACTGTACCACTGATTTCTGATAAAATTTCCGGTAGGCCCTCTCTTTCTGACAGCTCGGGAGTAAGAACTCGGATCAGTCGCCCGGTTGGTGATCTAGTCCACCTGGGCAGATCTATGATGGCTGTAGGGACAAAAGTTAGAATGATGCATGGAATGCAGGTATAATGCATGATCGTGATATGCAACACTTACAGAGCACAAGCAAGCAAGTAGGTCCTTCCACCCTTATTTCTCCCACACACGTGGTCGTGCAGTCTCTTTCCTAGGTAGGATTAGCCCAAGGGTCAACGAGGGACCTAATGGACGCGTATGCTGCGCGGCGAAAAACCGGCAGCATAACACTCCTATGCTAATGTACAAGCGGATGGACAATGATCGTCACGTATTTGGACGTTCCATAAATTTCGACATGGCCCTACCGGGGCATGATAGTCTTTGGCTAGGTTACCAAGCGAGACATTTGGACTCACCCAATACATGAGGATCCATACAGCAAGCATGAAATTAAGGTTCATTTCACCTGTGGAAAGTAATTACAGCCATTACATGAGCTTTGTCAAGGGAGATGTTTCTTCAAGGCTACCCAAACATGATCCCTGCCGATGGGTCTAGCTTATCACGAGCGTAACGACCGATCGGGTCACCATTTTGATATACCATTAAGGTACGTGGCTTGGGCTGGTGATTATCCTTAACACTTCCCCAAATTGAGTGAAAATGAGGAGGTGCTTCAGGAACGCACCGGGGCTAAAAGAGGGACCAAACTAGCGTATTCTAAGGCTCTAATGATATGCAAATGCAAATTCGAGAGAAAGAGAATTTATGAATTAAATTTTGATCATAAATGTTAAAAGAGGTATTTTCGAATCGAAATCTCGAACCATAAACGTCCCCAGTGGAGTCGCCACTGTGACGCGCGCCGGATCCCGATGCGCCGCCCGTCCGACCGCCCGCACGTGGGCGATCGGGGCATTTGCGGGTCCGTTGATAGCTTGCAATAAATCGCAAGTGCGTCTATGTTGGGCAACAAGGAGGTATCATGGAGTCGCCACCCAATAGAACATTGGGAAAGTTACTCTCACCTCGGAGAGCCTAAGACTGCGCTTGGCATCCATTTTGGGCCAGCCAGAGGGGTCATGGAAGGTGAACTTCCCACCCTCAAGAGCCTAGGATTAGCGCTAAAGCCTCGTGACCCAAGAAGTATTTTGGAGGATAACCTCTAACCTCTCGAGCCCAAAAACCAGAGCTGGGTCCGGGATTTCTCATCTATTTCTACCTCAGTTGTTTTATGATCAAATTTTAATGTCATTAATTCGCTCTCTCTCCACACAATGCAATTAATCGAAGGCGCATTTATTCACATCTTGAAAGCGATAAATGATCAAATAGATAATGAAATCAATAGATTACAATAATACAAGGAGTGGAATACAATTCCCTTTCGTAAATGTGCGAAGCATACATAAATCGGGGCATTGCTTATTTTGAGGACTTTGGTCCTTGCATGCATCATTATCAAAATTGGATATTTTCATTTGTGATGATCTTTATTGGATAAAAATCGGGCATTGGACCCTTGTTTTTATGTAAACCTCATTTTATTGAATATAAAACATTGAGTCATTTTTATCCATCAACGGGATATGAAAGGAATACGTCCATATACATGAAATGATCAATAAATAATAAATGAAGAAAATACTTAAGAGGATTAGGAAACAAAACCGGATGAAGTCCTCCAAATATGGTAGACAGCTGTTCAAGCCCGGGATTGTCCAAGAGAATCAATATATACTCATAGAAAATTAAGAGATGTTAATATACATAAAATTAACATATAAGAAGTCAAAGAGACTTGGGAAAGATAAAATAACGATTTAAAAAGATGGAGACAGAACCCACCGACGGCCTTCCTTAGCTGACCGACGGGTGTCGGTTAAGGTAACCGAGATGTCCGTTTGTCACTCAAGGAGGGGCGTCTGTAGGTGGGTGACCGACGGGCGTCGGTGATAAAGATGACCCGTCGGTCACCACTGTCTCCGAAAAAACAGAATGGAGAGAGAGAAAAAACCTTTTCAAAGTCAAAAAAGGGTTTTATCCCAAAAGGAGATAAGAGAGTCAAGATAAAAGAAAATAATGACAGATATTCAAAAATTCCACAAAATGAGAAATAAATATGAGATAAAATGGAGAAAGAATCCGGAATATTTACCCTCAGATAATCGCTTTGGGTGAGATTTGTGTGGTGATTAGAGCCTCGTGCGTTCCCCGAGAAGCAACAGATGAAGGATCAAAGAAAGAAAATGAGATATTTCATCTTCAATCCCTCAGAAAATCGATTTTGGAGTCAAAATCTAAAGAAAACTAATTTGCTTTTAGTTCCTTTTGATTGATTTGATCCTTGATTCAATAGATTTCCTTAGAAAAAGTGTTTTGTTGGAAGAGAGAGAAAATTTGCTTGAAATTGGGCAGAGTTTCCTCTTTTGAAAATTTTTCCAACCCTTTTCAAATGAAAATCCGGAGCTTTTATAGCCAGGGGCGACCGACGGGCGTCGGTGTATGGGGGCGGGCGTCGGAAGAATCCTTCTGACACAAGGATTCGTTCGACGGCCCTGCCACTTCGACCGACGGGCGTCGGAAGAGTTGCGTGCTCCGGGAAACCAGGCGGCATTCTGACAGGGGCGGTGATCTTCCGACGGGCGTCGAAAAATGCCACAAGCCGTCGGTGACTCGAAGCGACGGCCTGGTTTCACAGACGGGCTGGCCGTCTGTGGAGGACAAAAAAAAGCCTTTTGACTCGAAAAAACCTCTGTTTTCTCCCCCTATGCCCAGGAATTGTAAAAACAGCCTCATTTCTCATGGAACGCGGGGCTAAAACCTCCAAATCCAGCCCCTCATACAGGCTCGGACATTGATTTCATCATAGGGTAACCTCTGATCCGAACCGCTCCGGGACACAGTGCTTACAGTATGGTACTTGTGTTGGTCAATGCAGACGTCCTTGTTCTTTCTACAAATAATAGAACTAAAAGTTTTTAAAAAGATATGAATGTATAGTTAAGGAATGTTAATCTAATAGAATCTGACTTGTTTGTTTTAAGCTATTACGTGTTTGGGTGACTTAAAGTATCAATACCGTTTTGCTAGCAGAGATTCTTAACAGAATCTTCCTTGATGTAATAGGAATTCTTAATAAGTGTACTATCTTGAGTGAAGTATAAAACATAAGCATAAACATTTAGACGGTTCTAGAATGAAAATAAGAGGAAGGTAAAAGAATTTGGAATGTGTATAAGTATAAGTACATAAGTATACAAGGTTCTGAATCGAGAATAAATGGAAAGTAAAGGAATACATGCAATATATGATACATGTTATATGTCTATGTATATGAATTTTAAGTGTTGGTTACATGGTAGAGATTTGTATAGAATAGTATGCTTATTAAGTGGTAAATAACTATTGGGAGAGGAGGATATAGTTTTTATACATAATGTTATATCTGATTGAAAGAATACAAGTGTATATTATATGATTATGACATATGAATGATAAGTATAATATAGCAACTATTTGAAAGAGGCGTAACCTAGTGATGTATTATCACCTGGAATATTGTTCATATTTGATGCAACTTGATGTTAATATAGGGCTTGCTTTAGTCTGAATAGTGAATAGGTAGGTATGCCTAATTATTTTGTGATACTACTTAGTGTCTCTTGTTTGTTTCTTTGGTATCTTCTGTTTAATACTTTGGTATCTTTTGTTTTAATTGATGACTTGAAGACTTATTGTCTCTTCTATGATGCCTTATGAGGTATCTTCTTTATATTTAATATAATGAGGTTAACTATTTTCTGTTATCTGCACCGTTTCTGTTAAAAATGTTTTCGGGTTTATATAAAGTCTATATCTAATTGGTTTTATTTTGGTCTAATAACTATATTTATTGATTTGATAAAGGAATTAGAATGCCTGATACGAACTTCTGTTTGAGCATACATCTTGTTTTGATAGCATGAATAAGATGTATATATGGATGTGAACAAGACTTCTGATTTAATGCAGGATTTGTTATACGGTTTTATGTTATATTACAAATATTGATGTGTTAATACTAATCGATTTTGGACACTAGGTATTTGTTTAACACAATAGTGTTAGCAGCTTATTTAAGTCCTAAAACATCACTGACTAGTTTTTAAGGAGGATTGTAATAGTAAGTAAAATGTGTAAGTATGAATTTGAACTATTCAGAAAAAATAAACTTGATACCTGATTTATTTGAATTATTTTGTCATGGATTTGAATTTAAGCCTGAGAATGAATTATATTATGAAATCTTGAAGAAGTCATTTGTACCAACCCAAAACAGGCTTGGTCAGAATTTGCATGCCAAGTCGGGAATTTAAGGGTGTTTCAGTAATTTGTGCATGAGGGAATTGGATAATAAGGATTTAATTGCAAAGTAATTAATTAATAAGTTTAGTGAAGGAATTATTTGGTGTGTATGTGGTGCATGGAAGTAGGATATAAGTGGGTTAAGAGGTTTTATAGTGTGGGTTTGTAGGTATGGTGCCTTGGATGTAAGTGGGTTTTTTAAGAAATGTTATGGTGTGAGTTGAGTATGGTGCCATGGAGATATTATTATAAGAGTTATTTGGGTGTGTTTTCTTTATGGTAATTAGAGCAAATAAGTTAAAGATGGGATGATGGAACCTTTAGGATGGTGACACATGGCATGGGGTTGGTGAGCATTAATTGGAAAAGGGAAGAGAGAGGTAGGGAGGGTAGAAATTTGTGAAGCTTCCCGTGGAAGCTACCCTCATTTCTTTGCTTCCATTTTTCCGTCCCTCTCTTTCTCTCTTACTCCCATTTTCTGCTTCCATTTCCTCTTCCTTGTGTTTTCTTGAGTTTTGAGTGGGAATCAAGAGGTAAGATCATGGATTTTTATGGCTTCTTCTTCTTCTTCTTCTTCTCCTGCGTTTTATGGGTTTTGATTAGGGTTCTCATGGTTTGATTTTGTGTTTTGGCTGGGTTTTGTGCAAGAATCGGAAGAAGGAAGAAAGAGGAAAGGAAAAGAGAAGGTGAGATCGTGAGAGGGCCGAAGTGAAGCTTCAATTCCAGGTTTGGGAGTGTGTTTTGAATGCGTGCAAATGTTTGGGAGCTTTGATTTCTGTATTTGAAGTTTTGAGTGGTCTTTGCCTAAATCTCCTTAGATCATGAGTTTGTGTTGTGTTGTTTTTCAGAAATTTGAGTACTTTGATATGAGTTTATGCATGAATTTATTTGGGCAAATGTGTTAGTAATCCATGTTATTGATTGAGATAGATGTATATGAGGGTTGGCATTGAAATGCATGAGTTTGGGAATTTCTTTGAATTTGATGTTTTAGGGTGATTTTGGCAATTCTGTTCAGTTCTCATCTGACCTTCGTGTATTTTTTTTATCATAAGTGGAGTTTTAGACCTCTTAATCGTGTGATTCTTGAGCCATTAGAACCATTATTGCCATGCCTTTAAATGTCTTAGAAATAGCCTTGGACAAATTCTTGCTGTAAGACCCTGAAATTTGACCAAAACTGTAGTGTCTCCGTTTGTGTCGGGTTGTTTGAACAGTATGGGTTTTTGAGAGTATATATGGAGTTATCGATGTCCATTTGACCTAAAATATATTTCATTTGAACTTTAACATCCTAGGAAACATTTGTTAAGAAGGAAGGTTTGGCTAAAAATGAGGTTTAGAGGTCGGTTTAGGCAATACAAGTTTGGGGCGTAAAGCAGTCTCATTAGGCTTCAGAGGTGAGCCTCTGTCTCGAGAGCGACAGGGTTGCGACCTCGCGACAGAATAACATGTATAAAGCCTTTTCTTCTTTATTTTTGACCTCATGGTTGGTTTGGGCACTTGCCCTCCCTTACTCTCCTTTAGGTTGAGCATTTTGGGTACGTTTCGCTTCCGAAATGCATCCGAACTTCGTTGTAACTGTCTATAATTTAGTCATTACTTGTTTAGAGTTGGAGATAGAATAAATGTTTGAGAATGGAATTTTGGTGTTCTTGATGTTCATGATAGTTTAAATGTTATGGGTTGATTTAGATGATGCATGAAGCTTTGAATGTGAGCTATTGAACTTAGTTGTGCTTTTGATTGAGATGAATGACGAATAGTGCTAATATTGTAGATTGTGTATATGGATATTGTTAGTGGAATGATTTATTTGGAATTCTTGGTATGGATGTTGTGTTTTATGTTGTCAATGATGTGTGGCTTGCTGGAGATGAGGTAAGTGGATGTTTTGATGTTTGGTTTGTGAAGTTGGATTTTTCTTCAGACTTCTTGTGTAAGGGTTGGAATTCATGACTTTGTCACGAGGTCACGACAGAGCCTAGTGAAAGCAGCCCTCGCATGTGTTCGAGCTCGCTGCCGAGCCGTGCAGTAGAGCCTCTGTCGCGAGCACGACGTATGTCGTGAGCTCGACAGAGCGCTTGGCTGCCGATCTGATTTGGGCGTTCCTCTGTCACGAGCGCGACAGTTTGGGCTAGCAGCTCACTGTCTCGAGCGCGACAGTGAGATGTGTATAGTTCCCTCGCGAGATCGCGAAGGTTGCCGTGATCGCGACCTGGGGCAAGTTGCCTCTGTCGCGAGCGCGACATCCGTCGCGATCACGACACTACCTGGTTTCCAAATTGAGTTTTCTTTTGTGATTCCAATGTTTTATTTCCGAACTTATGATGCCTTTAGGTTTATACTTGGACTATTTTATGAAGTATATTAATATAATTAGATGTGTTATGCATGGACAATGTTATGAATCATATGAATGTAATATGTTAAATTATGCGCCATGATGTGAGACATGATTTGTATTATGCATGACCTGAGAGAGTCGGTCTAGTGGATAGTTAGGCATGCCTAATAGAGTCTCTTTAGCTGCAGCACCTTTGGACGTTTGGACCCTGATCAAGTCCCCGTTTGGTTCCTCGCGAACCCTTTTTAATGTATTCGGATCCTCGCGATCCTTTTTAATGTGTTTGGATCTTGTTTAAGAACCCCCTCAGTAAAAAGCGTTTAATACGATAAAATAAAATGGTTTTTGATTCGTACCTGTAAGGTACTGTCTGTAATCGGCTCGTACCCGTAAAGTACTATCCGTTCACTCGTTATCCACTATTGTGAGTCAGCAGGTGCTTTGTTGTTTTGTTTTGCTTTGATACAGCTATAAGATTGTGACATCCGTATGAGCATGATAATGATTTAAGGAATCAGTTTATATGTATATAAACGTGGATATGAGCTTTGGAATGTATGTCTTATTTATGCAAGCATGTTTTTATTGTATATAAGTATGTAAATTAAAGTGTATGAGAATCTGATAAGGACTCGTGCAGACTTGGAATGCTATATTATGCCTTATGTTTATTTGGTTTTAGCTATTGTATTATCTTCGGCATGTCTTGTGTCTACATTTCATAACATGTTAGTTTATGTGATCAGAGTTGTGCAGTGGAAGTGTGGTGTTTTGACGTCTTTCCTTGGGTTCGGCTAGTGTGTGCATTATAGCATGACAAAAGTTTGTTTAATGAGCTAGTGTTCCTAGCACGATAGTTGGGTAATTATTATATGGTAACTGTGTTGCATGTGAAGGGGTATTCAGTTAGTGCATGGGTACTTTGGCATGATAGTTGCATGTATAATACCTCTTATGACTATACACAGTAAGGTACTGATACTTGATACTTCGGTAAGTATATGCATGTGAGATTGTATGTAGTTCTGTATAATAATACTTGTATCGTGTATGGTATTACGTCTGCTTTGGCTTATTTTCGACATAAGTATATGGATATGGATGTGAGTTCTCAAATGAACGCCTTTACTATGCAAGTCTTATTATATATGAGTTATGAATATCCGCATTTGCTATTTGAATGTGTTATGCCTTGGCGACCATTGTGAATGGCCGTCCATATTATTGTGTTCTCCCCACTAAGCGTTATCGCTTAGCACGGGTTCTTTTCCCGTGCAGGTGGCAGGATGGGTTCTGTTCGAGTCGCGCATCTGCAAGGTCGGCCACATAGGAGTTAAAAGTTTTATATTTTGTTCAGCTTCTATATTTTGACTTTTG
Source organism: Excoecaria cochinchinensis (assembly GCA_947683425.1). Lineage (NCBI taxonomy): Eukaryota > Viridiplantae > Streptophyta > Magnoliopsida > Malpighiales > Euphorbiaceae > Excoecaria > Excoecaria cochinchinensis. The sequence continues at coordinate 1,713,240 of CANTUQ010000067.1, read as the reverse complement.
TATTTCTGTATTTTTGTATATGTAATTATATAGAAGGATCTGAATATAACATTTGGGATATGTGAGCGTTAGTATGTTTTTGTATTAAGTCATTCCTTTGTTTTATCATTCGCTTTATGCTTTCGCTGAATGATCATATGTATGCATGTGTTTATGCTTCCGCTTAGTGCCTGCGTGCGTGTGAGTTAATGCATGATCAGTCTGTGCCCACAAGGTAAGTTAAGTTTTCAATTACCCCGTATTTTCGTATGTATGATTATCTATGAATGTATGCTTCTGCATAGTGTACGTGTGCATGTTGTGAGTAAGCGTCGGTAGCGCTCTCCAGCGTCCTTCCAACGGGGACGTAGGGGGGGTGTGTAACACCCCCTTCCCATACGTAGGCGATCCCATCCGAGAAGGAGTGGGAAGCCGTATGAGTAAAGGTGCCACCAAGCAAGTACAAAGTCTTACATACAATCAATCATAACATACATTCAGTAAATACAGAATAATTAAAAACTTTACATGCAGAAAGCAAAAACTGATCATGCATTACTATAATTAAACTATTACAATAATGTTCTGATCAGCAAGCTGATACAAAAATAATATTACATAACCCAGAATATAGATACAAAAGCGGAAGCTGATACAAAACTGATACATGAGAGTTCTATACAAAAAGAATCATCACTAATACAAAAATAGCCCTACACTAAAAACTCTTCTGTGTTGGCTTGATGACTGCGACTCTCACAAGGCAAAACTCCTTCCGCACCTGCACGGGTAAACACACCGTGCTAAGCGATAAACGCTTAGTGGGGAAACACACATATGTAATGGACGGCCATTCACAATGGTCGTCAAGGCATAACACATTCACAATGGCAGAATGCAAAGGTTATAACATATTCCATATAAACATGCTCGTATTTAAAAGCCATACATTCAGTATCCCATAATCATAGGCATTACAGAATAAACCAGCATGTATTTCATCATTAAACTCATTCAGATATTCCATTCAAAGCCAGATCAGATCAGAACAATTCCATTAACATTTAAAGAACACATGCTGACTCTAGACAGTGGATAACGAGTGTACTGAGGGTACCTTACGGGTACGAATCGAATACTGAGGGTACCTCACAGGTACAAATCAAATATTATATCATTAATCACAACATGTTATTATATACTGAGGGAATCTTAAACAAGATTCTATACTGAAGGGTTCGCGAGGAACCAAACGGGGACCTGATCGGGGTCCAAACTGAACTGAGGGCTGCAGCTAAAGACTCTATTAGGCATGCCTAACTATCCACTTACTTGACTCTAGCAGGTTATGCATCAAACAGATCACATTTCAGGATACAGAATATAATCCATCAGAAAATCATGGTATCACGCATATCGAAGCATCAAATAGTAAGACATGCATCATACAACAGAAAAATCCATTCAGAAGAAGTACCAAGTTCATTTCTGAGTTAAAAACCAGGAAATTTCGGAAAAACGAGCTGAACGGAGAAACGGGCGAGATTGGCTGGTCACTGGCGTGACTGGCCTTCCCAACAGGCAGGTCATGCGACGTGACCGAGGGTCATGCGATGTGACTTGCTTATTCCTCGCTGGTCACGTTGCGTGATCTTCACAAATCACGCAACGCTCTCGCAGGTCACGGCGTGACTGGACGTCACGACTCGTGACGTGCTTCTCCCTCTCGCAGATCACGCAACGCCTTCGCAGGTCGCACGACGTGACCGAGGATCACGTCGCGTGACTTGCTTGTTCTTCAGCTGGTCACGCGACTGGCTTCTCAGCAGGCAGGTCACGGTGTGAACGAGGGTCACGTCTCTTGACTTGCCTTCTTCCGTAGCGAGTCACGCGATAAAGAAGAACTTCAACAGTAAATCGATTTCCCAGAATTTCCAGAACAAGGAATTCAATCCCAATTTGTTTTAAAACCATACAAACCTGTTTTTACCTTCCAGAAATTATCTCAAATAATATAGGCAACAATTATACAACTCAATTCATCAACTAATTAATCAAATCAAATCAAGAACATATGCATTCAACTCACAAGAACATAAACCCTAGAATTTTACAGTAAATTCCAAATCACACAATTTCACAATTAAATATTCCCAAACCTAAATTCTAAGCCTCTATCACTTAGCTCCACTAGGTCCAGCAACCTCTTTCCCCTTTGGATCACGTGGAGCCTCAGCTAGAACACAAACACAGTAATGAACATCAACATGCAACCCTAATTTAAAACTCAACCTAAAGAAGAAGATGAAGATGTAACGTTACAGTAACACAAAGACAAAGACATACACTTACCAAGCTAGGGGATGCAAGGAGAGATTAACTTCACCAATTCAAGCTTGAATCCACACCACAATTCTTAGAGTAAAGAAAATGAAGAAAAAGAAGAGAAGAAACGTGAGAGAAAGAAGATAACGTGAATCTGTTATCTTCACTCCTTCCTTTCCTTTTCCTTTTTCTTTTCTTTACCCTAATTATGTGTCAAATTCCTATTAGTGAAGCTAATCACTCACACCAATCTAAAATGCATTACACACACCCTAAGTAACCTCATTTAAATGCACCCTACAATGGTATATGTACGTGCACACAAATGCAACTCATTTAACTCTCACCTTAATACCATATATGCACCCACACAATAATAAAACCCAAAAACATACATTATTACTAAAGTACCCTTATGAAATGCTGAACACATGCGAATGCTTACACATACAGACAGACAGACAGACGGACAGACAGGCTCATTCTACTAGGGGGCAAATGGGGTGTGACAACTCTCCCCTACTAATAAGAATTTCGTCCTCGAAATTCTCACCTGAACTGAATAACTGTGGGTACTGAGCTCTCATCAACTCTTCTGGTTCCCAAGTCGCTTCTTCGACTCCATGATGGATCCACAATACTTTAACTAAGGGAATCTGCTTATTCCTCAACTGCCTCACCTCTCGGGCTAGAATAGCTCGCGGTTCCTCATCATAAGAGAAGTCTGGCTGAACCTGGATATCCTGAACTGACAGAACATGTGAAGGATCTGATCGGTACCGACGAAGCATCGAAACGTGAAACACATCATGCAACTTTGCTAACTCCATCGGTAACGCCAATCTGTAGGCTACAGGTCCTACTTTAGCCAAAATCTCATAAGGTCCAATGAAACGAGGACTCAGCTTACCCTTCTTCCCAAATCGAAGCACTCTCCTCCAAGGAGAAACTTTAAGGAAAACTTTGTCCCCGATCTCAAATTGCACGTCTTTCCTCTTCAAATTGGCATAAGACTTATGTCGATCTTTGGCTGCCTTCAAATTCCGCTGCACTACTCTGATTTTATCTTCAGTATCTCTGACCAAGTCTGGTCCAATCATAGCTCTCTCAGATAGCTCGGTCCAACAAATCGGAGTCCTACACTGACGGCCATACAAAGCCTCATATGGTGCCATACCAATACTCGACTGAAAACTGTTGTTGTAAGCAAACTCCATCAACGACACATATCTGTCCCAGCTACCCGGAAAATCCAATGCACAAGCTCTCATCATGTCCTCCAAAATTTGAATAACTCGCTCTGACTGACCGTCGGTCCGAGGATGAAACGCTGTACTGAAGTTCAACCTAGTGCCCAAAGCTCTCTATAACTCCTTCCAAAACTTGGAAGTAAACCTCGGATCCCGATCTGACACTATGGTCAAAGGCACACCATGCAACCGAACTATCTCATCCACATAGATACTGGCTAATCTGTCCATGGAATAGTCCACTCTAACTGGCAAGAAGTGAGCTGACTTCGTAAGCCGATCCACAATAACCCAAACTGAATCATGTTTCCTCTAAGTCAAAGGCAAACAAGAAACAAAGTCCATGGCGATATCATTCCATTTCCACTCAGGAATGGATAAAGGCATAAGTAAACCTGAAGGAACCTGATGCTCAGCCTTTACCTGCTGACAAGTCAAGCACTTGGAAACAAAATCCACTATATCACGCTTCATACCGGACCACCAATAGAATTGCTTCATATCTCTATACATCTTCTCACTGCCCGAATGCATAGTAAAGACTGAACTATGTGCCTCACTCATGAGCTGACTCCTCAAATCCTCAGACTTTGGCACACATAAACGATCTCTGAACATAAGTACCTCATCCTGAACTGAGAACTCTGACTGCTTACCCGATCTAACCTCATGTACAATCTGCTGAAGCCTCTGGTCTTCTCTCTGAGCATCTACAATCCTCTGTCTCAAAGTAGGCCTCACACGCAACTGGGCAAGCAAAGCCCCATCAGAACCAAATCGCCATCTGAATCGCCTCAAGAACAAAGCTGAAACCGATTTCCGACTCAAAGCATCTGCAACTACATTGGCCTTACCAGGATGGTAATCCACAATGCAGTCGTAGTCCTTAAACAACTCAAGCCATCTGCGCTGTCTCATATTCAACTCTTTCTGTGAAAGGAAGTACTTCAAACTCTTGTGGTCCGAGAAGATCCTACACTTTTCCCCATACAAGTAATGACGCCAAATCTTCAAAGCAAAGATCACAGCAGCCAACTCTAAATCATGCGTCGGATAGTTCTTCTCATGTGGCTTCAACTGACGAGAAGCATAAGCCACAACTTTTCCTTCCTGCATCAGCACACATCCAAGACCAACTCCAGAAGCATCACTGTAAATGACAAACTCCTTACCCGAAATGGGTTGAGTAAGGATAGGAGCCTCAACAAGCAACCGCTTTAACCGATCAAAACAAGACTGACACCTGTCTGACCACTCAAATTTAACTCCTTTCCTCAACAATCTAGTCATAGGAGCAGCAATCACAGAAAATCCTTTAACGAACCAACGGTAGTAACCTGCTAAACCTAGGAAACTCCTCACTTCCTGAACATTTCGAGGCGCTTTCCAATCAACTATCGCCTCAATCTTGGCTGGATCCACCTGGATACCTCTAGCTGAAATAATGTGACCCAAGAATGACACTTCTCGAAGCCAGAAATCACACTTGCTAAGCTTAGCAAATAACTGATGCTCTCTTAACATCTGCAAAACCAATCTGAGATGCTCCTCATGCTCACTCTCATCCCTGGAATATACTAAGATGTCATCAATGAACACTACTACAAATCAATCTAAGTATGGTCTAAACATGCGATTCATCAGATCCATAAAAGCCGCTGGAGCATTTGTCAAACCAAACGGCATCACAAGAAACTCATAGTGGCCATACCTAGTCCGAAATGCAGTCTTAACCACATCTGCATCCTGAACCCGTAACTGATAGTACCCTGATCGAAGATCTATCTTGGAGAAGACACCCGCACCTCGAAGCTGATCAAATAAATCCTCAATCCTAGGCAAAGGATACTTGTTCTTCACTGTAACTTTATTAATCTGGCGGTAGTCAATACACATCCGTAGGGATCCATCTTTCTTTTTGACAAATAGAACTGGAGCTCCCCAAGGAGATATGCTAGGTCGAATAAACCCCTTATCCAATAACTCCTGTAGCTGAGATTTAAGTTCCCTCAACTCTACAGGAGCCATCCGATAAGGTGCTCTCGAAATAGGTGCAGTACCTGGCATAATCTCAATGGACAACTCAACCTCTCTCTCAGGAGGCAAACCAGGCAACTCGCTCGGGAACACATCACTAAACTCCCGCACTACAGGAATATCCTCAATCTGAACCTGATCCCTCCTAGAATCTAACACAACTGCAAGAAGAGCCTCACAACCTTTCCTGATGAATCTCTTAGCTTGCATCGCAGAAATAACATTATTCAACGAACTAGCACCCAAACCTTTCAGAAACACAAGAGACTGACTTCTATCCCGAAGTACAACTGTCTTCCTATGGCAATCAACTACAGCCCGATGCTTACCCAACCAGTCCATACCCAGAATCAAGTCAAACTCTCTGAAGGGTAACTCAATCAGATCCGCTGGAAGCACAGCTCGCTCAACAATCAGAGGACAACTCCTAAAAACTCTACTCACACTGACACTATGCCCTAATGGACTGGTCACACAAATCTCATAATCTAACTGATCAACTGAATGCAACTTATCAACAATTTTATCTGTGCACAAATATGAGTGTGTGGAACCAGGATCAATTAGAGCATATAACTCAGTGTCATGGAGTAGGAACTTACCAGCAATAACATCAGGCGCGTCCTGCTCATCTCTGGCTCTCATAGCATAAGCTCTAATGGCACCCTGAGGAGGATGCTCAACAGTCTCAGAAGCAGCACCATCTCTATGCCGACCACCTCTACCTCGACCTCGGCCTCTGCCACGGGTAGCCTAAGAAGCATTCGAACCGACCCTACTGCCCTCTCTCTGAGAACCTGAATCCTCCTGCAATCTCGGACAACTGGCCAACTGATGCTCAGAACTCCCACACCTGAAGCACGCACCGGAGAGCCACCTGCACTCACCCCGATGTGACTTACTACAATGAGGACAACTCGATGTAGTCTCAGCTCTACCCCTACCAGAACCTGACACAGCTGTAGAACCCTGACGTCTACCTCTAGAAGCCGGACCAGATGCTGACTCATCCTGTGGGTTCCTAGATCTCTTACTCGAAGAAGATCCTCCACGAGAAGAACTCCTCCTCTGAGCTCTCTCTCTCATCACAGTCTCAGACAACTCAGCTCTCACTGCAGCCTCCACTATCTGATAATAGCTAACCCCAGGTATACACATCAAGGAAATCAAAGCAATCTTCAGAGACTCATTTAACCCTGCCTCGAAATGCTTGCATCTAAAGTCATCAGTCATAACTCCTCGTGGGGCATAGCGAGACAATCTATTGAACTCTTTCTCATAATCAGCTACAGACATGGCCCTCTGTCTCAAACTCAAAAACTGCGCCCATCTTGAATCTCTGTAGGTCTGAGTGATGTACTTCTTTATGAACTCACCCTCAAAGAACTCCCAGGTAATCGGATCCGGTAGCTGAGGATGCCTGCAAACCAACTCCCACCACTCAAAAGCAGACCCCTGAAGAAGAGCTAATGCACACTCTGCCTGCTGGTCGGGAGGACACCGAATCTCTCTCAAAGCACGCTTTACTTTATCTAACCATCTCTCTGCGATCTCAGACTCATTCAAACCCGTACCATAGAAATCCTCAACTCCTGCCCTTCTCAAATTCTCCATAGGTGCTCTAGGAGCAGTCACTCTCTCCAAAACCCTAGCCATGTCCTGATGCAACCGGAACATAGCCTCAAAGGGCATGGCTGCGGCTTCGGGCTGAACCCTAGCATGCTGAGCCGACACAGTAACAGAAACAGACTGATCTATAACTGGAGGATTCACACTCTCGGCGGATTCCTCACGCGCACCATGAGAAGAATTATAAGCCATCTAAACAAACAAGAAACAACCGTATCAGCCAACACAGAGCTAGACGCATACACATCTAAGAAACTCAAAACAATCACAACAACACCCAGAAACGCCTAAACCTATGCTCTGATACTACTAACTGTAACACCCCCTTCCCATACGTAGGCGATCCCATCCGAGAAGGAGTGGGAAGCCGTATGAGTAAAGGTGCCACCAAGCAAGTACAAAGTCTTACATACAATCAATCATAACATACATTCAGTAAATACAGAATAATTAAAAACTTTACATGCAGAAAGCAAAAACTGATCATGCATTACTATAATTAAACTATTACAATAATGTTCTGATCAGCAAGCTGATACAAAAATAATATTACATAACCCAGAATATAGATACAAAAGCGGAAGCTGATACAAAACTGATACATGAGAGTTCTATACAAAAAGAATCGTCACTAATACAAAAATAGCCCTACACTAAAAACTCTTCTGTGTTGGCTTGATGACGGCGACTCTCACAAGGCAAAACTCCTTCCGCACCTGCACGGGTAAACACACTGTGCTAAGCGATAAACGCTTAGTGGGGAAACACACATATGTAATGGACAGCCATTCACAATGGTCGTCAAGGCATAACACATTCACAATGGCAGAATGCAAAGGTTATAACATATTCCATATAAACATGCTCGTATTTAAAAGCCATACATTCAGTATCCCATAATCATAGGCATTACAGAATAAACCAGCATGTATTTCATCATTAAACTCATTCAGATATTCCATTCAAAGCCAGATCAGATCAGAACAATTCCATTAACATTTAAAGAACACCTGCTGACTCTAGACAGTGGATAACGAGTGTACTGAGGGTACCTTACGGGTACGAATCGAATACTGAGGGTACCTCACAGGTACAAATCAAATATTATATCATTAATCACAACATGTTATTTATATACTGAGGGAATCTTAAACAAGATTCTATACTGAAGGGTTCGCGAGGAACCAAACGGGGACCTGATCGGGGTCCAAATTGAACTGAGGGCTGCAGCTAAAGACTATATTAGGCATGCCTAACTATCCACTTACTTGACTCTAGCAGGTTATGCATCAAACAGATCACATTTCAGGATACAGAATATAATCCATCAGAAAATCATGGTATCACGCATATCGAAGCATCAAATAGTAAGACATGCATCATACAACAGAAAAATCCATTCAGAAGAAGTACCAAGTTCATTTCTGAGTTAAAAACCAGGAAATTTCGGAAAAACGAGCTGAACGGAGAAACGGGCGAGATTGGCTGGTCACTGGCGTGACTGGCCTTCCCAACAGGCAGGTCACGCGACGTGACCGAGGGTCACGCGACGTGACTTGCTTGTTCCTCGCCGGTCACGTTGCTTGATCTTCACAAATCACGCAACGCTCTCGCAGGTCACGGCGTGACTGGACGTCACAACTCGTGACGTGCTTCTCCCTCTCGCAGATCACGTCGCGTGATCTCACAGATCACGCAACGCCTTCGCAGGTCGCACGACGTGACCGAGGATCACGTCGCGTGACTTGCTTGTTCTTCAGCTGGTCACGCGACTGGCTTCTCAGCAGGCAGGTCACGGCGTGACCGAGGGTCACGTCTCGTGACTTGCCTTCTTCCATAGCGAGTCACGCGATAAAGAAGAACTTCAACAGTAAATCGATTTCCCAGAATTTCCAGAACAAGGAATTCAATCCCAATTTGTTTTAAAACCATACAAACCTGTTTTTACCTTCCAGAAATTATCTCAAATAATATAGGCAACAATTATACAACTCAATTCATCAACTAATTAATCAAATCAAATCAAGAACATATGCATTCAACTCACAAGAACATAAACCCTAGAATTTTACAGTAAATTCCAAATCACACAATTTCATAATTAAATATTCCCAAACCTGAATTCTAAGCCTCTATCACTTAGCTCCACTAGGTCCAGCAACCTCTTTCCCCTTTGGATCACGTGGAGCCTCAGCTAGAACACAAACACAGTAATGAACATCAACATGCAACCCTAATTTAAAACTCAACCTAAAGAAGAAGATGAAGATGTAACGTTACAGTAACACAAAGACAAAGACATACACTTACCAAGCTAGGGGATGCAAGGAGAGATTAACTTCACCAATTCAAGCTTGAATCCACACCACAATTCTTAGAGTAAAGAAAATGAAGAAAAAGAAGAGAAGAAACGTGAGAGAAAGAAGATAACGTGAATCTGTTATCTTCACTCCTTCCTTTCCTTTTCCTTTTTCTTTTCTTTACCCTAATTATGTGTCAAATTCCTATTAGTGAAGCTAACCACTCACACCAATCTAAAATGCATTACACACACCCTAAGTAACCTCATTTAAATGCACCCCTACAATGGTATATGTACGTGCACACAAATGCAACTCATTTAACTCTCACCTTAATACCATATATGCACCCACACAATAATAAAACCCAAAAACATACATTATTACTAAAGTACCCTTATGAAATGCTGAACACATGCGAATGCTTACACATACAGACAGACAGACAGACAGACAGACAGGCTCATTCTACTAGGGGGCAAATGGGGTGTGACAGGGTGTTACATCATTAATAATTAAGATCAGTAAGTTATATCAAATACTCCAGGAGTGATAGTCTTTGTGATTGGAATAATGGTTGTAAAGATATATGAGTGTAACATAAAATAAAATAGATTGTTCTAAAAAGGTAGTGTATGTATAAGTCCTAATTGGGATATTGATTAATAAGTGAAAAATTAATGATGGGACATCGAGGAAACAAAGTATATCAGAAATAAAAAGTACATGTTATATGATTGTAAAGAATTGAGGCACGGAAGTGATTATTAAAGGAATGCATGACTTTGAACCTATGATATTGATGAATTTTGAGGACAAAATTCTTTTTAGGGGGAGAGAATTGTAATGACCCAAAATGCACCCTAACTGGAATAGGGTATATTTTTGACAAAATGGAACCCGAATATGTTGTTTTGGTAGCAGATTGTGGAAAAAGGACATAACTGCCATGTTGTAAAAGTTGTCGACAAAAGTGACCGATGAATACGTTACTATGACTGATGAATTAATCGTTAATTTACTTGAATACTTTAATGAGTAATTTATGGCCAATATGTTAGTACAAATTAATTAAGAGGCTAATGTATAAAGGAGGAAAGAAAGAGGGATTTAAATGTCATTTAGAAATGAGCCAATCAATATGGTACACCTAGCAAAGATGATAAGATGGTATTTAAGGGAGGAGTGATCGGGAAAATTCCAGCTTTCTCTCTCTCTTT